>OY992882.1:89146380-89616380 GCA_963921405.1 Cepaea hortensis | reverse complement strand
GTGAGAACCAGCAGTGGTTCGAATCGCGTCGGTAACATACGGGGCATGTGAGCGGGCCGTTCAGAAAGCAATGGCAAACTACTGAGCGTAATCTTGCCAAGAAATCAACAATCAGCTGAAAGATGCTGATGTTGACAGCGATGTCATGCAAAAAGATGTGCAAACATTTTTTTAATATATCTTATACTTATCTCCCCCTAACCCCGAACAAAAATCAGAACAATAAATGCTACCACCCCAGGAAACCAGTCACTCTCACATCCAGTTTTACTGTACGTGGTTATCGATTGTTTCCGTTGAAAGCACAAGAAAAGTGATTTCCAAGTCGAGCTAGTTAAGTTCTAGTTACATCAGTCCTCGACATACCGCCAGTCCGACATCATGTTGAGATATTAGACAGCGTGTAAAAAAAAAAAGACATTGTGATAATCATTAGTGATTTCAAAGCGAAAAATGGAGTTAAAAGAATGGAAGAAGAAGAAAGGAAACGTCCATTTGAAACAGGAAATAGACATGAGAGAGTAGAGAAACTAATCACATTTTGCTTTGAAAACAGCCTTTCAGTCACAAACACCCTGTTTAAACAATATCCAAGAAGGCTCTACATTAGGCCATACGTAATGGTAGCTTCATTTATTCATCATGTGCCATGCCGGTAAGCGTGGCTGGTAATGTTTTGCGATCTTACATGATCACCAGAGTCGTGGATCAGCTCTGTATTCTTGTCCCTACCATGTCATGTGGTCAAGATATGGAGATATTTACTTCTCTGCCTTCCCATTGTTCTTTTCCCCTCAATCTTGCCAGTTGTCACCAAATTCGCTAATTTGTTTCTTCTCATAACGTGTCAATAAATATTGGCTGTCTGCATGCAATTTCTCTAATTAGCGATATATACCATTGAAGAAAAAACAAAAACAAATGTGAGGTGTTGATGCCAAAACAAGAAGACAAGACGCGAGCTAGCGACACACGCGAGAGACATTCTCTTCTCAGCACACAATATCATTTCATACAAGAAGCATAAATACAGAGGAAACATTCAGATATTCGGAAATTGACGCAAACATGCATAGAATCAAAATGCTCCACCTACAAAAACTACACGAGAAAAATCAGAAGTGTTAACACAGAAGAAAAAGAAGTAGTAAGTAATGAGTAATTGTACTGTAATAGAGCATCTCCAGTTGCAAGGAAAAGATGAGACTCGTTTAAGGAAGTCAGAATACTAACAAGCAGATTATGAGCATCATTACATATAAATTACATAAATCGTAATACTTTAACAGAAAACCCAGATGTACTAGAAATATGGAAAAAGTTGTGTAGGGGAATTGTACAAAGACATAACACAGAGTCCGTATAATGTACATCAAAATGAAAGTCAACACGAATGGATAAGAGCGCACGTTCTTAAACAACCGGTGTGCTGATGTCGAGGTAGCAGGTTCAATCCCTACACTTGTCAGTTGGACTAACATGTTAACTTCTCGTTCTTGACTTGTGGACGTAAATTACAATTAAGAGGGTCGTTCAGAAAGTAATACACAACATCGTTTTTCTCACATAATAATGAAAACAGAAACATGAAATGTTGCACACATCACATATAACATGTGTCAATTGTATGCACTAAATTGCAACCTAATCAGCCAAATAATATGGCTGCCCTAAACTGTTGAAATGGAGAGTGTTAGCAACTTGCGTTGTAAGCAGGAAATTGTGATAGAATTTCTCGTTACAGAGAAGGAAACTATTGTGATCATTCACAAATGTCTATGTGATGTGTATGGAAGTTCTGCAATCAACAGAAGTACAGTCAGTTGCTGGGTTCAGCGTATCAAAGAATCAAGAAATGGAGCTACGGATCTGCTTGATCGGCAGAGCTGTGAACGTCCTGCCAAAGTCACCAACGCAAAAATGTTGAAGTGCGCTGAGGGCATTATTCTTACCGATAAGTTGATCACTGCTCAACAAATGGCCTTTCAGCTGTCAGTCAGCAATAGTAGTGAAAATGCAGTTATAAAAACTTTCGGATTTTTTTAAGGTTTGCGCAAGATTGGTTCCTCGAAGTCTCACAAATAACCACCGATTTCAAAGGAAAGAAATTTCTTCTGAATTGTTAGAGCATTTCAATGCAGACGGAGATATCTTTTTGGTTAAGATCGTTACAGGTGACGAAACCTGGGCACATCATTTTGGAACTGAGAAAAACAGACAGTCAATGGAATTGCATCATCGGCAATCACCCACGAAGACAGAAATTCAAGACAACTTTCTTATCTGTAAAGATCATGATCACCGTCTTTTAGGACATTAAAGGTGTGATTCTTGTGAATGTTTTCTCAAGAGAGACAATCAATTTGCAAGCTTACATTAAGACATTGAAAAAACTCAATCAACGTTTTCGCGGAGTTCGGCCGCACAAGAATCCAGGAGACCTGCTTCTCCTTCACGACAATTCACGCCCTCATGCAAGTCTGGCAACACGGGAACCAATCACCAAATTGGATTGTGCTGTACTACCTGTTCCACCCCATAGTCCCGATTTAGAGCCCTCTGATTTTCATCTATTTGGTCTACTTAAAGACGCACTCTGTGGGACAAGGTTTGAAGATGATGGAGTGATTCGGGCAGCAAAGAAATGGCTACATGATGAAGACAAAATCTAGTATGGACTAACAATACATGCATGCACGTGTTTCGCGATGGGGATTATGTTCAATAAAACCGATGTTTACATAACATATCCATGTATATCGTTTATACATTTCATACTTTTTGAATAAACAGCTCCTGAGAAAAACAATGTGGTGGATTACATTTTGAATGCCCCTCGTACCTCTGAAGTCAAAGTGGAATCACCTGATGGCGAGGGACACTTGTACTAGGGAAAGCTAATCCATACGCAACAATTAGTATGGACGTGAAGAGAAAACACCAGAACCCAGTATCTTTATATGAGGAAGTGCGATCAGCTGTAATGGAAGTCACTAGGTTGTTACGAAATTCTAAAATGGTGTGACAGAATATCCAATGTGGAGCTCATAAAGAAAACTTAACAAATATTTGTGAATAAAAATGTGAAGAAAAGACGCTGGCGCAGTATAAGACCTACAATGAGAAAACCTTACAATAGTATAACTCCCTTGTCTATAACACACAGTATAGGACCTACAATGAGAAAACCTTACAATAGTATAACTCCCTTGTCTATACCACACAGTATAGGACCTACAATGAGAAAAGCTTACAATAGTATAACTCCCTTGTCTATAACACACAGTATAGGACCTACAATGAGAAAAGCTTACAATAGTATAACTCCCTTGTCTATAACACACAGTATAGGACCTACAATGAGAAAACCTTACAATAGTATAACTCCCTTGTCTATAACACACAGTATAGGACCTACAATGAGAAAACCTTACAATAGTATAACTCCCTTGTCTATAACACACAGTATAGGACCTACAATGAGAACACCTTACAATAGTATAACTCCCTTGTCTATAACACACAGTATAGGACCTACAATGAGAACACCTTACAATAGTATAACTCCCTTGTCTATAACACACAGTATAGGACCTACAATGAGAAAAGCTTACAATAGTATAACTCCCTATCTATACCACACAGTATAGGACCTACAATGAGAAAAGCTTACAATAGTATAACTCCCTTGTCTATAACACACAGTATAGGACCTACAATGAGAAAAGCTTACAATAGTATAACTCCCTTGTCTATAACACACAGTATAGGACCTACAATGAGAAAACCTTACAATAGTATAACTCCCTTGTCTATAACACACAGTATAGGACCTACAATGAGAAAACCTTACAATAGTATAACTCCCTTGTCTATAACACACAGTATAGGACCTACAATGAGAAAACCTTACAATAGTATAACTCCCTTGTCTATAACACACAGTATAGGACCTACAATGAGAAAACCTTACAATAGTATAACTCCCTTGTCTATAACACACAGTATAGGACCTACAATGAGAAAACCTTACAATAGTATAACTCCCTTGTCTATAACACACAGTATAGGACCTACAATGAGAAAACCTTACAATAGTATAACTCCCTTGTCTATAACACACAGTATAGGACCTACAATGAGAAAACCTTACAATAGTATAACTCCCTTGTCTATAACACACAGTATAGGACCTACAATGAGAAAACCTTACAATAGTATAACTCCCTTGTCTATAACACACAGTATAGGACCTAAAATGAGAAAACCTTACAATAGTATAACTCCCTTGTCTATAACACACAGTATAGGACCTACAATGAGAAAACCTTACAATAGTATAACTCCCTTGTCTATAACACACAGTATAGGACCTACAATGAGAAAACCTTACAATAGTATAACTCCCTTGTCTATAACACACAGTATAGGACCTACAATGAGAAAACCTTACAATAGTATAACTCCCTTGTCTATACCACACAGTATAGGACCTACAATGAGAAAAACTTACAATAGTATAACTCCCTTGTCTATAACACACAGTATAGGACCTACAATGAGAAAACCTTACAATAGTATAACTCCCTGTTCTATAACACACAGTATAGGACCTACAATGAGAACACCTTACAATAGTATAACTCCCTTGTCTATACCACACAGTATAGGACCTACAATGAGAAAACCTTACAATAGTATAACTCCCTTGTCTATACCACACAGTATAGGACCTACAATGAGAAAACCTTACAATAGTATAACTCCCTTGTCTATAACACACAGGACCAACGAAATAATGGGAGACCTAAAAGACACACGGGGGCTAGAATTACAGACAGAGATGTATACAATACTTTGATGCTAGTATTTTTTGTTTTCCCCTGTATGCCCTCCTAGTAATCGCAAGATTATTTCAAATATCTGCCTGTGAACCTCTGTGAACGCGCACGCACGCACACACACACACACACACACACACACACACACACACACACGCACGCACGCACACACACACACACACACTCACACACACACACACTCACACACACACACACACACTAACCATTTACCCAATACACCTTTTGAAGTGGAAAGATTCATCTACCTTTCTTCTTACAAATTAAGGCGATATAGGCAGGTAATCGACGTGCATTTTATCCCCTGATAATGTGCAGCTGAAAACGAACTATAATAGTCAGTCTCTCTATAGTTACATAGATAATTTTGTAAAACAACCAGGACAAACCGGCATACAATCCTTGCAGAAATGTATCATCCTCAAACACATTCCCCCTATTTCTTTAAAGATTTATATTCGACATCGTTACTTACGACCATCGGAACTTACACTGCCCTGAAGATATAAAGAACATCAAGAACATGGTATTCTATATATCGACATCGAATCAGTCATAAGATTAGCAAGGGAAACAAATCAGTCCGCAATGAATAACAACAGAAGCAATTCAAACGTGAGCATAAATGCTTATCAAGAGGTTGCGAATAATGGCTAAAACATCCTGGGCAGAAGTTAGTGTGCCCGATAACTATCTAACAGTAATACTAGAACCAGTGTGGCCAGAAGGTAATAAAACACAGTTGATACACATAAAAATATCTCATTATTAAGCTATGCATAACATCAGTATGCAAAATACTGGACCACTGAATGCGATCAATCACTGAACTATAACTCATCAGATTTCAGTTTTGTTTCAGGAGGCGAATGGGATTCATAGATTTCATGATGGCTTTAGGACACATTAAAAACGAAAGAACAGTCGAATATAAAAACAAAATCCTTGTTTTACATGTCGCAGCAATAATCTGCATTCGAATTTTAGCCGATTGTAATTTTCTGGGAAGATTTTCTTTCAGTAGCTTTCGTTGCATTTCTTAACTGCCGACGCTCATACCAATGTTAAAACAACGCAAAGCGGTGTGATTCCAAATCGCATACGGCATATTTCGAATCTGGTACACCGGGAAAAAGTGGTTACTACCTTCAAGCCACACACGCCGACCAGTGAACATTACAACCCATTAAATCTTTTGATGATCGCCTATCAATATGATCCAGTTCTGTACATTAATTCTATTAATAATCGTCTATCTATGCTATCCAGTTCTGTACATTAATTCTATTAATCATCATCTATCTATGCGATCCAGTTTTGTACATTAATTCTATTAATCATCGTCTACCTATGCGATCCAGTTCTGTACATTAACTCTATTAATCATCGTCTATCTATCTATACAATCCAGTTCTGTACATTAATTCTATTAATCATCGTCTATCTATCTATACCAGAGGTTTCCAAACCACGGCCCGCGGGCCACTTGTGGCCCGCCAAGTGTTAGTAAGTGGCACCAGAGGCCTCGTTATTTAAAATAATATATTTTAATAATTTCAAAAAATGCACTATGAGCGCCCTGTCAGCGTGCGATAATTTACTCTGCTCGTTGTTGTTATCTTCAGATATCGAATGCGCCTGTTCAGTTCGCAACGTTCAACTGATCATACGATTTCATTCTGGCGACTATTGCCTGTCGAACAATTGGAACACTTGCGTTCATTCGCCAAGAGATACATTTCTCGGTTTGGTTCGACTTAAGATGCGAGCAGTCATTTTCCGCAATGACTGTTATAAAAAACAAGCTACGTTCCAGACTCACCGACAGTAACCTAGCTGCGCTTATGACTTTGGGCACGACAGATTTGTGCCCAGACATTGATAAACTGGCATCTTAACTTAAGTAACTGATTATGAAGAACAGTTACAATTGTAAAATAATTACATTACTAGCGATTTTCGAAACCGATTAAAAATGTATTGTTAAATGAACTTTTGATTTTACACCCAAAAAAATGACCGCGAGGTAGCACTGACACTGACTGCATTTAAAGTTTTAGAATTTTGTTGACGAAAGTTAAGAAAGGTAAGAATGATATTGCACGACTTTTATAATTTTATAACGTTGTGGCCCGCTTAACTACCGAAAATAGTAGATATGGCCCTCTGCTTGAAAAGCTTGGGAACCACTGATCTATACGATCCAGTTATGTTCATTAAAGTCTATTAATCATCGTCTATCTATCTATACGATCCCGTTCTGTACATTAATTTTATTAAACATCGTCTATCTATACGATCCAGTTCTGCACATTAATTCGATTAATCATCATCTATTTATACGATCCATTTCTGAACAATAAAATCTATTAATCATCGTCTATTTATACGATCCATTTCTGAACAATAAAATCTATTAATCATCGTCTATCTGTACGATCCGGTTCTGTACATTAAAATAGCCTCTGCACAGCCTTTAGTGCGTCCAAGTTCTTTGAGTTGAGTGATGACTACTTTTGCTGTTTATATGTTAAACAGTATGTGTGCGGTCCCCATGTGCTTTTTATTATGCTGTGATTATACATTTAGGTCCATAGAAACAGTTGCTGGTTAAAATAAGATCTGGATGGAAAGGTCTTCCTAAGCGTATGCTAAAAGGCGTGACAATGACAACGGAAAGAGAGAGACAAAAGACAGGCAGACAAATAAAAAGAAAGTGAAGGATAGAAAGAAAGAAAAAAAAATACAAAGTGAAGCAGAAAGAAAGAAAGAAAAAAAGAAAGAAAGAAAGAAAGAAAGAAGATAGATAAAAACAAACTGAAGGACAAAAAGAAAGACAGAAAGAAAGAAAGAAAGAAAGAAAGAAAGAAAGAAAATGTTCATGGCTCCTGTACATACGGTATATACATCCATTACATTAGTTGTCATCTTTTGATCTGTGTTCGTTTACACCGCGACTGGGTTGATGTGACCTGTTGCGACTGTCATTGTTCTGCGCTCGGACGTCAAGCTGCTGTCTTATCACGTCTGGCTACTTCCCTTTTGCGTGCATGTACATTAATTCATCTTTCATCAGGATGAACTTGTCATATCTAGGATCAGGTCTGCTGATTTTTGTAAAATATTAAACAAGATGTGGCTGACTGTCCTTGTTCTTTATCCCTGCGTGTAGATTTATCTAAATGTATACGTGCATTGTTCTTTACTTCTTAGGCAATGACCAGAAAACGAGAAGTAGATTGTGAGCTTTAATAGAACGAGATTACAAGTAACAAAATGGACGTTGTGGCTAAAAGCTTTCGTCAGCATGAAAATAAACAAACACAAACCGACACACAACTACATGAAAAAACACTACATGGAAATATACATATAAAAGTTACCTACCTGTATCCTTGTTCTGGCTGGACACGTCTTTCAAACGATCAACGCGTGTGATGACGTACAATGGAGTTAAAACATTCTTTAGTTCTTAGTTACTTTATTGGATCCCCCGTGACGCAATGACTCGCACGCTGGCCTGCTGAACCGGTGGTCACGTATTTCAAAATCCCTTCCAGACGGGGATTTTGTCTTAATTGACCTGGGCTCTGAGATCGATCCAGCCTAAATTTGGTACCAGGGAGTATTCTGGGAAATCAAGACCAGCATTGGGGAGGGTTATTTTTCATCGTTTTCATTTTCGATCTGGTTATAGTCTTTAAATGCTATTTATAAAACCATATAGGTTTCAAAATAAACGAGTATAGCTGATCTTTATATAGCAGCAATCAGTGAAACCACATGACCATAGGTGGACCTTTATATAGCAGCAATCAATGAAACCACATGACCATAGGTGGGCCTTTATACAGCAGCAATCAATGAAACCACATGACCATAGGTGGACCTTTATACGGCAGCAATCAATGAAACCACATGACCATAGGTGGACCTTTATATAGCAGCAATCAATGACACCACTTGACCATAGGTGGACCTTTTATTTTGCGCTCGCTCGCATTGAATTCAAGCGTAGTCCACCACGTGCTACTACTTATAGTCAACTGGACTGATTTTCGCGTGTGGATTAGACTTCCATATTAGCAGTGTCCCTCGCTATCAGGAGGACCCACTCCGACTTCAGCGGTACTTGTAATTTACGTCCCCAAGTCTGGGATGAGAATTCATCATTTCAGTTCAATTTAGATTCAAATGGACCTTATAAGTGCCAATCAAAGAAAAACATGACCATAGATGACCTTATAAGTGAAATTGAATGAAAGCACATTGGTATAGCAGGCCCTTATACAGTGACAACCAATGAAAGCACATAGGTAAATGTGACCTTTACACTGTTTTTAATGAAATCAATAAGAAAAAAAAGCATGTGTATAGCTGAACATTATACAATAGCAGTGAATGAAATCAATGAAAACACGCGAGTATGGCTGAACCATACAGTAACGTTACATGAACACTCAGCTGAAGAGGAACATTCTGCACTCTACACGGAAAAATACCACCGGGTTATTTTACAGTGTCAAAGAATCTTCTTATAAGTGTAGCAACAAATTAGCCCTAAAGTTTGACAGAACAGTATTTGTACATTCAAGGAATGAGAACACCCTTGTAGAAACGTGTGTGGTGTGAAAGTTATACGTAATGGTTTTAGTTGTCCTACATGCTTTTTTTCCACCCAATAGTACTGATTGATTGGAATTTAAAGTGGAATATTCTGCTTGGCACTGGTTTAATTTGTGTTTAATTCTAATAAGTTTGTTTCTATGTCGGCTTCCCACACTTTGTACACACTACACACACGCGCGCGGGCGAGCGTACGCACGCACGCATGCCCACGTTGTAACATTCCTGAGACAAATGTTGCGAATTCCTTGCATTGTCAGAGTAACTAATGACAATTGTCTGAAAGAGGCTAATGAAACTAGAACTTTATATACAAGAATACGAAAGAGACAAACAGCTTTCCATAGCTATATGCTGAGAAGAGAGTCGTTTGAGACCATTGAAACAACAGGAAAGATCATGGGAGTAACTAATTACAATTGTCTGAAAGAGGCTAATGAAACTAGAACTTTATATACAAGAATACGAAAGAGACAAACAGCTTTCCATAGCTATATGCTGAGAAGAGAGTCGTTTGAGACCATTGAAACAACAGGAAAGATCATGGGAAGAGAAGTAGAGAGACACGATGCTGGATGGATTGAGACGATGGTATGAAGGAATACCATCAGCGTAGTAGATCCATAACACTGATGATCGAGATCTGTGGAGAGACATAAACGCTCACGCCAGCTGGCAGGGCACTTGATATATATATATATATATTGCTACTAAAAGTAATGTCCCTTGATATAACTTTTCTTAAGTTAAGTCCCTTTGCAATATTTTAATTAATGTTAATTTATTACGTAAATAAGTGTTTTTAAATTAACAAACTATGCCAGTTGGCTGCGCGGCAATGAGAAGAACATCTGTAGAAAATTTCATCTCAATCGGATGGACCGTTCGTGAACGCATAAAGGACACATAAAGACACACACAAACATTCTCTTTTACACACACACACACACACACACACACACACACACACACACACACACACACACACACACACACACACACACACTTTTTTTTACGTTGGCTAGTTTTGAACTCAAGCGTAGTTTATACACATGCTACTGCTTCTAGTGCAATAGACTGATTATTTCCGCGTGGATTAACTTTCAGTATTACCAGTGTTCATCGTCGTCAGGCGAACCTACTCCGCTTTCAGAACTAAATTTACGTGCCCGTGTCCATGACGAGAAGTCAACATTTTAGTCCAACTGACCGGTGTGAGGGATGAACCCGCTATCTCAGCATCAGCGCACCGAATGTTTAAGAACCAGCCCTGTTATCAATTCGGCCATTCTGCTCTCCTTATATTGTTATTGTTTTGTTCTTGTATTGTTATCTCTGCATGATCCTCCAGCGGTGTCTATGTGACTACTTATGTATGTCTAATGCCCCAGTTTTTGAAGTGGCTTTTCACCAAGGTAATTCTCATTTTCATGTTCCTTGTTTATCACGATTATCTTTGTCTTCTCTGCATGTATTTAAAGACCATGTTTTTCATCCTCAACTAAGTGTTTAGAGTTTACCTTGCGTGTGGTTTGAAGTGTTGAGTTTGAAGTCAAGGTCGTCGGCGAATGGTCAAAGTGCTCTGGAAGGGTCATGATGGGCGCCATTGTGGTACGGAAAGGGTTTCAAAGGCGATAGAAGGCATCATTGTCTCATTCAGTCTCTCTCTCTCTCTCTCTCTCTCTCTCTCTCTCTCTCTCTCTCTCTCTCTCTCTCTCTCTCTCTCTCTCTGTCTCTGTTACTGGCCCCACACGATTAACTGCATGCCATTCTGTTCATATGTTGACTTTTGAGTTAATGAATTTCTGAGGAATCTCATTCTACTCCATTCATTTTCTCAGAGATTCCTTATCAAAGCGTCAGATGCCTTTCAGTCTATTGTCGCTAATTCGTCAATTTGTTTCACTGCATTACTCTACTTTTGTTGTTGTTGTTTGCATATCCTTTACAGGACATTGCTGTCAACATCAGCACCCTTCAGCTGATTGTTGATCTCTTGGCACGATTACGCTCAGTAGTTTGCCATTGATTACTCTACTACTATACATTTTATAGTCTTTTAATTAATTCTTTCTCATGTTAGTGAAATGTAGTTTCTCAGGTTGCCGGATCGGCACAATGGGTAGTATTCTTGTCTGCTGAATCGTTGGTCAAGTGTTGGTCATGTGTTTGTCATATGTTGTTCATGTGTTTGTCAAATGTTGGTCATGTGATGTTCATATGTTTGTCATATGTTGGTCATGTGTTGTTCATGTGTTTGTCATATGTTGGTCATGTGTTGTTCATGCCCGCACATTAGTAAATTATTCAATGAGGCGAAGACTTCCTCATATTTTGTTGCCAGGTTGTTGTTATCTGTCTTTGAATGTTCAAATACTTTTAAGTTGTTAGGATTAACAACTTTCTAATTCAGAGCAGTCCCACTGTCTTAATTTGTAAACAACAGTCTAATAACAAACAACGACATAAATTCGTATTTTCCTGAACAAGCTGTTTTGGAATCCCTGATTTCAGAAAACCCGTCTCCCCGGCCCGTCTGCACATTTTCGACCTTGATATTATGCCGCGTCTATGTACGACCCAGACTAACCAGGTCAAGGCCGTTTTTAAATGTTCAGACACCCCGGACAGACTTTGTGTTAGGCGCCATCATTCTACACAGACGAACACACTTACGCGCCTTTTCATGGCTATTCTGTAAACAGTAAGGCGTGTAGGAGTCCGTATACGTTCCTACGTGTGTGTATGTATGTGTGTATGTATGTGGGGGTGCGTGTGTATGAGTGTGTGTGTGTGAGTCAGTGTTTGTGCGTGAATGCGTGTTCATGAGTGTGTGAGCGTGTGTGCGTGCGTGTGTCTGTGTGAGAGAGAGAGAGTGTGTGAGCGTGTGTGTGAGTGTGTGTGTGTATGTTAATCTATAGTAATTGAAAACAAGAAGAACGGAAGTCCAAAGCCCAGAAAACCAATACCCGGTATCCCCTCTCCCTCTTTCGGAGGATTCGCGCCAAGTAAGCCATGGCGCCAGGAACCATCTGTCCCATTCAATGAATCTAGACTAGGTAGTTTAATTTTTATGTGCGATGCATACATTGCTGTGAACCGAACTCTCTGAAGGCGCATGCGGCGCTTTAATTGAACGTGAGGTGGTATTTAAATAGCTACAGAGGTAATGAGCACTTCTTCTTATGTCTTATGCCCTCTACCCTCCCCATTTTTTATCCCCAAAGAAGCAACGTTTCAGAAAATGAAGAATATCTTATGCAATAAGTCATTATCATTGAATGTAAGAAAGAGAGGGCTGAAGTTCTATTTAGAACCTATTTTGCTGTATGGCAGTGAATCTTGGAATGTAAATAAACAAATTAGGAAGAACTTGAAAGCAACAGAGGTTTCGTTCTTAAGACGAATTTTACGAATTCCTTGGACTGCCAAAGAAACTAACAATGATTGCCTGAAAGAGGCTAATGAAACGAGAGCATTACATACAACAATAAGAAAGAGACAAACAGCTTTCTTCAGTCACGTGATGAGAAACAGGAATCAGACAACATCGTGACAACTGGAAAGATGGAGGGGAAAAGAGGCAGAGGTAGACCAAGAGAAATGATGTTGGAAGGCTTGAGACTGTGGCATGGAGGAATATCATCAGCGGAGTTGATGCAGAAAACCACAGACCTAGATATGTGGAGGGCCATGAACGACTGCGCCAGCTAGCATGGCACTTGAAGATGATGAATGAAGCAAAGACTCTCAACCGACTCACGTCAAACCTTCCTATCTTACAATACCTTCTGCAGCTCCTTCTCTGTCCTCCATATCACATCTCTCGGTCTCTATTTCTCTTCATTGTGTATTTTAGGTCTCTCTCTCTCTCTCTCTCTCTCTCTCTCTCTCTCTCTCTCTCTCTCTCTCTCTCTCTCTCTCTCTCTCTCTCTCTCTCTTTTGTCCCATAGATTACTGAGAAAGACTTTATAGCCAAACTGTTAAGAGATGCCCAGAGACGTCGTCGTTTCCTCGCTGTTTGATTCGCAGAAAGTAGTTTCATAATCATGTAGCAGGCCGTTTGTAGAACGTCGCCTTCTTCACGACAAGTTTCTCGATCTCTCCGAATGACCACTCCATCTCCCCGAATGAACACTCCATCTATCCGAATTACTACTCCATCTCTCCGAATAAACACTCTATCTCTCCGAATTACCACTCCATCTCTCCGAATAACCACTCCATCTCTCCGAATGACCACTCCATCTCTCCGAATAACCACTCCATCTCTCCGAATTACTACTCCTTCTCTCCGAATGACCACTCCATCTCTCCGAATAACCACTCCATCTCTCCGAATAACCACTCGATCTCTCCGAATAACCACTCCATCTCTCCGAATAACCACTCCATCTCTCCGAATAACCACTCCATCTCTCCGAATAACCACTCCATCTCTCCGAATAACCACTCGATCTCTCCGAATTACCTACTCCATCTCTCCGAATAACCACTCGATCTCTCCGAATGACCACTCCATCTCTCCGAATAACAACTCCATCTCTCCGAATAACCACTCCATCTCTCAGAATGACCACTCCATCTCTCAGAATGACCTCTCCATCTCGCTCGTTTTCACATTCATTTACCACCTGCTTCACAGCTGATATTCTTCTGCTGTTGACTTTGGCTCAGATTGGATGCCTTCATCGGTGTATGATGCGTCTTGTTTCTTGTAGGATATTCTAAGTTTGTTCTGATGGTTTCTACATGTAATTTGTTTTGGCCTTTGCAATATAATTCTTGAGATGTTGCTCTTTCTCTAAAATCGCTTTTAGTTATTCTTTCCATCTCGTTACTATTTGTATCTCATAACGAAAATAATGCTGAGTAGTTAGACGGATTCCTTTCATTTCTTGAAGTGTTCATTTCGTTGATAATAACGTTGTTGTGTTTTGCTGGTCGGAATATCTACCGCAGTATTTTATTTATCTGCTCCTTTTGTTTGCTGCCTGGCCTTGTAGATATGCTTTTGACAGTGGTGCTATTCCCTTGGCTGCTTTCAGTACTCAGAGAAAAGGACAACCTATACTCACAGTCAGACTGCAACTGGTACCATTAGTACTGGGACAGTTCGCTGGTTGTTGACGTTGAGGTTCTGGCGCGTGTGGCAATATTTCGAGTTCTATTATGTCGATTCCTGACTCAAATCTCGCTTCTTCGTCTCTCTCTCTCTCTCTCTCTCTCTCTCTCTCTCTCTCTCTCTCTCTCTCTCTCTCTCTCTCTCTCTCTCCGCCACATTGCCGACGAGGAGGAGAATAAAGATGAGGGGGAAAAGCATTGGAGGAGAAAGGGGGAAGAGATTATTGCATCCAGAGCATTACGTAATGGATATGTTAGTGTAGAAATGTTTGCATCCATTCGCTAGACATGTCCAAGATTCTCCTGCAGTCTTCCATTGCGCATGTCCCACGCTGATGTGAGCAGCCAAGTATCTCATTTGCTTCTGCATCTGTTTTCAATGATGATAGAATGTCCTAGACGTGTACAACCGATTTTTTTTTTTTTACATCGTCGCGACATATCTCATTTGTTTCGTTCTGCAGTTGGGCAGTAAGGCTGTGACCTAATCTAAAAGAGTTCATCTCACCACGCCACATTAACCCAAATCTATCTTTTCCCTGAATTCTACTGAATCTGAAAATGGTAACAACCGCAAGAAAATGCATCACATGGCAGTAAAGTTGAAAAAAAAAAACAAACAAACAAACAAACAAACAAACAAACAACAACAACAACATCTGATGGCTGTGGAAATGTGATTTCTGAGGAAAATGCAAAGAATACCATAGACAGATAGAAAAACCAATGAACAGGTTCTTCAAAAACAAATGAAGATTGTAAACTGATTAGAGACATTAGACGTTGACAGTCAAAATTTTTTGGGCATTTTATGAGAAGAAATGACTTGAAGAACTTGGTGACAACTGGCAAGATCGAAGGAAAGAGACCAAAGGGAAGACCGAGAAGTACATACCTGGATGTCTCGGCCACGTGGCATTGTCGAGACAGGAACACGGAGCTGATCCACGACTCTGGTGATCGAGTATGTGATATATTTTGTTCGTCTTTCACTGGTTTCCTGGATTTGGGAAGAACAGGTTACCAAGGAGACGCTCCTTATATGGACTGGGTATGAATCCTAAAGTGGGCCCGACTATTGGTTGATTCAATTTCTGGCCAAGACTTGCTGGAACCCGCCCGAAACTTAGTTGTCACTTACCCAGAAAATGTCAGCCTGACAAGTCCCTCTCCTACCCCATAGGAGGATTTTTCCTTGTAATGCCCAATTTCGTTCTCTGTAACTCAAGGAGCTGGATGGTGTGGGTCCTAAACTCAGGATACTTAGCCCTATTGCAATGCAAAAGGCTGACGATGAAAAGCTGGGAGCTTTGAACCTGACTTTCAGGGGGTTTTAACTCTCTTCATTTGTGTCAGGAATGCTTAGTGTCACAATAGACTTCAACCAGCACATTTATGGGCAGCTCAACATCATTTCCTCTGTTGCAAAACTTACATTTGGAGTACCATCATGTTTTATCAGACCAATAAGTGGAGTATGAGGTGTGAAGTTCAGATTAACTAAACTGAACTAAAGGGACAGTCTACACCATTCTAAATGAACTGAGCATTTCACCTTGTACACCCCGCAACGACGACGACTCTGGACATCTCTTAATAGTTTGGCTAGAAAGATTTTCTCAGTAATCCACGGGCGAGAGAGAGAGAGAGAGAGAGAGAGAGAGAGAGAGAGAGAGAGAGAGAGAGAGAGAGAGAGAGAGAGAGAGAGAGAGAGAGAAGAGAGAGAGAGAGAGACTTAACATTAATTTCAGATCTTTTGCAGGACGCCACTGTCAGGGTCTTAAACCTGGCTCGTTAACCTAACACATGTGAGACAGTACAAATACAACGTGATTTGACTTTAGACTCAACGACACGAAGTTTCGATGGAGTTATTTACAGATCACGATCTAGAGATGATCATCACAATACATAAGTTATAACAATACACTTACAAGCAACCCACAGCTTACAATCAGTCTCACAAGATGTACAAGCACTCGACTTTCGGGCCAAAGAACTACACAAGCCTTTCTCCCATCATACGTCCAGTCGAGTCCGAGTCCCAGAGCTGTCTGGCTATTTCTCGCAACGCGCCTGCCCACCTGAAGTGGCTTCACGAGGCCTGCGTGCGTCCTGCTTTGTCCTTGTCTGACCGCTGGCTGTCTCGTCAGCCGGCAACCTCGCAGGCAGGTAACTAATACTCGCCTGGCGGGCGTAACGATCTTACAGCATCCCCGCTAGGGACTATTCGCCTGGCGGGCGTAACGATGTCCCTGCATCTCTGCTGGCACTACCTTAGACTCTGACATGCTCCCCCGCGGCTTCTTCATGAAAGATGTCATCTTTCATGTAAACTCTATATACAATACTGGGTTAATATTTTTAACCTGTCAGAGTCAACCTTTCTGTTATATACATTGGTGTAGAAATACAAAAACACACACATCTTGGCATAGAAACACATAAGAAATGGACATTGTATCTAAAAACATGTGGTGTTCAACCTTTAACATTAGTCAAGCTTCATCCTCTCGATGGCTGATTACCTTAATTGCATTATTGACCCAGTCAGATCGGTAGTAACAGCTTCCCAAGCAACTACCTCGCAGCCTTTCAAAAAAAAAGTAATAATATGCTTTTTGAGACAAAAAACATCTGGCAAGACCGTAATACGGCTTTATATAAGCCGCATTCAACGCTCAAACTCTGACCTCATTTGGCCAGGAGTTCTTGTGTCGGTCTGCAATGTCGGTAATACTCTACCATGCCCAGTAGATGGCTTCTTGGCGTGTTAACAATCTGGCAACAACATGGTTATTTATATACAACACATCATCATATACATTTCAATTAACGCCCTTGGTGTAATAATGTAATAACAATTAAATGAAAGGGACATAACTTCAAAGTTTAAGACATATAATATCTTACAATAATTCTTCTATTTCTCAGCGTCATAGCTTGATGTTTCTCCATACTAGCGAAAAAATGTCGGTAGTATGAATAAATTAATCAAGATATGATTCTAAGATTACACTAAATAAAAAATCTTAATACACAATTTGTGTATTCGAAATTATTGAATTGTAAATAGTTTAGACGTGTTATAACTTTTTAAGCTTTTGTTTGTCGTCTGCTACTTTTAAACTAAATTTCTAACTCATCCGGAAGTACACACGAAACAGCTGATGTTGAAATTTGTAGACCACACTTGTTCCGGTCTGATGTATTAAAACGGAATGTGCAATGTGCTGATCGTTCATGTGTTGATGGTTTCACTGGAAAAACTTCTGGATTTCGATTAACTGCAGTGGTGTAGATGTCAATGTTCCGGTCACACTTTCACACACGGAGTTAAAATATCACTGGATAAGTTCCAAATGCAGCTACCACGGATAAATTGGATAGTTCGCTTGCGGTAAGTTCAGATCGAATGTGGCACTGTTCTTGTTTCGTAATATATACAATTAATAAAGTTCTCTTTCTACCACACACTACACAATTATTCACGACAATCACTACATTAATAATAAAATAAGAAAAACTATATATATTGGGAATACACCCTATCACATCATATAGACATACACAGCTTTCGTGAAAACAAACTTCACTGATACATGGCTGTGTTGGTCTGAGTGTATTTTACACACTGCACTCAGACATTGGTGCTTACTGGGTCGGTCGGACAACGGGACAAAAGATCGGCAATCGTGTTGGTTCTGCCCGCGATGTGTCGAACTTCAAAGCTGTAATCTTGAAGTTTAAGAGACCAGGTGCTATCATTTGGTTGGAAGGTACACCTGAATTGATAAATCTCAACGGACTACTGTCAGACTCGACAATAAAATGACGTCCCAGAAGGAATCTGGAAAATTTAGTTATACCCTCAACTAGAGCAAGGGCTTCCAACTGCGGTGTCGACCAAGAGCGTTCTCTAGGTTTTAATTTTCTCGAGAAGTAATATACAGAATGTAGGATGTTATCATGTTCCTGTAACAGAACTGCTCCAATCGCTACGGAGCTCGCGTCTGTGCGTAATCTGAAAGACATAAGAAAATTTGGCAATTTGAGAATGGGATTCTTTAAACTATTCTCAGAGAAATAAGATAATACTTTATGGAATGCAAATTTTAGGCATTCATTGCTTACAATTTTCTCGGGTTGATCTTTTGTTAGTAAGTTAGTAAATACTTCGGTCAGTTCAGCAAAATCTGGTATGAACTGCCTATAATAATTTATAAGTCCCAACAAACTTCTGACTTGCTTTTTCGTAGTCGGAAGTGAGAGTTTTAGTATTTTGGACACAATGTTATCGTCTGTCGTGACAAAGCCATTAGATATTTTGTACCCCAAGAAGGATATTTCCTGATAGGCTATGTCTACTTTTGCAGGCTTCACCATCAGTCCGTGCTGTCTAATGCGTTCAAATGTCTGTTCTAATGTCTTTATGTGGTCGGTCATCGTCTTTGTGTGAACACAAATGTCGTCTATGTAACAGATAATATTTGGTATGTCTACTAGTAGAAGTCGTGTCATACGTACGATGTTGCTGGGGCATTGACAAGCCCAAATGGAAGTTTGCACCATTCGTACAGTCCCCAAGGTGTGGCAAAAGCTGTCAGATGTCTGCTCTGTTCGTCTACTGCTATTTGCCAATAACCTTTCGTCATGTCTACCTTCGTAAAGAACCTAGCGTCTGTCAGTTCTGTCAATAGATCTTCCGAGTTTGCCATTGGCTCTAAATCTAAAAGAGTTATCTTATTTAATTTCCTATAGTCGACACAGAGTCTTATTGTGTTGTCCTTTTTGCGTACTATGACCATTGGAGATGAGAAATTTGATTGGAATCGTCTAATGATGTTGTTTTTCTCTAAGCTGATGATCTCTTGATGTAAGTGTTCTTTGTAATGCAATGGAATGGTGTATGGTCTGCATTTTATGGGTGTATTTGACGTGAGTGTGATGTGATGTTGTACTAATTCTGTTTGTCCTGGGTTGTTGGAGAAAATGGTGTTGTACTGTTGTATGAGCTGTTTGCAACTGTCTGTTTCTGCTTGAGTTAACTTTGGGTTGATCTTAATTTCCTTCAAGCAGTTTGTCGTGTCTAATGCAGGTGTTGGAATTTCGTCACTAGCCTCGTCATCTTCATGGTCTATTATCACTGTACACGCTGTTGTAGCGTCTTGTTCGTTGTCTCTGTTGTAATATGGTCTTAGCATATTGACGTGGAATATTTTGTGTTTGTCTTTTATTTGGATCTCATAGTCCACAGGTGAAATCTGTCTCGTCACTTTAAATGGTCCTTGCCAAGAATCAGTCAATAAGTGTCTGTCACTAGGTAGAAGAAGAAGAACGTCCTGTCCAGGTGTCAACGTTATTGTCCTGTTACCTTTGTCAGCATATTGTCTATATGTAGCACCAGATAATTTTAGTGCATCCTTTGCAATTATACAAGATTTGATGATTCTTTCACGCAATGATGTAACGTATACGTATGATGATATGGGTTTGAGTAAAGGAGTGGATTCAGTTAACATTTGATGATAGATGCTTAATGGGCCACGTGGTTTGGCACCATAGATAAGTTCAAAAGGAGAGAAACCTGTACTAGCATGTGGTACCTCGCGATAGGCAAAGTGAATAGCAGGTAAATATACGTCCCAGTTATTGGGGTGCTCTTGCGTGACTTTAGCAAGCATATGCTTTAAATCGCCGTTAAATTTTTCTATAATTCCACTCGAGTGAGGATGGTACGGGGAATTGAAACATTGCTTCACTCCTAGCATTTTGGTGAAAGCTTGAGTAGATGCGGCGATGAACTGAGTTCCCCTATCTGATTGGATAGTGTCTGGAAATCCTATCCGTGAAAAAATATGGAAAAAAACTTCCATTATGTCATTGGCAGTTATGTTCTTTAACGGAATCGCTTCAGGCCAGCGGCTACATTGATCAATAATAGTTAATATATATCTATTTCCTCTTGTTGTAATCTGATTAAGAGGGCCCACTATGTCAACAGATATTTTCTCAAAAGGTCGACTGGCTAAGTCAGTAACTTGTAACTTTCCTTGTGGGTTTTTTCCTTTCTTTACAAGTTTTTGGCAGATGTCACAACTCCTGCAATATTGCTTAATGTCATTGCAGAATTTGGGCCAATAAAACTGTAATAATAATCTCGATCTGGTCTTAGCGTAAGCCATATGCCCTGCAAGAGGTATATCATGGGCAAGATGTAAGGCTTGCTTACGATACTCAATTGGCAAAACAGTTTGCTCTGTTGTGGTGTCACCTCTGGTATAATACCTGGTGAGGATACAATTTTTCAAAGCAAAATGCCATCTTGCATTTTTGGTTAACTTTGACTTTTTGCCGATCAGATTAAAATATTTTGATAATGAAGGATCAGCCTTTTTGGGCTGTTACAAAAGTCTCCTTCATGGTTTTAGGAGGTAGTAATACTGGGCTAAGCATTTCTATAGCCTCAGTTTGATTAATTTCATCTTGCATTCTAGCAGTAGATCTGGTTACTGCGTTCACACAGTCAATGATATCAGATGGTGATGAAATAGTGTTATCAATGATGTCATGAGATCTTAGTGCTACATTAGCTACCATACATTCATTAGGTGGTACAACAGTATCAATGATGACATTTGATGGTGATGTTGTGATCTCATTAATGCAAAGAGATGTTATGTCATGAGGCATATCATTTACTTCTGGTAAATTTCCAATTATAATATCACACACCGGGTTTGTTAATGCTGCACATTTTACTTTCCCAGTGAGGAAAGGTGTTTGAATATATGCCCATGCTAGTGGGTACTTTTCAATATTGCCAGAGAATGTTCTGCATGTTACGTGCCTGCCTGTATAGACTGTAGGCATTATGAACGTTCTCTTCAGTCCAATCAGTGAACTTCCCGTGTCCCGAAGGACTGTAGCAGGCTTGCCATTCACATATCCTTGATGGATGTTTATTCTGCCTTTGGAATCTACTACCAAATTAGCTTCTTCATTGGCAATAGGGATGGAGTGGCCGCTTGTTAAAATACCATCTTCATAGAAAGTATTACAAACATTACATTTATTTGCGTTAAACATATCAAAAGCCTGTGCTGAGTTCACAGGGTGTTTCTCTGATTGTTCTTCATCGGATGATGAACTATCAAATAAGGCGGCATTGGCTTTTTTGGTCATTTGCCTACGTTTACAATCATGGCGATAATGTCCATACGCCTTACAGAGGAAACATTTACGCAAATTTCTAAAGGATTTACGCTCCTTATCTTGTCTGTTTACCATGTTCTGTAAATATGTAAGATATGCGGGGTTCTTGTCGCACATCTCACCTTGATGATGTGACATTCTACAATAGTTACAATGGTTGTACTTCTCAGATGTAGGTTTATAAGGTTTTTGCCTACTATAGGGTTTGTCATAGTTAGCCGATGCTACAAAATTGGTTTCAGTAGCTTCACTGGCAAAACAATGTTTGTTGGCTGTGTAATAAGCCGAACCACGCTTCTCAATCTGCTCTACATTCGTACATTCATTCTCTTGCAAAAACTTTGAAAATGCTGATGGAATAGATGACATGACTTTATCTCTAATGATAAGATCTTCTAACTTTTGATAGTTCTTATCAATTTTAGCTGCTGAAGTCCATTTGGAAAATATATCTCGGACTAAGCAGAGGTAGTCAGAGAACGTTTGAGTCGGTTTGGGGCTCAACTTGCTGAATTGTTCTCTGTAACCTGCCTCATCTAACATAAAATGTGCCATAATCTTTGATTTTAGATAATGGTAATCTTTTATGAGGTCTTTGGGGATAGTCTCTATGACTTTCAGAGGCTCCCCTGATAAACTTCTCATATAAATTATATTCCATTCAGACAATGGGACCTGGTAATGGTCCATTAAAGTCTCCAAATGTTCGGTGAAGGCTGCAATGCAATCACCCGAGGTATAATTTCTTACGATACCTTGATATTTCTTGTACTGGTTTTCTTTCTCCAGTCTCTCAGATTTCTTGGACTCTTTGTTTATGGTAGTCTCAGTATCAAGTCGTTTGATTTTTAATTGCACTTCCAGCTCTTCCCGTTTACTTTGAGCTGCTATCTCTGCCTTCTTTAATTCGATATCTAACTCCGCTTGTTTGGTCTTTGCAGACAGTTCTAGTTCTGCCTGTTTTGCTGCGGTTGCTGCCTCCGCTTGCTTTAAGGCTGCGTCAGTCTCTGCCTGCTTTAATGCTCTTTCAGCTGCTCTTTCATCGCGTTCATTGGCTTTCTCACGCAGGTGTTCAGAGTATTTAGTTTCACTCCACTTTGTTAATTCGTCACCTGTTAACTTTAACTTCAACCCCATATCAATGAAATCATTTAATGACGACATGATGGAAAATGCAAATGAAAAATCAGATACACAATTTGTTACAAGTTGTTAGTAACGTGAACAATTTACAATTGTGTTCTATTTGCAATATGTGCCTAAATTTGCATCTGAAAGTATATAGAAAGAAAAATATACTCAAGTGTCCTGGATGCGGTGAAGAACGGTTGAAATTTGGACTAGGAACTGTAGGGTCGCTACTTCAAAACCACAAATGACCTCTACGGGCAAGGGTTTCAGATGGCACAGAAAACCTGCTTTGTTTTTGGAGAAAATAAATTAATGTCTGTTTGATGTGGTGTGTATGCTTGTCACTAAGTTTTGATTAGGTTTGTATGGCGTTGAGTGTAATTGTAGGTCGTAATGTTGTCCGTCAACAATTTTTTTTTTCAAAATCACAAGTCACTTTCTTTCCGAAACTTTCTGCTTTCCACAATTCACTTTACAAAGACAATCTAATTATATCTTAACACTTTACAACATTGATGACACATCACTTACATCAAGATGACATTCAGTAAGGACATAGACATCAAGTTTACAAGATGGCGACAAGGTCACAATGGCGGCAACTTCACAATGTCGACAAGGTCAAAACGGTGACTGATAGATGGAGTTATTTACAGATCACGATCTAGAGATGATCATCACAATACATAAGTCAACCCCAACATTTTATGGTTGTGTGTGATTTCTTGGAAAATTTACGTTCAGTAGTTTGAAATTACTTTCTGAACGACCGGCACAAATACCATTGTATGAAAACCCAACGCAAATGAAGAGAGTTAAAACCCCCTGTAAGTCAGGTTCACCCCTCATACTCCACTTATTGGTCTGAAAAGAGTATTTTCCTGTGTCAAGACTGCGTTGTCCCGCCTCAACACCCTTAGGCCATGATGTATCAGGATAGGTATCCCCATGTAATCAAATATCAATCTTATACCAGCAAAGCCTTAGAGCAAATCCCCAGAAAGAGAACCAATATTCTAACGGAGTTAACATCAAATAGGTAGATTACAAAATCTTGTTCCACTGGATAATTAACGTGGAAGGAAGAGAGTTTTATCATTGTTCGCTACGGATTTGTTTGCATCACTGAAGGATTTGTCAGTACTACTAGGGACGTATATCCACAAGTATATTCAGAGATTGGTACCATCCCTGTCCATAATCCACGGCTAATGGTGTAGAGAGAGAGAGAGAGAGAGAGAGAATTGAGAGAGAGAGAGAGAGATTGAGAGAGAGAGAGAGAGAGAGAGAGAGAGAGAGAGAGAGAGAGAGAGCTCCAGTGCCATCCCCAAGTTTGGGGGATGGCCTTGTTGAATTGAGACTCGTCGCGCTGAAGTGCATTACTAATAATAGTTGAGTGTTTTCCTGAGCGTTTGAACCAAAGCAGCTAGACGGTTGTCATTACCTTCATTTTCCACAATGAATTTGGAAACTACCTTCTGCCCAGTCTGAAGAGGAACTCCTATTTTTTTAAACTTACCATTGGCCTCAGCTTCACTGACCCATACAATATATATATATATATATATATATATATATATATATATATATATATATATATATATATATATATATATATATATATATATATATATATATATATATATATCAGGTCAAGATTAAGTCCACCCAGTATCACTGTGGAAGTAAACAACAGGATTGAGCCAGGATTGTTGACAGTACCACTTAGTTTACATAAACCAGATCATTATCACATGGGATTTGATACATAAGAAGAAGTTTTTCCCAGTGCTATTTGGGAGAATATTTAATTATGATCAGACTCTATAGTGATATAAACATGAGTGACTGTTACCACCAGTAAGCAGATAGATTCGAAGATTTATTGAGTTAATGATTTGTGATTTGTTGATTGGCTTTATGTTGGGGAAAATCATATAATATTTTACACTGAATCTTGTCATTCATGGGTTTGTAATAGATGGAGGAGTATGTGATATCCACATGCCAGCTTTAGAATTTCTCCAACACCCAACATTGCTCTCAATACATTGTTATGTTAAAACCTGGAGTGTGTCTATAAATTGTGGAAGTTGTGTTCAATAGATGTTCTTCACATTTGTTATGTAATACTGTGTTACATTTGGGTTGAGGGATTTATACACGAAGACACATTTTTGTAATGGAGTGAGTCATTTTTCCTCTAGTGTCTTTGGTAGATTTCTCTGATCACCTCTCCTTCCAAGGGAGGCCCTTTACTTAATAAATTTCGTGTGGGACTTGAATATTTTCTATCTTCGTCTTCACGATGGGGGTTCGGAGCTATTCAATTGCCTCCTCAAGAAAGTTGATTTAACTGTTAACCCATCGTATCCGGGATCCTCTAGACATTCGCCCCTTATTATATTTCTCACCTCACAGATTGAGATGGCAAAACATGACCTCTCACGCTTATCGGCATGGCACAAGATGGATGGATGGCAGTATATTACATTACAGGACGAACAATTACAAGTAATTCTGCAGTACGACATTGGTTTGCCTGAAAGCGAGGAACACCGGTAATACGGCGAGTTATCCCTCGCCCAAAGATTAGACCTGTGCAGTCACTAGTAGGAGTAGTAGGTAACTATTAGTAGCATTAGCAAGTGTATGGACTACGATCAAGTTCAAAATATCCGAATGAAAATAAAAAGAAGCTAATGTCATGTTCATGTTTATGGAAAATTAAAACCTCTATGGTTTGTATGGCCATTTTCGAGGTCAAACATTGTTTGGTTCCTAATTGTCGGATTTTCGGGTGCTTTATGTATGAAACACAATAAAACGTATACGTAGAAGTATAGTGAAGGATCTTTCACGCGCCTTCAGCCACGTTGAGCATGTGGTACTAGATCCTTATGTCTAAATTGTCAGTTGGCACAAAGCAATCGCAGATTATTGAATCACAGACAAAGTATGCTGGGGTTTGATTGTGACGTTCTGTCAAAGGACACTTAATTAACTTTAACTTAATTGGCACTCCAGAGAGCCGCGTGATCGGTTACACGTAGGACGCTTGTACTTCTAAAGACAGAGCATGTTACCATTTTATACTGGGTCTACTTGGGAGCCCATGTCGGTTTTAAGAGTTTGCCTCAATGTGGGTTCTAGCTCAGGTTCCCTCGGGCGGGCAGCAAGCGTCCAGCAACTTCCGAGCCTCGGCTCCCCATAAATCCATTCATCATCACCCAGTGCCTTGCCGGCTGGCGTGGGCTTTCTTCTTCTCCACAAATTGCGAACTCTGGCGACGTGGATCAATTCTTCCGCGCCATGACATAAGAGATGTCAAGCATTTTCTCTTGCTGTCTTCCCCTATCTCTCTTTCCAAAAATGTTTCCGATTGTCACAACATGTTCCAGTTTTCGTCTTCTGATAATGTGGCCAAAATGTGATGACTGCCTCTCTCTGATGTTTGTGATAAGGTGTCCTTGCGACTTAGCCTCAATCAAATTGTCAGGATTGCTCATTTTGCTGTCCAATGAATATTCAACATTCTTCTATAAAACCACATATCAAAGGCTTCTATGAGTTCAATTCTCGCCCGGTTACTAATTGTCAAGAATTTTCTCTCGCTGTCTTCTCCTATCTCTCTTTCCGCAAATTATTTTGGTTGTCACAACATCTTCCGGAATTTGTGTTCGTCTGTTTACTAATTGTCCAATATTTAAAGCTGTATGCTAAAACTGGTTCAATGTAATATGCACGAAATCTATTTTCTAACTACAAATGACAAGCATTTATTGCATAAAATGTTCTTTGTTTTAAATATACATAGCTATGCTTTTTAATGCTCTTTAACTTTCAGGTAATGCGTTCTCACGTCATAAAGTCTTTTTAGCTGTCTAACAATATGCGATCTCGCAAAATAATAAGCATTATGACACACAGCTGTTAATCATATTGCTCTTTAACTTGTAAGCATAAATACACCTCATCATCATCATCAAGTGCCCTACCAGCTTGCCTACGCACCATGTCTCTCCAAAGATCTCGGTCTTTGGTGTTCTAGATCAACTCTTCTGATGATATTCCTCCATGCCACCCTCTAATCCATCCAGCATAAGTTCTCTTGATCGGCCTCTGCCTCTCTTCGCCTTGATCTTCCCATTTATCACGATGTTCTACAATTCCTCTCTTCTCATTACATAACCATAGAAAGCCGTTTGCTCTTTGTTTGTTGTATATACTGATCTAGTTTCATCAGCCTCTTTCAGGTAATCATCGTTTGATACTGTAGTTAAAATACATATAGCTGTCACTTTAATTGCTCTTTAACTTGTAAGCATAAATACACATAGCTGTTATTTTTATTGCTCTTTAACTTTGAAGTATAAATATACATAGCTATGCTTATTATTTCGCGAGACTCCCTATATTAGCCTATTAGTTGGAGATATTACATGATGTGAGAACGGTTTATTTAAAAATGATGGAGAGAAAAAGCTAGGAGGAGATCAAGATAGAGGATACAATTTGACATCATGGCATGGAGGAACATTTGTATCAAAACTGACTGGCAGCACACGAAATAGAAGGCTGTGGACAGGCTTGGTCATCAACGGCACGCGGCATGGACAATATGAAGCAGAAGAGAAGAAGAAGGAGAAGAAGAAGAAGAAGAAGAAGAAGAAGAAGAAGAAGAAGAAGAAGAAGAAGAAGAAGAAGAAGAAGAAGAAGAAGAAGAAGAAGAAGAAGAAGAAGAAGAAGAAGAAGAAGAAGGAGGAGGAGGAGGAGGAGGAGGAGGAGGAGAAGAAAAAAAAAAAAGAAGAAGCAGCAGAAGAAGAAGAAGAAGAAGAAGGAGGAGGAGGAGGAGGAGGAGGAGGAGGGGGAGGAGGTGGTGGAGGAGGAGGAGGAGAAGAAGAAGAAGAAAAAAAAGAAGAAGAAGCAGCAGCAGCAGAAGAAGAAGAAGAAGAAGAAGAAGAAGAAGAAGAAGAAGAAGAAGAAGAAGAAGAAGAAGAAGAAGAAGAAGGGGGAGGAGGAGGAGGAGAAGAAGAAGAAGAAGAAGAAGAAGAAGAAGAAGAAGAAGAATGAAGAATGCATATATATATATATATATATATATATATATATATATATATATATATATATATATATATATATATATATATATATATATATATATATATATATATATACGCCGTTGACTTGACACGGACCCCAGTCTGTGGACCAGACTAATGTATGTGGCTTACTTTGAGGCACAGATCAGTTTAATCATAATTATGACACTCTGGGCAACGTTGAACATGTTAGTGTGTGTCGTTGAATTAACGAGATAAAACAGGACCATCATTTGACTGTTTGTGAGGGTGTGCATGTGAGTGTGTATCTACATGTTGAACAAAGTGTCGGGAATTGCTTGCAGTTGTGGGTGTTTTTGTGTGAAAAGGATGTTAATGTCAACTTCTTATTTCACTTCTTCATCAAGACTTCTTCTTCTCCGCTTCCTCGACTTCTTCTTCTTGTTCTCCTTGTCGTTGTTGTTGTTGTTGTTGTTGTTGTTGTTGTTGTTGTTGTTGTTGTTGTTGTTGTTCTTCTTCTTCTTTCTTCTCTTCTTCTTCTTCTTCTTCTTCTTCTTCTTCTTCTTCTTCTTCTTCTTCTTCTTCTTCTTCTTCTTCTTCTTCTTCTTCTTCTTCTTCTTCTTCTTCTTCTTCTTCTTCTTCCTCCTCCTCCTCCTCCTCTTCCTCCTCCCTTCTCCTCATCCTCCTCCTCCTCCTCCCCCAACCCCTCTTTCCATTTTTTCGTGTTTATCTTTTTCTTTCACCGCCACATTTCATTTAATCATCTGATACACGTGATCGGGTTCTCTTAAGATTGAATGCATCGGATTATGTTTATTTTTTCCTTTCATTCTGAACTTTCCGGACTTTGAGTGTTCGTTATCCACAATCCTTTCCATCTTCTTTATCTAATACAATCTAGGTTACACGTGTTTTCGTGTTGTGCTAAGAAATAAGTTCCAAGATAGATTATCTTCACATCTAAATCGCGAGGATTAAGTAATGAAATGGAGGATTTGGAATCACACTTCTGAGTTAAGGCATTACATTGCATAGGATCACTCAAGAATATTAGAGGGCGATGCTATCTGCCTCATGGCGATCATGTATGACTATCTCGTGTAGGAAAGACTTACAGAAAATTTTTTTTTGTTTGTTTTTGAGATAAGTAAACAGAATGGGCAATGTGGATTAGCATCAACGGAACTAACTAATGGCGGATGGGCTAGAATGTGGGATTACCTCTCGAGTGTCCATTGGTGTATGCAAACATGCAGGTAGCACCATAAGTACAATCTGCCTCTAAGCGTTTAAAAAGGATCACTTTTGTATTAATAAGACAAGAACACCGTTTGCGCTATAAAATGACCATAGACTGTAAGTTAGAAAAAAGCAATTCGTATGTGTTACAGATAACCAGTTTCATCATGTGGCTGAGCGACCTGAACAAAATATCACTGGGAATCATAGACATGTGGTCTTTTTTTCTTCATATCCTTTACAGGACATTGCTGTCAATACCAGCATCTTTCAGCTGTATGTTGATTTCTTGGCAAGATTACGCTCAGTAGTTTGCCATTGCTTTCTGAGCGGCCGGCTCACATACCCCCGTAAGTTACCGATGCGATTCGAACCATTGCTGATTCTCATCGTCATTACGTTACCCACGAGAGTATACGAGATTACGGAGAAAAGTCATAACCTCTAAGCCACGAAGCCGGCACATGTGGTCTTTTTTTTTTTTTTTTTTTTTTTTTTTTAGCATATCCTTTTTACAGGACTTAGCTGTCAACACCAGCATCTTTCAGCTGTATGTTGATCTCTTGGCAAGATTACGCTCAGTAGTTTGCCATTGCTTTCTGAGCGGCCGGCTCAGTATCCCGCAAGTCACGAGCGGGGGTCGAACCGCCTCAGCTCTCGCTCCGCTACGAGACTCTGCGTGATAAACGGGATTACAGAGAGAAAGTGTTGTAACCCCACAGCCAGAGAGACCGGCACATGTGGTCTAGCATGCTGAAAATATATTGGACTGTCGTAATGTGCAATCTAAAGTTGTATAGAGGCTAAGACACAGAGTAAGCCTATTACACGCCCTAGGAAAAGGCATTAGACATTTTTGGTCACGCTATCAGATAGCGAAAGTAGAGTTAGAATTGTCATGGAAAAGAAGGTATTTCCAGAAACAGACATAAATATCTAACGTCTAAAGAATATACGACTTGATTTACTGTGAGAAAAATTGCTCATTACATACATCTTATCAGTGGAATTATATGTTTCAGAAATTCTACCAGGACATAAAAATGATAAAAAACGAATAGAAACATTTGAGATGTGGTCTTGATGTAAAATGATAATAGAGAAGGATTTCTTGACTTTGTCACATAATGAGACACGAAGAAACACAATAGAGAGTTCTTTAGGATAACATATTGGGGGGAAAGGAGTAAGGGGTTAAACAAGGACAAGATGTATAAAACAGACGCGCATAGTTCTGTTAGTGCGGACATACATGAAAGAAAATAAAGTGACATAAGCCAGACAACTATGAAATGAAATAATTATGAAGTGTCACGAAAAGCGCAGAGTCTGAACTCCTCGTTGATGATGAGAAAACTAATATATTATAATAACAGGAAAGATGAATGGCACAAAGACATGACGAGAAGAGAAAATTAAAACATTACAACAACTGAACAGATTAATGGGAAAGTATATGATGAAAGGAGAAAACAATGACATTATAATAACTGGAAAGATTAATCGTAGCATATATGATGCGAAGAGAAAATTACTACTTTATAACATCTCCAAAGAGATTGTGGGTTTAATCTGGAACGATTTAAGTGAAACATTCAATATGTCCTCCTTTGTCCTTCTTTTTGTCTTATTATGTCCTCCTGTTGTCTTATTATGTCCTCCTTTTGGTGCCCACGTATCTGGCATCCCTAGATATGGCTGAGCTAAAATTAAAGAAGGTGGGTCGTAAGAAATGGATGACTGAAGAAATTTTACACCTCATGGAAACAAGAAGACTCAACAAAAATAATTCTCAAATATGAAGAAATCCACAGACAAGTCAGAATATTATGTAAGGAGGCAAAAGAATCATGGCTTGAGGAAAAGTACTTAGAAATTGAAAACCAACACAACAGTCAAAATACCAAATTAGTGCACAAAAGAATTCAGGAACTTACTAATAAAAGAACAAGTACATCAACAGGGTGTCTAAAAACTAAAGATGGCAAAATCATAATAGAAAAAGACCAGATTCTACATGTATGGACAGATTATGTGAAACACCTTTATGATGATAACAGAGACGAACAGTATGATATTAGATTTAATAATGAAGGACCGCCAATTTTGGAGATGGAGGTTCGAAATGTTCTTAAGCATATGAAAGCTGGCAAGGCCCCCGGTGCAGATAACATCACAACAGAAATGATTAAAGCTTTAGAAGAATTTGGACTAGACCAAGTCACCAGACTGATGAACACATTATATGATACTGGAGATATACCTCCTGAATTATGTAACTCTGTATTTATTGCAATCCCCAAAAAATCAGGAACCTTGGAATGTGATCAACATAGAACAATTAGTATAATGAGTCACATCACAAAGATTTTGCTAAGAATTATCATGCAAAGAGTGAGGAAGAAGATACAACCTGAAATAGGGGAAGAACAATGTGGGTTTGTAGAAGGAAAGGGTACAGTAAATGCTGTGTATATGCTGCGAACAGTTATTGAAGTGCTATAGAAGTAAACAAGGATATATATCTTTGCTTTATTGACTATACAAAGGCTTTTGATAGAGTTAGACATGTCAACATGGTGGATATGCTTGCAGATCTACAAATTGATGGGAAAGACATTAGACTTATAAAAAACATATATTAGAAACAACAAGCTGCAATAAGGATTGATAATGAAGTGGGACAGTATCAGCCAATTAAAAGAGGTGTTAGGCAGGGATGTGTTATGTCTCCAGATCTTTTTTCCCTATACAGTGAACATATTTTCAGAAATGTAGTGGATATAAATGGAATCAGCATTGGAGGAAGAAACATCAATAACATTAGATATGCAGATGATACAGTATTAATTGCAGACAATGCGCAGGACCTGCAACAATTAGTAGATGCAGTTGTTGTACACAGTGAGCAACTGGGATTAGAATTAAATTGTAAAAAGACTCAGGTTATGGTTGTCACTAGGAAGGAAGAAGTGGCACAATGTAATATACAAGTAAATGGAAATATTCTTTAACAAGTGAATCGGTACAATTATCTTGGAACAGTCATAACATCTGATGGGAGATGCCTTGAAGAGATTAGAACAAGAATCGCCATGACGAAAGTAGCCTTTAGCAAGATGACATACATTCTGATCAATAAAAAGATGTCAATTGAAACAAGAAAAAGAGTGTTGAGGGGATACATAGAGCCTGTTCTTTTGTATGGATGTGAAACTTGAACAATGGGCAGTCAAGCTGAAAAACATCTGATGGCTGCAGAAATGTGGTTTCTGAGGAGAATGCAAAGAATATCATGGACAGACAGAAAAACCAATGACCAAGTACTACAGGAGACAAATGAACATCGTAAACTGATTAGAGAGATTAGACGTAGACAGTCAAATTGTTTTGGACATGTTATGAGAAGAAATGGATTGGAGAACTTGGTGACAACTGGCAAGATCGAAGGAAACAGACCAAGAGGCAGACCGAGAGGAAAATACCTGGATGGCTTGGCCACATGGCATGGACGAGACAGGAACACTGAGCTGATCCACGACACTGGTGATCGAGTGAAATGGCGAGTCATGACCGCCCACGCTTTCCGGCATGGCACATGATTTATTGATTGACAGTATGACAGTGATTGATTGATTGACAGTATGACAGTAAACTGTACTACCTGCTTTCTTTTAGCGTCTAATTTTTGGCGGCGCTCACCAAACCCAACACTTTACTTTGGCCAACGTATAAGCATTACCCTAATGCGAGGAAATGCAGCCTAAAGACTGAATGTCATGGCAGGGCAGAACCTGGCCCTAAGTCTTGGTTGACAACTGATCTAGGATCGAAACTCCGACAGGCGGACAGTTAGAGCACCGTGTTGCAGATCCATCAGCTTATGCAGCTTGTCGTGTCCCAGAAGTACTTGTTACCTTTCTTCTGGAGTAAACTAGGCAGGCCGAGAGAAGGATCATGCTGTGTGGACAACACATGGTCTCTACAATTCGATCCAGGTTTTGTGCTATAGAGGGGTATTACTTCATCCCTGGTCCCCGCTATGGGTTATTGTTACTATGCCTTTTTTTAAGCATAATATGACAAACCATCGTTTGTCAAAACGGCAATGTGCCGGTGAGTGAGTGAGTTGTGATATACGAATCGGTCCTTCATATTTTGCAAATAATGCATGATTCATTTCGTAATGACTTTTGATACTGTATCATTTCGAAGACACAGTGCAATTTAGGCATATCAAACAGAGGACTGTGCACTTAACAGTTGTGCAAGAATGTAAAATGAGCTTCCAGTTCTCATAAAACACACAACCTTATTCATTTTGGTTGCCTTCATTCACGATCAATTATTTTGAAAACTGTCTGTTGCATCGTTATGAAATTTTTCCAGCCGTCTTATATTTACCCCCACCCAAGGAATATGTCTTTGAAAGGTCAAAAAACAACTTAAATCATTGAAAGCGGCGACATTCCTTTGATCTTTTGCTAAACAACTAGTGATTTCTCGCTAACGAAGTTATTTTTACGGTAATGTGAGACATGTCAATTCTGTTGACACACAAAGGCGTATCCGGATTCGTATGAGAGTGGGTGCCATGAAAGAATTAGCTTAAAATCGACAGGGTCGGCTGCATTGCACCGGGTGTTTATCCCATATGGCTCAGTTTCTTTCCGCAGCGCGGAAAGCGTCGCACAAAGCACGAACTCCGTAGCTCCAGCGACGACCCTCGGGAGTCTCCGAAAAAATGCACTCGTGAAATGAAGGACGCGGCCCGGAATCGAACATACAACCTTCGGAGCCCGAGTCAGACGGCTTGACCACTTCACCACGGAGAATCCCGAGAGGGGTGCAATGTGTAATATTAGTAAAGACAGAGAATTTACAGAGGCACGGGGTAAATAATTTGTAAATTAACAGGAAAGTAGAAGGAATATATTTCTTACCTTATTTTTCATTTCCTTCTTGTTTCTTCAGTTATCAGTTATCAGTTGGGGTATCTTCATTGCACTCCGGACATGTCCATAGGTGCTCAGATCCTCCCCCCAGCCAGCATATGCATCAGCGTCCGGTGGCTAATAGTGCCAGTTCTGTGTTGGTTGACGAGGCGCCTTGTTTTCCCAATGTACCTCTCGCATCTGGCCGTGCCGAATTCTTACTCCCAAGTCTTTCATCCTGGACAGCGATGTGGATTCACTGACGTCAAAGTCCTCTGTTCTCGCCATATCTTTAAGGACGTTAATAACATCGGCACGATCCATGGGCTGGCCATCTACAGGGGGTGCAGAGCCAGCCAGTTTATCAGCTCGTTCATTTTCCTCGACTCCCGCATGTCCCGGGACGAAGATGAAGGTGACTTTACGAACAACAGACTTCCGCAGCGACTCAGTCCACCGTCTACGTACAGATCCAGCTTCGATCTTCTGAATCATGCGCATTGAGTCACTTAGTACACACGCGTTGGTATAATGCTGTGATTCCAGCCATATAAAAGCCTGTGTAACTGCCATCACCTCCATCGTCATGCTGCTCGAGGTCATAGAGTGGGCACTACTACTGGATTCTTGAACGGTTCGGCCCGCTGAATGGGCTGTAAATGCCCACGCACTTCTGTGCTGCTTTACAACAGATCCATCTGTATAGATGAGCACTTTGGGTCTATATGAGTGTTCATAGATGAGCGCGTTGACTTCTGCATTGACAGCGACAGGGTTCTGCTCTCTGCACCGTCTGTCGAGTGTGATAATGCAGGAGAAAGTGCACTTAAAAGCTGGAGGCACCGGCACCCATTCCTTGCCGGGGTTGATACTGGTAAGACTGCAGACCTGTCTGACGACATCTTCCGCCCGACCCATCCATGATTTGCCTCTCTTTAGCCTGTCACCCTTTTCTCTGAATATAGCGTCATGCAGAGGTGCTGCTCATCTGCACTTATTTTTAAGAATGCACGAGCTCTCCAGATCTTGATCCTGTGTTCCATTGTCGGGAAGTCAAGGAAGTATCTCATTGATACACAGCTGGTGTCTTTCATGGAGCCCAAAATGATGCGCATGGCTTCGTTTTATACCTTTTCAAGTCTTCCAATCTGTGTAAGGCTGACAGTGAGGATGGCCAGGGCATACTCTGCTCAGACCTTAATCTGTGTCGGACGATTCCAGTAGGTTGATGATTGTTCTCGGTTGCATAAAATTCAATCCATCCTTTCTCCAATAGTCCTCTTCCTCTTTCAACACATGGTCCTCACATTTTTTTCCAGTAACTTTTATCAATATTTAATAGCGCGGACTGGGTTAGTATCTTGACGTCAGACAATTTGAATGTAGTATTGGCAGCTGCCACTTGTCCTTTAATTTTAGCCCACACAAGTTCTATAGGGTTTAAATGAGAATGGTACGGCGGAAGTCTCAAGCACCTATGGCCATGCTCTTCTATCAACGTGTCAATTTGAAATTTCTTGCTTTTTTGCGTTTGTTTTACAAGAGACAACAACTGTAGCTTGAAATATGTTTCTGGAAATGGTATATTTTCCCTTCGGAGCCATATCTTTATTGCTTCCTTTGTGCTCGATGCCGTAGGTATTTTGTCTTCTTGGGCAACAACATTGTGATATGATGCATTGTCCATGATTAGACAAGACGGTCTATCAAGGGATGGAAGTACTGTATTCTCGAGCCAATCTCTAAATACATTACCATTCATCTCATTATGATAATCCCTATTGTCTATATGCTTTGATACGAGCACGAGCCCAGCATTCTGTCGTCATCATCATCAAGTGCCGTGCCGGCTGGCGTAGGCGTTCATGGCTCTCCACAGATCTCGGTCTTTGGTGTTCTGGATCAACTCTGCTGATGATATTCCTCCATGCCACCGTCTCAGTCCATCCAGCATCATTTCTCTTGGTCTGCCTCTGCCTCTCTTCCCCTCGATCTTTCCAGTTGTCACGATGTTCTCCAATGCCTCTCTTCTCATCACATGACCAAAGAAAGATGTTTGTCTCTTTCTTATTGTTGTATATAGTGTTCTAGTTTCATTAGCCTCTTTCAGGCAATCGTTGTTAGTTACTCTGGCAGTCCAAGGAATTCGCAACATTCGTCTTAAAAACCACATCTCTGTTGCTTCTAAGTTCTTCCTAATTTGTTCATTTACATTCCAAGATTCGCTGCCATACAGCAAAACTGGTTCTATATAGCATTTTAGTACTCTCTTTCTTACATTCATTGATAGCGACTTATTGCATAAGATACTCTTCATTTTCTGAAATGCTGTCTTTGCCTGCCCTATTCCGCTCTTAATCTCTTTTGTACATCTTCCATCTGATGTTATAAGTGCCCCTAGGTATTTAAAATTATCCACTTGGTTGAGAATTTCCCCCTCTATTTCCATGTCACACTTTGGCGTCCCCATTTTCTTTGATATCACCATTGTTACTGTTTTCTTGATATTCAAGGACAGTCCTTTCTGTGCACTCTCTGTTACTACACTGTCCAACAATTGTTGTAGGTCTGTTGCATTATCTGCTACCAATACTGTGTCATCTGCATAGCGTATATTGTTTATATTATATCCTCCGATTAGTATTCCTGGCTTCTCTTTGATCTCTCTCATTATTACTTCGCTATACAGGGAGAAGAGATCATGTGACAAGACACACCCCTGTCGTACTCCTAGCTTTATCTGTTCGTAACTACCCTCTTTATTTCCCATTTTAATTGCTGCTACTTGGTTCCAGTATATATTCTTTATTATTCTTAAATCTTTCCCATCAATGTTGATATCTTCCAACATTTTAATCAGCTCATCCTGTTTTACTTTATCAAATGCCTTAGTATAATCTATGAAGCATAAATATATGTCTCTTTGTTTCTCTATTGATCTTTCTATTAGTGTTCGTAATATATATATTGCATTGTTTGTACCCTTTCCTTCCATAAAACCATACTGTTCTTCACTAATTTCCATTTTTATTTTCTTTCTTGTTCTTCTCATTATAATTCTGAGTAGAAGCTTAGTGACATGGTTTATGAGGTTAATTGTACGAAAATCTTCACAATCAATTGCTCCTGGTCTTTTTGGTATAGCTATAAATACAGATTTCAGCATATCACTGGGTAAATATCCACTACTGTAAATATCATTCAACATTTTGGTTAATATATCTACTCCAAATTCTCCCAACACTTCTAATTCTTCTATTGTGATTTCATCTGGCCCAGCTGTTTTTCCTTTCTTCATATGTTTCATAGCATCAGCGACTTCTTCTTTTAGAATAGGTGGGCCTTCTAAGTTACTTTCTTCTGTTAATTCTTCCCTTTCTCCATTATATAATTCTCTTATATGCTCATTCCACCTCTTCATTATAGCACCTTCCTCCAATAAAGTCTGTCCTGTTTTTGATTTCACACACCCTGTATTTATTCTTATTTTTCTTCCTGTGAGCTCGCTGATTTGTCTGTACATACTTTTTTGATCTTTAATGGAATTTAATTCAATTTTTCTGCATTGCTCATTTAACCAACTTTCTTTTGCCTTCACACATTTATCTCTTATTTCTTTATTTATCTTAGCATACTCTTGTTTGTCATTTTTATTCTGTTTCCTTTTGTCCAATAACCTTAAGATTTCTTCATTCATCCATTTTTTCTTAGCTTTTTGGCTTCTCTCCGGTAATATTTCTTTGCTAGTTTGATGAATGGTGTCCCTTAACATTTCCCATTGTTCATCTATACTCTGTATTTTAGCTATTGCATTGTACCTATTTTTCACAGTCACTCTGTATTGTTCTTGAATTTCTTTATCTACTTTCAGAACCTCTTTATTAAGTCTCAAGTTTTTAACCATTTTTTCCCCTCTCTTTAATCTTACTTTTATTTGTCCACATAGTGGTACATGATCACTGTTACCGTCAGCACCAGGCATTGTCTTTACATTAATTAATGCATTTCTAAATCTTTTATTAATAAGTATGTAGTCAATTTGGTTGCGTATTTTCATATCAGGGCTTTTCCATGTGTATAGTCGTCTTTTATGGTGTTTAAACCATGTGTTTCCAATTATCATATCATTAATATTTGCCCATTCTATTAGTTTCTCTCCTCTTTCATTTCTTGTACCTAAACCGTAATTCCCCACTATATCCTCTATTTTTCCCTTTCCTACTTTTGCATTAAAATCCCCCAGTATTATTTTTATTTCTTGTGATCCAATTTGGGCTATTGCCATTTCAACTTCATCGTAAAAGTTTTGTATATCTTCATCACTACTGTTTGTTGTTGGTGCATATACTTGTATAATATTTATATCTATTGGTTTGCCTTTGATTTTGACCATTATCACTCTATCTGAAATGCACCAGTATCCAGTCATAGATTTGGCTGTATTTTTATCAAATATTATTCCTACACCTTTTTCATGTGTGTCCCCTCCAGAATAAATTATTGTGTGTTTGTCGGTTATAATTTTGCCAGATCCCTTCCATCTCATCTCACTTATGCCTAGTATATTAATTTTCATGTTTTCCATTTCTCTTAGAACATTGTTTAACTTTCCTAGCTCATTTAATGTCCTAACATTCCACGTTCCTACTCTAAATTTATTTAGTTTAGTTATTGTTTTAGTTTTGCCATCAGTAGCTGGATGACGGTCTGGTGTCACCTGTGGCGCATTCTGTAGTAAGCCATTATGAGTACTACCAGCATGGGTTATGACCAAACGCTGTCCTTTACTACTGGGCACATAACGTTTTATCTTTCCATCCATTGATTGCCATTCCTTTTTACTTGTGTGGTGCGCATTGATCCACGTTTCATCCAAATACACTATGTCATAATTTTCTTTGCGCATTTCCCTTATTTCACGTAGGTATCTGCTTCTCATGGCTCCTAAATGCGGTTGCTCGCAACGGATATTTCTACCTCCCTTGTACTTTCTAAAAGTGAAGCCTAATGTCCTTATAATTTTCCACAAAGTTGTTTTGGATAGCTCTATGTTATTGTCCTTTCTCAACAAAACCCTCAGTTTTCTTACACTCACTATTTCTTTGGCATCCATCATTTTTATAATAACTCGTCTGATGACATCCTTGTCAAAGCTGTCTACAATTGCCTTTCTACCTACCGTTTGCTTATCGCGTGTTGGTTTCATTCCAGATTCTTGCACCCATCGACGAAACGATCGTTTACTCAAACCTAATGCTTGCACTGTTCTTTTTTCGGGATTTGTAACAGTACGAAACAGTTTCCTGCGATCAGCTTCTTGATAAAAATATGTGTACAACTTCATAGCGATGTTTTGAAGTGTACACAATTTCACTTTTAATCCCATTGAACAGTATTAACACATTAAAATAATAGCTATTAAGATTACATTAATGGTAAGATTTTTTTTATATAATCACGTTTCATGAAAGAACCCACAGTTTGACGACGCCTCTGAACTATAACACTCAGTCTGTCCAAAAACGAAAGACCGCCAGACAATTTTAAATATAGCGCGAATGGGTCTTGCTGAGCTGTAATACTCTAAAAATTAAGGCATTCATGGCGGGGCGGTAAAATATATACCTCATATAAGCAAAAATTGAAATCTGCTGTACAATCTCCAGAACAAAACATTTTTTGTTGGGTGGACATAATGATAAGGTTATATACTAAATCTCATTATTTTCCATCAGTTGGTTACTGAGATATTCAATTTTATATTGAGGCAACAAAAAAAAAATTACACACTATAAGTGTTCTTTCCCTTATTGCTTGGAGCAATTAGTCAGTTCCATAGTTAGTTGTCTGATTATGCTCACTGCACACCAGAGCATCCGGTCCATAAGTGATCGGATCCTCTCCTCAGTACCTCCCTCATCATTTAGCGCAAATGTGGTTTCTGAAAAATATGCAACAAATTACCATGAACGGAGCGAAAAATAAATGACAACCCTTAAAAAATAGAAGTAGACAGTCAAGAATTGTTGAACACATTATGAGAAGAAATAAACACGAACAACTTAGTCACAAAAGGCAAAATTGACGGAAAACGAGCACAGGGACGTCAAAGAGATACATATCTGGATAACTTGGTCTCATGGCAAATTCGACATAAGAACACAGATCTGGTACGTCACTTTGGAGATCGTGTGAGATATCGAACCTTCCACACTTATCACCATGGCACATGATGATGATGATACAGATTAGTAAATTACCGAATGCTAGAAAACGCGTTTTGTCATGTTTAATACGTCTGGGTCATAGCTGGGACATTGAAACTGTGTAAATATTTTACATAGTAAAGAAGTTTGTTTATTCATTCCGTTCGAGTAAATTAGTTTTTACAGAACTGAGCTCAGACATAGGGGCCTGTATACTTATGTATTCAGAAAATAAAATTGATAACTTAACATCCCGGTTTGTATTTTCTGTTGTTCTTGTTTTAACTTGGAGTGTTAACTCATCATCATCATCATCATCATCATCATCATCATCATCATCATCATCATCATCATCATCATCATCATCATCATCATCATCATCAACATCATCATCATCACCCAGTGCTTTGCCGGCTGGCATGGGCGATCATTCCTCTCCACAAATTGCGATCTCACACGTCACGGATAAATTCCAGTGTTGACTCCTTTTCGTGCCATACCACAAGACTATAGAGAATTTTCTCGTGATATCTTCATCTATCGCTCTTTCCGAAAATCTTTCCGTTTATAACAACATGGTCCCATTTTTGTCTTTTGATAATGTGGCCAAACACCCTTGACTGCCTCTTTCTGATGTTTGTGATAAGTTGTCATTGCGATTCAGCTTCCCTTAAAAGTCCAGATTGCTAATTTTGGCTGTCCAACTAATTTTCAACATTTTTCTGTAAAACCACATCTCCAAGGTTTCCATAAATTGTTTTCTCCTTTTTACTAATTATCTAGGATTCACAGCCGCATGTTAAAACTGGTTCTATGTAACATGCAAGAACTCATTTGTCTAACGTTCTAATGTTTCTAAGGACAATGGCTTATTGCACAAAATGTTCTGGGGATTCTTAGCAAAGGTTAATGGACAGTGTTTAGTATAGGAGAGCCTGGCAGTGGAGGCAGTCACTGCCATGTTCCCTGGCTGGAGGATAAACAGCACAGACTTGTGATTGTAACCGACTCACAGAGCATGCGAACAGACTGAAGACATGTGTACTTCGTGCAGAAGGACATGCGTCAGTTTAATAGCATCTTAAATAGGGAGCATGCGTTCGATTTGTCCTCCGGGCTTGGTGGCGTGTCGGGGAATGAGCAGGCGAACAAATTGTCTGGATCTGCATCTGTCGGTGGGGTAATGGTACGCGTTAAGGCAGATGTTGTCAGGGCCCTCTGGGATCATGTATAGTGTGGAAGAGCAAACAGATCATCATAGTCTGGCGAGAATGGTGTGGCGTGGAGTGACTGTTCTCCGAGGTACGACCAGACGGTCACTTAATCAGACTGCTACTGGTACCGTTAATATTGGAACTCTTCGTTGGTTGTTGAAGATGAGGACGGAGTACGAATGCCCCGAGTGCTGTGATGTTGGACTCAACTTAATTGACCTCTAGATAGACAGACAATCGGACAGTCGAACGGACGGATACATAGACAGACAGACAGACAGACAGATAGACAGACAAACAGACAGACAGACAGACAGACAGACAGACAGACAGACAGACAGACAGACAGACAGACAGACAGACAGACAGACAGACAGACAGCCAGATAGCCAGACAGACAGACAGACAGACAGACAGACAGACAATAGGAGTGAGAAGCGGGATTCCCGGCAAACTTTTCAAAAGCCGAGATCCTTGCTATGAAATGCACAGGAGAACCCGGTTCACTTAATGCACTTTGTGTGGCATGCACTGATGTGTTTAGACCTCCACTTGCCATAATATGGTTATTTTGACGGATGAAACCAGAACTATCCCCGTAGCTTTGCCAAATAGAAATAAATATCTGACTAAAATACCTATCGACCTATCTACCTTCCTGCCTGTATACATATACGTATCTACGTATCTGTCTGTCTATCGAATTGCTTGCCTACATACTGTCCAACGTGTATATCCGTCAGTCTGTCGATCTGTGTGTCTGTTTAAATACTTACTTAATTATCCGTCTGCCTGTTTATCGACCTGTCTGTGTACACACCTACCTACCTGTATAATACCTACCTATATGTCTGTCTGTCTGTATGTCCGTCCGTCCGTCCGTCTGTCTGTCTGTTTGTCTGTCTGTCTGTCTGTCTGTCTGTCAACGTACCTGCCTACATAGTTGCCTGTCATTCTATCTGTCTGTTTATCTCTCTGTATGTTTACACACCTACTTTGGAGACAAAGCAATCGTTCAATGTTATTCTTTTGTCGAATGTCTAGACTGATAGGCTCTCTCCCCACCATCTCTCTCTCTCCCTCTGTCTGTCTTGTTGTATGTTTACATGTCTTTATGTATATTTGTTTGTCTGTCTATCTGCGTAACTACTTAATTAAATGATTCTTGGTCTATAAATCAGTCTGGCTGCTCTCCTACCAACCTAGCTATCTCTCTGTCAACTGATCTGTCTTTCGGTCTGCTTATCTACGTGTATGTCTAATACCTACTCACCTACCTCTCTGTATATCGATCTATCTTGTGTGTTTGTCTGTCTGTCACGATTTATCTGTCTGTATGTCTGTCTACGCAATAATCTACCTGTCTGTGAGTTAATCTGGCTGTCTTTACAAGCATCTATCTACAAGTCTGTCTACCTGCCGATCTATATACCTGTTTGCATTACTTACTTGTCTATGTCTGTTTATTTGCCTGTCTAAGTACCTGTCTACCTGCCCGTCTGTCTGTCTACGTACATACCTGTCTGTCTGTCTGTCTGCCTATCAATCTGTCTGTCTGTATGTAAAACATACCTATTTATCTGTGCGTCTGTTGTTTTTCGATATTTCTGTAGCCCACTCAACCTCATAATGATTCAGACTTCCGGTCCCGAACATGGGGGATAGGCATTTAAACGGTTAAGGCTTCTGGAGTGTTTATGCTCGTGGCTACAGTTTGCATTCGCATTTTCCTCATGTTGGACAGAAAGTGTATGGATCCGTCGTCCTGCTACTAAGTTGTGTGCGTGGCGCAACACTGTGATCTGTGAATTTCGTGTGAAATGCTTTTACATCTGTCCGCGGTTGTTTGAAGCGTAAACTGCATGTTCGGAGTAATGGCGGCCGGCTATGTCGCAGAACTGACTGGTTTTGCTTTGTGCAGAAATGTGTGGCTGCTGGTGTTCTAATAACTGCCACTTCCATCGACGATGAACTGTATTTTTCATCCCCCTTCAACGAATGTTTCGGCCCCTTTACCACTAGGTTGTGTGGACATGCGAACCGACGTCAAGTTAAAACAACCGCCTCGATTGGGATTCGAAACAGACGAGTATTGTGCCAGTAGACAAGCGAGCACGCTACTGCGCCACCCCTATACCCCACTTACTGACATGCCATCCATTAAACACACACCGCAGAGCCTGATTCATTTTAAGTCTCGTATGTTGTTCTTAGTCAACGAGGGAGAATGTTGGGAGTTCGTTTCTTGTGATTCTGTTTTTATTTTTTCTCAGATCATGTTACTTCTCGTGAATAACGTTTCCATTCCCGTCGGTTCTATACATACAGATACCATGTAACCTAAATCATAAATAAGTCATCCCAATGGTTGGTCACACCCCCGGTTTGTACCGGGTTATTGAACTCTAGCCTTGTCACACGACGGGCGTAAACAGATTCGGGAATGCCTTATTTACCCTTTGTGAAACACTTCCTATTATACTTGCAAATGAGACCGCGTAGATCGTTACTCTAAGGGCGTGAGTCATCGGAGATTTATATGCCAGCTTTCTGATTGGGGTGAAAAAATTCGGGGGTAAATGTCCGAGAAACTCATTTCCATTCGAGTAAAATCTTTGTTATATATATATATTTTTGTTTTTAAAATTCATAGACAAGTGTCTTGAGGAATCCATAAAAGGGATCTGTTGTCCAACTTATACTAGAGCATAAAAAGAACACATACAAACAAAATCACTATGAAGCTCGAGGGATGAAGAAAAACAAAAACAATAAAGAAAACACCTTGGCAAACTTTTCCACCGAAATTCTCATCATAAGAACAAAACGATTAAAATATACAACTAAAGGAACAACAATTAGTGAGCACTTCCCCAGGGACACTTGATAATTGTGGAATATAAGCACTTGAAACGGTAACTAGGAAGAGAAAGTAAATTAAAATGGAAACGCATAATAGAAAAAAAAAAAATTAATAATAAAAACGTTTATGAGATATAAGAAGGTGAGAAACGTATTTAATAAAATTTAAATAAATAAAAAAATAATAAAAGTATAATGAAATATAAGGCAAAATACCAATCCGAGGCTTGTGTATATACACACACGAATACACCGTTGCAGACCTGCACAGGTGCGCGGGCACGCGAACACACACACACACACACACAAACATACATAGATCATCATCATCATCATCATCATCAAGTGCCATGCCGGCTGGCGTAGGCTTTCATGTCTCTTCACAGATCTTGGTCTTTGGTGTTCTGGATTCTGGATCAACTTTGCTGATGATATTCCTCCATGCCACCGTCTCAGTCCATCCAGCATCATTTCTTATGGTCTACCTCTCCCTCTCTTTCCCTCGATCTTTCCAGTTGTCACTATGTTCTCCAATGCCTCTCTTCTCATCACATGACCAAAGAAATCTTTTTGTCTCTTTCTTATTGTTGTATGTAATGTTCTAGTTTCATTAGCTTCTTTCAGGCAGTCTTTGTTAGTTACTTTGGCAGTCCAAGGAATTCGCAACATTCGTTTAGGAACCACATCTCGGTTGCTTTTTCAAGATCTTCCTAATTTGTTCATTTACATTCCAAGATTCACTGCCATACAGCAATTCCTGTTCTATACAGCACTTCCGCACTCCCTTTCTTACATTCATTGATAGTGACTTATTGCATAAGATACTCCTCATTTTCTGAAATGCAGTCTTTGCATGCCCAATTCTGCTCTTAATCGCTGTTGTACATCTTCCATCTGATGTTATAAATGCCCATAGGTATTTAAAACTATCCACCTGGTTAAGCATTTTCCCTTCTGTTTCTATTTCACATTTTGGTGCCACCTTTTTCTTTGATATCACCACTGTTCCTGTTTTCTTGATATTCAAGAAGAGTCCTTATACATACGTACTATTATATCACATATACACATAAGCCCGTAATCCTGTATATTCTCGCGAGTAACGTAAACTGCGCGAGAATCGTAGCGGTTCTCGCTGCGTTAGTAACTTACATGGTATGTGAGCAGGTCGCTCAGAAAGCATTGGCAAACTGCTGAGCGTAATCTTGCCTAGTACATCAACAGCAGATGAAAAATGCTGATGTTGACTGCAACGTCCTATAAGGGATATGCAAAAAACAAAACAAAAATAATACACATAAGCATAAATAGAGCTCACGGATATATGTATATACAGAGACCTATGTGTGTATAAAAAAGAAGCGGAAGAGTAGAGATGATAATATGAGGATTGGTAATAAATAGACGGGTTAATAAGTGCATTGTGAAGTCAATATCTTCCTTTGCTCCGTGGCGTCTACATTCTTTGATGATTTCAATTCAGGATTTCTTTGATTGGTCCTTTTAACGCTCACTCCCTGAATGCAATTTTAACACAAAGAACCATAAGCAGTTGCATGACCACTATGTGAAAGCTTTCCACCTTATACCACTGATATGTGTTGTTTTTCGTTGCTTGCGTAAGTCATCATCAGTTTGTGCCAGGGCGATAAGCGTGGGCGGTCATATTTCGACATCTTACACGATCACCAGAGTCATGGATCAGCTCTGTGTTCTTGTCTCGACCATGTCATGTGGCCAAGGCATCCAGATATTAACTTCTCTGCTTTTCACTTATTCTTTTCCCCTCAATCTTGCCAGTTGTCACCAAGTTCTTTAGGAAGGCAGATAAGGAACTACCTGAATGACCGAGTCACGTGGTATGATCGAGACATAATAATAATAATAATAATAATAATAATAATAATAATAATAATAATAATAATAAGTCTTTATTTTCAAAGGGTTAAGAATTGGGCACGCAGGCCCGTCTGACATTCTGCCCTTCTTCTCTATTTCCTCTCATACATTCTTTCATTCAACATCACTTATGAAGCAACTTTTGACAACAAAAGAACATTAAAACGCATGAAAAATAATCAATAACAAATGACTCACTGAAGCAGTGTTTAACATGGGCATTATAAATACCTAAGGAGGGTGTAACGTGCCATACATAAGGGAATGTTTTTTGGCTAGTTGTCGTTTGAGATAAGTTACCATTATTGTCTTTTTTGTGTTGTTTGTTATGGGGGAATGTAGTCTGTACTAAGGTAGTGTTCAAACAGGTTGCGAATGTATGTATCATGATTGGTGGTGTCTTTGATTTCTTGTGGAAGATTGTTCCACAACTGAGCGGCAGACAAGAACACAGAGCTGATCCACGACTCCGTTGATCGTGTAAGATGGCGAAGCATGACCGCGCACGTAGCACTTGATGATGATGATGATGATGATAAGTGATCTCATTACACTCGATTTCATTGATCCTTTTGATTAATTGATTTTATTTATTAGTTGGTTTCCTTCATTGGTGTGTCGATTGGTTCCTTGGTTGGTTTCACTGACCGGTTTATTTGTTGGTGCGTTGATTTGTTTCACTGAGGGACAATGGCTAGCATCACCGGTCAGTATGATCACTGCCAAGGAAGTAAAGCAACGGCAAACTACCTTCTTTAAAAGTCCCTAGTCCATTATGATTCGTCTAATTACAGATCATCACAAGACAGGGACATGGACATTAAAATTAGCGACATGGAATGTTAGAACGTTAAACGACGACCAAAAAGTAGATAAGATCAAACAAGAAATGAACAGAGAGAAAATTAATATATTAGTGATGTGCTAAACGAAATGGACAGGAGCAGGGATTAAGATAGATGAAGATTTTAAGATTATTTATTCTGGAGGAGAAGATCGACAAGGAGGGGATAGCAATTATCCTGGACCGGCAAACATTAACATCTGTTCAAGGATATTGGGCTGTGTCAGACAGAGTTCTACTAGTTAAATTAAGCGGCAGACCTTTATCATAAACGTTATTCAAATAAATGCCCCAACAGGAGAATCCAGTGAAGATAGTGTAGAGGCATTTTATATCGACATAGAGTCTGCTTTAAAGAAATGTAAACATTCATAAATAAACTTCATATTAGGTGACTTTAATGCACAAGTAGGAAATCAAAGTGATGGAAACACAGTAGGAAGCCATGATTTGGGAGAAAGAAACGAAACAGGATACAGACTTGTAGACTGGACAAAAAAAGCAGGAAATGATTGTAGGAAACACCTGGTGTAAACAACACCCTAGAAGATTATGGATATGGAGGAGTCCTGATAGCAGGATTAGAAACCAAAGTGAGTACATTCTGATTAGCAAAAGATTTCGAAATGCGTTAACAATTGCAAAAACAGTTCCTAGGGCTGATTGTTATAGTGACCACAGATTACTTACAGGTACATTGAGGGTAAAGTTAAAGAAAGTCAAGTATATAACAGGAAACACTAAATATGATCTGTGTACATTGAGAAATGACAAGGAAATACAAAACAAATTCAACATAGAAGTAAAGAACAGATTTGATATATTGTCTGATCTAGAGATCCTATTTCAAGATTTGGATGATCGATGGGAAATGTTGAAGAATTCAATCAGTTTGGCTGCAGAAACAACTATTCCAACATTAAAGAATGTGGGTCGTAAGAAATGGATGACTCAAGAAATTTAACAACTAATGGAAACAAGAAGACTCAACAAAAATAATCCTGCCAAATATGAAGAAATTCACAGACAAGTCAGAATATTATATAAGGAGGCAAAAGAAGCAAGGCTTGAGAAAAATTGCATAGAAATTGGAAAACGACACAACAGCCAAAATACCAAATCAGTACACAAAAGAATTCAGGAACTTACTAATCAAATAACAAGTACATCAGCAGGCTATCTAAAAACTAAAGATGGCAAAATCATAATAAAAAAAATATCAGATTCTTCAGATTCTTTTAACTAACTAACTAACTAACTAACTAACTAACTAACTAACTAACTAACTAACTAACTAACTAACTAACTAACTAACTAACTAACTAACTAACTGACTGACTGACTGACTAACTAACTAACTAACTAACTAACTTACTAACTAACTAACTAACTAACTAACTAACTGACTGACTGACTGACTGACAGACTAACTAACTAACTAACTAACTAACTAATTACCTAAATAACTACTTAACTAACTAACATGACATCAATTGATAGATAACTGGTGCATGACAGCAACAGAGAGACAGGACATCTGGCTTATGTGAGATAAACATATGCAATGATGGATCCACGGGTGGTGGATCTCTGCTGTACCGGCTGCTTGTATGATTGTTGACATTGATAGAATTTATATAATGCACGGGATAGCTCCACCACGAAGGAGTTACAGACGCAGTTTGTAATCCCGCAGACTGCCTTGCGCTGGTTATTTTTTTTTCGAAATGGTATGGGTGCCGGTCGTTCAGAAAGCAATGGCAAGCTACTGAACGTAATCTTGCCAAGAGATCCACAAAAAAAAAAAAAATTCTAGGTTTGGCTGCGCCATCCTGTAAAAGATATGCAATTAACTTTTTAAACTAACTATCGGGATAGCTAGTTAACTTTGTTTTTCAATGTGGACTGTAGTAAAGTAAGTTGTTCTAACATACAACATGTGTTAGACAACATATAATTCTTCTACCCACAATCTGTAGTTATTCTGATAAGAGCAACCGCCATCTATACAAGAAAGCCAGGCTTGCTGTAAGAGATGACCAGCACTCTATGAGTCTAAGCAAGATAGTACTCGCATTGGTGTATGTAAATCCTCCAGAAGATTGAGGTTTAACCCTGAAGTTCGAGGCACTGACGCTCAGGTTGCCTGTGCAATACGAGTATTATTGCTGTGTTGCAAATACCCACTTTGTTTTGCTTATTTGGTTCTTGTTACTTTTCAGTGTTAAATTTATTTGTTAATTTCCTTTACTGAATTGCATTATTTAAATACCTCTCATACTTTCTCATCATCACCATCATGTGCCATACAGATAAGCGGTGCGGCCATATTTCGCCATCTCACACGATCACCAGTCATGGATCAGCTCTGTGTTGTTGTCTCGACCATACCATGTAACTAAGCCATCCAGGTATTTACTTCTCTGTCTTCCCCTTGTTATTTTTCCTCTCAATCTTGCCAGTTGTCACCAAGTGTTACAATTTATTTCTTCTCATAACGTGCTTTCTACCAAGACGTTATTGTCATTGTAGACTTAATCTTTTCTTTATTATCATAATCTGTTCATGTACCATTATTATATTTCTTGCAACTATTGGATGGGTTTGATGTTGAGAACTTCCCTATGACTCGCTGCAATGGTATGATCTTCACCAGAATCGTGTTGCAGAGCTCTTCTTTCCATTCATCAACAACACAGCATCATTCACTTCACAGGCTGGTGCACCAAAAAAGAGTCTTTATAAGGATCAAATACATTTGTCTACATTGGGCACCAGTTTTCTCGCCAAGAATATCAAATATCCTGAACGGACATACCATACATCCAATACGGGATCGCGCCGGACACTTTTAGCTACTCCTGAAACTCAAGCCAGACGACATACTCCCGTCACATCAAGTACTAATAGGACAGAAGTGTGCAGACCACTCATAACCACTGCACCTGAAATCCAAGCCAGACGGGACACTACCACTACACCAAGTCCGTTAAATACTTTCACACAGGAGGGTAATAATTACGAAGATATTTTTCCTATTCTCCCCAGAAAGGAACCAACTCTCAGCAACAGCGATGTGCCACCAAAACCTCCTGTTAGCCACCAACCAGAGGCTCTAGTTGGTAGTCATTACATACCCATGAGACATCATCAGTACCCATTTCATTGTAACCCAGAATGGTTGCACCTCACACGGTATAGCCCAGCTACACTTCGTCAAGCACTTATAATGTCGCTATACCAACAACCAACTCAACCTGGTATTTACTAGCAACTTAGCACAAAGCTAAACCGGATCTCGGTACAAGAAAGAGCCTCTCCTTGAACGTTTATCTGCATATTTGGTTACTACTTTATCTAGTAACGTATTAGGTTATAAGCAACTACAAACATTGACTTGTTTTGACTTTATATTAATTGATAGTACTTAGCTGTATAGCTTTATAATACTTTTCATTGTGTTTTTACTGTGAGTGAGGGGGTCTTCACTGTTCTTCCTTCTGCTTACTGTTTAACGTTTTATTTCCCGTGTGGGATACTCCGCTTTAAACAGAGACATTGACTTGTATGGTCATTTATTAATTCTTTTGGATAACAGTTGGTTACTTAGCTTGTGAAGTAGTTTTTTTTTTCTTCAGGTTAATTATTTGTTGTATGTTCTTTAATTCGTTTTGTTCCGTGTTTGCATTATATTCGTTGGTGTAATTAGTTATATCGTTATAATATTGTCATTTACATATCTATTTGTATTACTGATATTTTGTAAGTTAATGTAATTGTGATTTTTTGTTTTATGATCTTGTATTTTTGCTTAACTTTGACTAATTTACACTTTCTTCATGGATGAAATGTCTGAGAAGTGGCAACACTGGCTCAATAAGTCAGGAATACGCCTTGGACACTTAAACATTTGCAGCTTATTTAACAAGCTACCAGAGTTATCTTTTATTCTTAATCAAAATTTTCATTTATTCGGCCTTAGTGAAAGTAGACTTAATGATAACATTTCAGATGAGGACATATCTATTAAAGGGTACAAAGTTTTTAGAAGGGATCCCTGTAGGAAACAAGAGACAGGCATAGTAACCTATGTTTCTAATTTACTAAATGCTCACCGTAGGCTAGACTTTGAAACTTGCGAAATAGAATGTATGTGGTTAGAGTTAAACTTCAAAACCGCACACCCCTGATAATTGGCTACCTCTATCGAAATCCCAGTGCTGGACACGTCTGGTACGAAAACTTCACTACCATGATGGATGTGGTTTTCGCTTCCGGGAAGGAAATTATACTACTCGGAGACTTAAACATTGACACCAACAAATCCAACATAATATGGGGAAATATAATTGCATCATACAATTTCCAACAAATAGTACAACAGGCTACTAGAGTAACAAAGTCATCTTCAACAGTCATAGATCACATTTATGTAACTTGCTCAGACAACATCATAGAATGCGCTGTACCCAATTGTGCAATGAGCGATCATTACCCAATATGCTGCACGTGGTCTAAACAAGGAATTAAAACTCCTAAACATAAACACATAAGTGTAAAATATAGAAGTTACAAACATTTCAACCAAAACGCATTTTTACAGGACTTGCTCAGTTCACCTCTAGACAATGTTTGTCAGCTTCCTGACCCGGATGATGCTCTGGAATTCTGGATGAAAACATTTATTGACGTTTATGATAGACATGTGCCAATCAAGGAAGTTCGAGTAAAACACCACGTCAAGCCACCTTGGATCACCCAGGAAATACTTGAAATTATGAGAGACAGAGATAAAGCACATAAAAAGCGGGATCTCAGCGCATACCGTACTCTTAGAAACAAAGTTCAATATACCATACGACGGGAAAAGAAAAATTACTTTAAGAACTTAGTAATGGATAAAACAAATAGTAAGGATATATGGAAGGCAATTAACACCTTGACAAACAAGTATAACTTCCGAAATTCTTTACCATCAAATCATATTACATGCGACCAATTCAGTAATTTTTTTCAAACTGACATAGACCAGTTGAAGGCTTCAATACCTAATTCTCCTTGCAACTTATCTTTACTGTCATCGTTTTGCGAGAATAGATGCTCCGGTGATATTCTTTCCGACATACCGCTAATGACAATCACTGAGGTATTCACTTACCTCAGTAACCTAAAAAACACAACCTCATCTGGGTTAGATGGAATCAGCAACCGGATTCTCCGTTGTGCTGCGCCTGTGATCTGTATATCACTAACCTATGTATATAATCAGTGTCTCACCAAAGGCCACTTTCCATCTGCTCTCAAAATCGCTAAAGTGTACCCTCTTCTTAAATCTGGTTCATTGGACAATGATCTCCCGAACAATTACAGACCCATTTCATTACTATCATCACTATCTAAGCCACTAGAAAAACACATCCATAAAGTAACATTACAGTATTTAGTTCGCAACAAGCTTATTGTTGACAACCAATCAGGATTTCGACCAAAATATTCCTGCCATACGGCCCTAACAAACATGATAGAAAATTGGCACCAGAATATAAACAACAACAGTCTATGGAACTGTGTTTATTGATTTCAAGAAAGCATTTGATATGATAGACCATGTTATTTTAATTAAAAAACTTGAGACAATGAAAATTGGCCCTAATGTAGTCACTCTAATATTATCTTTTCTATCAAACAGAAAGCAAGTAGTATCACATAATAAATGTCTGTCTCATACCACTACCTTCAATATTGGAGTACCGCAAGGCTCTATTCTTGGCCCTCTATTGTTTGCCTTATATATTAACGATCTACCTTTACATCTTTCGTCGTCCTGCGATCTATTTGCAGACGACTGTACAGTGTACACAAATGCTGAAAACTGTATTTTATTGGAGTCGTCTTTACAACAAGAATTAAATAATGTAGTTAGGTGGAGCTATTCAAACCGTATGCAAATTAACATCACTAAAACAAAATCAATGTTACTAACAACCAGACAAAGACTTCAAACTCTTAGCTCACACACATCACTTCAACTTCACATCGATAACATGCCAGTAGAAAGTGTAATTGAGCACAAAACATTAGGCATAATCATTGATAGAAACCTAAACTTTAATTCCCAAGTTCAAGCGCTTATTAAACAAACAGCGAAAAAGGACTACCAACTCGCCAAAATTAAAAACTTCCTTGATGAGGACACAAGGAAACTATTCTATACTTCTCATATACAGACACACTTTGACTACTGCTCTACAATCTGGGACGGTTGTTCTAATTCAAACACCAAGCGACTTTACTCACTCCAGAAACGGGCCATGAGTCTAATTTATAACAAACATTTATCTGACAATCCTAGCCTGTATAAACGCCTTCAGTTACTACCACTCCGCAAACGCCTGCTTTTCAATAAAGCTAAACTAATTCACTATATCCTGCATCGGAATGCCCCAAATTACCTTTGGCCATTGTTTAAATATAATGCTAGACACAGTAAACGTTTAAATATATTACACATTCCGAAGCCTAGGATTGACTTATACAAAACAAGCTTAACGTACTCCGCAGCTCAGCTGTGGAACAATCTTCCTCAAGAAATCAAAGACATCACCAATCCCTATTCATATAATCGCAAATTACTCGAACACTATCTCAGTACGGATTATCTTCCCCCTTAATAATAGAGATAATAATAATAATAATAATAACCAAACCCTAGTATAACAGCCAGTCCCCTTTTGGTAGGCCAGTATATTCCACATGGCTAATAACAAGTGTCAGACCATTATCTAATGTTACTATGTCGTGTAGTTTTGATGTTCGCATTTTGCCCATGCCTTTATAATGCATATCTTTTATATTGTTGCTGTTCTCTGTTAGCCTTGAATGATGTGTGAATGAAATAATGTATGAAAGAGAGTGATAGAAGGGCAGAATGTTAGACGGGCCTGCGTGCCCAATTCTTAACCCTTTGAAAATAAAGTTTGTTCGTTCGTTCGTTCGTTCTCCTATTTCAGAAACCAGCGGTCTGCAAGCCTGCTACGGAACTCCACACCTGCGGATACTCTTATTAAGATATGACCAGGTCATGATTCTCCCTGGCCGCCTTTACTTCACAAGACATTTTCTCGTACCCATTTAGGCTGGTTCGACCTGGGAACCCAGAACAATTTTTAAAAATAGAATCGACCCTGATGTCTGTCGGCCCCATGACCACCAGGCCGACAGACGAGCGTCTAGCCACTACGCGGCTACCGTCAGCACATATGGACTCTCTGAAATAGGGCTACTTTGATCAACTTTCCTCCACGGGTGTTAGATATTTAATTGTCTACAGATTCGAACCAAGTACCCAGAGGGAATGGTCTTTCCAGACACTACCTTTTCATTTAAACGGTTGTCTTCGTTTGGCACATCTGCCTACCACCTTCCAGGCTAGCATGTGATACAGCTGGCTATTTTGTCTTTATGTGCTAAGAGTTAAGAGTACTTTATTTATTAAACATCGATATCCTTTAGACATTTTCTGTTCAACACTATTCTGTTCAAGATTTTATATTTCATTATGTCTGCCCTTGATATTCGGCCCGTGTTTCAATATTTGCACATTCTATTCCTGTTTCCCTATTCGCACCTCGTTACGGTAGACACTGACGATTATTACTTATCGGGGGGGGGGGGGGGGGGGGGGGCTGCGTGGTCTCGAGGTATGGTGTCCGCCTAGAGTGCTGGAGGTCCCGGGTTCAAGCCCCGGTGATGCCGGGATTTTTTTCTCGTGGACTTCTAGTAATAAATTTCCCCTGGTCTCTGGGTAGTGAGATCGGACGCCCGTGTGTATTGTTGCGCACGTTAAAAATCCCTTGGCAGTTGGAAATCGAAAAAGAGTAGCCTAACGGCGCTGCCCGGGCAAAATTTCGAGCTAACAATCTACCCAAAGTATTTCAGGATCCTCGGCGGTGCTACGGAGTTCGTGCACTGAGCTGAATTTCTCCAGACTCAGGTTTGAGTTAGGAGTAGAACGGAGCACTTATGGGTTGCACCCGTGTGCTGTGATGTTGATCCATCTACTAAACTAAACTAAACAGATTATTACTCATCGGTCCTGTCCGTAATGTTTTGTTAATGAATTTTATGTTTCTTATCTAACAACAATAGTATGAAAGAGGCTAATGAAACTAGAATATTATATACAAGTACAACAATAAGAAAGAGACAAAAAGCTTTCTTTGTTCATATGATGACAAGAGATTCATTGGAGAATATCGTGATAATTGGAAAGATCAATGGGCAGAGAGGCAGAAGCAGGCCAAGAGAAATGATGCTGGATGGACATAGAAAATGGCATGGAGGAATATCTTCAACAGAATTGATCCAGAATACCAATGACTGCTATTTGTTTTAAGACATGAACGCCTACTACAGCTGGCAGCGCACTTGATGATAATGATGATGTTACTGTAACATGCCTGGGTTCAATTAACATTGGGCGTGATGGACCTAAGCGAGGTGGTACTATATAAACAAGCGAACCCGCCCTGAGAAATAATAGACGGAGGTAAAATGGGCTGGGTGGTAGGTCCCCGGAAAGGGCAAATAAGAAGATAGACGGGGAAGGATGGAGGCAGTGAGGTTAAGGATGGAGTCGAGGAGGCGTCAGCCCGCGAGTGTGGTTGTGAGGCAGACAGCTTATGGCTGGGGAGTAGTGTTGTGTGGAGTCAGGGGACTGGATGGTTAGTTAAGGCCTAGACCCAGAGTGGGTTGGATCGAGTGAGTTCGGGCCGGGGAGAGTGGCTGGTTAACGGTTGTGGTGGATGAGATTAAGAAGGCCTGGAGAGGGCAGTGTTATTTGAGTGTTAGGTTGTGATGAGGATATATTCTGGAATTACTGTTACTGGATTTATATATGTTGTCTGTTTCCGTGTTCATTCATCATTAAAGGGATATTCTGTGCGCAAACGCAATCTTGTTCAGTGACTTATAGATGTGTACTACAGTAATGACTTGTATTGTGGGACATGGGGCTAACCCAGCTCACACTCTGCAGTGATATAGAAGGAGCATCAGGATCTAGACAACGACCAATCTCATTCTGTTGCAAAAGAGATTGTGACAGTTACCTATATTATTATGTGTTGTTCAGCTGTTGAATCTTTCTGAATGCATCTCTATGTGTGTCTACATTTGATTCTCGATGCACAGTTTATACATGAAGCAAAGTCCATCAGACGAACTAGCATACTCAGCGTTAGAGGGGACGTAGCTGAGAGATTACGGTGTCCTCCTCAAGCTCAGAAGATACTGGGTTCAACCCCTGCAAAGGTCTGTGAACCTATCCAAGAATAATCAGTATCTAATGAAATCCCACGTCCACTTGATCTCTCGGGAAGTTAGGTCGGTACATGGATGTGGGGTGGTAAATATAATAACTTAGAATAAGGACAAGTTCGCTAGGGGTATTCAGTATGAATGGGCTCTTAATCCCAAACACGCCCTCTATAGGAAATAATACACTGGCTCGTGAAACCCCCAAGCATTGAACAAGGCAGAAAAGGGTGCAAGTTCAACACTAATATAGAAGAAATGTTTCCCATAGAAGGCTGGGAGATCCGGGAAGTTCTACCACAGACACCCGAGTAACTAATCACTCTACCCAGAAGGTGTGTCTATGTGTAAGTGCCCCGCCCCACATTTAATCTCCTACATATAGATATATAAACAATGACAAGTATCCACTGCCATGCACATCCACAGTGTTACATAACAGCTGGAGAACAATCACTGTTAAACAAAAACACTACAATGAATCACTGTACAACATAACAGCTGGAAAACACCCACTGTTAAACACCAACAGTAACCATACATGGACGATAAACATCAATTTTGAAAGTAACTTCAAGGCTTGGTTAAACCAAAGAAACAAACAATTGTATTGTGAAAACATTTGGGTCCTGGACAAACCCTGTTGGCTGAATCATAGTAACATACATGAAAGCAATGATCATATTCAGGTAATGCACACAAATTATACAACCATAACAGAAGTCCCCCAAAATCCCCCCAAAAAGGTTCACATCAAATACATGTGTCACACACAAAACAAAGTAAATAATCCATACAAAGACATAGATAAAGGAAATCTATCTAATCTGTCTCTAGAACTATTCTATGGGTCTGATGATGACTCCTTCTCCTTCATTATCCACTAGAAAAAAGTCTGGCCATAATCCCACTTGCTATAATCCAGGAAAACAACTGCTATATCCACCTATTCAGAAAATTGGGGATTTCACACACACACACACACACACACACACACACACACACACACACACACACACACACACACACACACACGGAGCTTTCACATCCGGATCATATATCCAAAGCGTAAACATGAAGGGGTAATCCATATGAATCCAAAGTGGATATACTGTAATCTCCCAAGTCACAGCTGCTAAGTAACTGGGCTAGGAGCATTCCGGAGTGGTATAACAGACAGATATGAGTCTGAAGCGTTCTGGCGTGGCGTAACAAACAGTATAAAACTTCAGCTGTCCATGCGATTGATTCAATCAGGATCAGGCACAAACACTTTCAGTATATCTTTGGATGCGGAGGGACATCACATTATCCATAGTATTTCCTGACAGAACTAACTTTAATTGGGCATAAATATTCCAGCCCTTTTCTGAGTTAAGATGTAGGTTATATCTTTCTTCAGCTGAATATACGACTTGATTGACAGGGAGTTGGTATAGTGCTTGATTGTCCATGTCTGGGATATGATGGATGAGAAGATTCAAAGGAAGCTGGGAGTCCACAGAAGCAGTTGGTAAATCCATACTGTTCAATGATGGTGAACTCCAGACTATCCGTGAGCCTCTGGCATATGACAGTTGAACGTGGAATCAGGCGGTGACTTTTAGAAGAGGGTATACGCTGTGTCCATCTAGGCCAGGCATAGCTCATGTCTTTACAGACATTGAAAAGATTAACACCGTCTGTAAGTTCCCAGAGGTAGGGAATCCACTTCAGCATATTTGTGATATACATTTTCACAAGAGTAACATGCACTAAAATAATTCCAGGCAATAAAAATAGTTCGACACCGCTCATTCCCTGCAGTGATAATCCGACTTTTTCATCGACCCATTGTGACGTCACCACCGGAACAATGAATCTAAATATAAGCCAATGCGGGAGAAAATCTGTCTGTTTTGTGAACTAACCCACACACACACACGACGCAGGAGAGATAGGATGAGGAAGGGAGTGATAGTCTCTTCAAAATCAACTTAGCAAAGATAATTTAGTATAAGTTAGATAGGAAGAAAAACATCAGCCCTCGACATCGCACTGAGAAAAATCTGAAGCCTGGCGCCGAAGTGTGGAAGAAATTCATTTAAATGAAGGTAAACAATATAATTTAGTTTAAATCTTAGTTAGTTGTGAGCCTATTTTCCCAGAAGAGAGTTGGTAAGTAGACTCGGGTGAACACGTGTGGTGAATGAAGAAGTTAATTTAATTGTTATAGTTTATAGATAAACTATTAATTAAGAATACCCTTATTGAATGTTATTTTCTCCCATTAGTAAACACCTGACTTAATGTATAAAAATCATTAATCCAAGTTGTACATTTAATTCTTAAGCAACTCAATCTACAATGATTTGGAATGGTGAGTTCTTAAAGAATAGTACAAACTAAATAATATTATACTCAGTTATAGTCACAAGATAAACTGTACAAGAGGAGAAGAATACAGTGTTTATTTTCTCCCAGCTAAGCAACTTAGTTAATGTATAAAATATTAGACACATGTTATACATTTTATTTCTTAAGCATGAAACTGAATCTACAATGAATTAGAGTGACTTAAGGAACTTCAGAATTCTTAGTACAGTGGTAAGGACATAAAGTATATGGCCCACTGGTAAGATTAAAAACTAGTTTACATGTGCCAGCACTAATAGAGAATTTAGTGGAATGTGTATAGTCAAGTAGATGGAGCACATTAGTCAGTAAATTTATTTTTTTACATGAGCACATGGACAACCAAATAGTTTCTTTTAATTCATGAGCACATGAGAACCAGCCAGAGTTCTACAGGTCTCATAATTTGTGTGATGGTACAGCCACTTGGGGTAAGGCAAATATATAAACATGGCTGTTAACCATGGGCAATAATAATATTTGTGCCTCATAATAGTTCGTAACCAACCGCCATGCAAGAAGTATTTTAATTCATAATGCCTGAATATGAATTGGATATATCACCTAAATTGTATGTATTTCATGAGAACATGTGATAACTCCTGGACTCCATGTTGCTAAATCCTGGATGAATTGCCTAAGTGTGTCTAATGATCACAATGATCACTATGACATTGTTGATAACATGTCTGTGAGGATTCATGTGTGAGTTCATCATTGTTAAACAGATGTGAATGTATCATTTCATAAAATCCACCAGCATGCATGACTACAAGTTAGGTTGAAGGATGAGATGCCCTTGTAATGTCCTTCTTGGTGAATCTGTGAATGTATTCTGTGTAAAGCACCTACATATGCATGATTGTCATCCATATAGATATGATTGTGTCTGATGAATGGGTGAGACCTCATTGTGATGCCATATGGTGTAAACATGTTATGTTGTCATTTGGAAATCACATAAGTACCCACTTTACATGACAGTATGAAGAATGTGTGATGAAGGATTCCTATATGATCACCCATACCCATATGAATGTGTCTGTGGACTGAGTGAATTTATCAGCCATACATATGAATGATGTCAGAGTTGAGTGAGTGAGTGAAGTTACATGCTGAGTGAGAAAGAGGGAGTATAAGCCAACAGTCAATCTAATGATAGCCAGCAACTTTGATGTGGAATGCCATGCCTATCACTAGAGAAATGCTTCGGTGTACCCCATAAACTAAAAACTAATTTAGTACACTCCGGCGCATAACACCACTTTGTATAAAGTATCATTCATATCTCTATCATCTAGTTTTGTGCGCTAAGCACGACACAAGCCATGTCATACATTACGCATAGCACCAGCATCTGTGTGTGTAATTTAAGCAAAATCCCACTTTGTAGTTCATGTTAACACATATGGTCTGTTGTAATGATAATAATGAATTTCAAAGATGATGAGGATGACTGTAATTTAATGAAAATGATATAACCATGATTATGATGAGAATGTTAGAATAATGTAATGATTTCTAATGTCATAAACATGATAATAATGATGATGATTGTAATAACAATGTAATAATTATGAAAATAATGATAAGGATTTTAATTACAATTATTATAAAAACCATGATGATGTTGATGATAATAATCAATGTTACATCCATGAGAATGGAAGAAATCTTCTCACTTGAAGCATTTAATGAAGAAGAATACACCTGAAGGCTATACAAGAATAATACCAAATGTACTTATCTTGTTGATAAGCAAATACTCATGGAAATGGGACCTGACTTTTAAAAGCTCTTAATGTATAAGACCTTTTTCTTGAATAGAAAAAGATGAAGTAGAGAACAAAACTAGATACAGAAGAGAATGGTCAACATAATTGCTAAATTCCCAATCACTCAAGGTATTACTTCTAGAAACCTGAGGACAGGCATAGGTGATGATGAAACTGCGCATCTGCTAGTAAACCTTGAACATTTGATAGTGGAAGATTGGATTGAGAGCAAACAACTGTGTTGGTGATAACTACATGAAAACACCATGACTATCTTTCTTCTATGTTATTTTCTCTAAAGAACAGGATCCATTTTATTGTTTTCCCTGGTTATGTTCTTAGGCTTTTACATGTAAATCCTAATGTCATATTTCTGATATTATTCGAATTATGTGATTGATGGAATTTCAGGTAGTGGTCTTATTCATGTCAATCCAGACCTGACTTGGTGAAGTTTGAAGGCAGCACCTGTTGAGTGAGCACATGGTTGAGTGATGCCCTTGACAGAGTAGCGTCGAACCTTACCTACCTGCAACCATTCCATTTGTCTCATAGGAGAGGTAATCTTTATTTAAAATAAGTACCTGCCAAGACAAAGGAAAACAAGAGCCAAATTATGTTCTACTACACCCAGGAACAATAAATAATACTACAATTGATGATAGCCAGAGTGATTCCCAAAGCTGGAAGTGGAGAATCCTGATTGGAGACAGTTCTTTTTTTTCAGATCATCCAGACCAGTAAAAGATTAGCTTTACAGGCCACTGCGAAAAATCTAAACGGTTAATTATCTACCTGATCATGGGCACATCAAGTCTGTAATATTTAATGTATATGTATATGTCCTTATTTCTATGACAGGAAATTGTAATTTTGAATGCACTTTACAAAATCCATATTTATGTGTATTAAATCAACAAAGAAAAATAAGGTCATGTCATGTATTGATTGTATTTTACTTGTCATAATCAAATTGTTTTAAATTACCCTAGATAGAATTAATTAGTTGGTAGAGGAGAGGCAAGGAACCACATAGGGAATAAATTGGGTATAAAAGGGAGTACAACTTTTTCAGTATTTCCTAAAGGTATTCCTTGGTTCTCTAAAACTCTATTTCTGGTCTCAACAATTGAGTCAGGACAACAAAATTAATTAAACGGGCAGGATCACATGGGGAAAAATGATTTTTCATCATTTATCTCTGTGGGGTTGAGCCATCAATCAAACCCATATCCGACAAGTTGGGGGTTAAGTCCGGGTATTTCTTTAATTAGAAAGTAGAATATAGCAGGTTAGGATAGTAACATTCACCTAGTCATAGTTATCATATCATTAGATATTGATAAAGTAGGTAGATAACTCTAATCAGACATACGTGCTTTGCTTAAAGTCTATTCTCCAGGTATACAGGCGTATTCACCTTCAGAGAAGACAAGAAAAAGGCAAGAATGGCAGACACCGCCAGACTGAGAAATCTTTTCATGGAGACTGGTAAGCAGTGCGACCTAACAGGTAAGGAGTTAGCTCAGTATGTTAGCGAGGAATTCGAGAAACATGAACGTCTACAAGCTGAGAAGGAAAAGGAGGAAAGACGTCTACAAGCGGAGAATGAAAATAAGGAGAAGGATAGACAGGCAAACAGAGAACAAGAAGAAAGAAGACAAAAACATGAACTGGAAATGAGGAAGTTGGACAATGAAACCGAGTTACGACGACTGGAAATCATGAACCAACAGAATCCCTCAACAGATCAAAGTAGATCTTCAGCTGAACCACCAGGGGAAGCAGCTTCAGTTCAAGTGAACGCCATGTCTTTTCCATTGGAACCTTTCAATGAACAAACAGACATCATCGAAAATTATTTATCAAGATTCGAGAGGATGTGTGTGATGTGCGGACTGGAGGAGACCAAATGGGCAGTTAAATTGTCACAAGGACTTCGCGGAATTTCTTACGAAGTATTTTCTAGGATACGACCGGAGGAGTTGGGCAATTATAACATCCTAAAACAAGCCTTATTAGCCAGATTCGAGATAGACGGAGAGAACTACAAGAAACAGTTCAGGACTGCTCGGAAGGAAGCTGGAGAGAACTTCTCTCAATACGTAGAAAGACTAAGATCCTACCTAAACAAATGGCGTACCATGTCTAGATTTGAGGAAACCTACCAAGATCTAGAAGAAATGATTCTGATAGATCAACTCAAACAGAAAATGTCTCAGGACATGAGAGCATTTTTAACACAGAATGGAGCTGAGAGATTGAAGTCTATCATTACTTTCGCAGAGAGATATGAAAAGTCGCAGAAAGAGGCGGGAGGTAATCAACGAAATACCAATAATCTTCCTCGCGAATTCCCTCAGAAGACCAAAGATAAAGGAGAACCGAAATCCAGCAAACCAAATGGATCGAATGGATCAAATAAGACCACTACAAATCAGAACCAGCAGTTCAAGTGGGAGAAGAAGCTCTACTGCAGCCATTGTAAAAATCATGCTCATAACACAAGGGATTGCAAAAAGAAGCCTCAACCTCTTACCACAGCCTGTGCAGTAAAACCTAAAGCAGCGAGAAGGAACCAGAATGCTTATTCCAATATGGACACGCAACGGAACACCAACTTCAAACTGCCAGTCATAGAATCTGTCAACCTGAATGGATGGACAGTGGAATGTCTCTATGATACAGGTTTATTTTTCGACGCAATTGTACAAGCCTCATTGGTAAACCCAGAGCAAGTTACAGATGAAACCGTCGAAATACAGGGATTTCTGAAAAGTTCCGTACCTATGACACTTCCTGTTGCCAAGGTCAGCATAACTTCACGCTATGTTACGGGAGAAATCAGAGCAGCGGTCATGGAAGATCCAATCTACCCTGTCATGCTTGGATGTCGATACGTCTTTTTAGGAGAACCAGTACAGCCAATGATAGCATCAGCGGTGACTACGCGCCAACAGGCAAAGGAAACTCCAACGACTACGACACCAGCAAATCTTCAGCCCGAAGATTTAAAACAAGCCCAAGCAACAGATAGTTCACTTGGGACGTGCTTCCGTAAGTTGCCAAAATCACATACACCTCCTGGGAAGGGTGATCTCTACATGAAGAATGGAATTCTTCACAGAAAGGCAGGAAAGTTAGGACAAGAGTATTCTCAACTGGTTGTTCCAACTACTTACAGAACACAAATACTGGAGATGGGACATAGTATGCCGTTTAGCGGACATATGGGAATCAACGCAACCATGCAACGAATCTCAACTCACTACTACTGGCCTGGAATAAACGCGGACATTCAACGATATGTCAAATCATGCCCAGAATGTCAGAGAGTAGCCCCAAAGCACTGGACACCCCCAGCGACATTAGGGGAAATGCCCATCACTGGCACACCATTCGAGAAAGTGGCTGTGGACATAGTCGGACCTCTCACCCTGACAAAGAAGAGGAATCGATTCATACTAACACTAGTAGACACATGCTCGATGTGGGCGGAAGCTGTGCCGATGCCTTCGAGTGATTCCAAGCATGTAGCAGAAGCTCTACTTGGAATATTTACAAGATTAGGATTTCCAATCCGGATCCTGACTGACAACGGATCTCAGTTCAAAGGAAAGTTGATGGAGGAAGTGTTTAGAATGTTCCAATCTAGGCAGATATGTACTTCTCCATACCACCCTGCTTCAAACGGAGCGGTGGAAAGATTTAATGGGACACTAATAACCATCTTGAAGAAACTAGCTCAAGAAAAACCAGAGGCGTGGGATACATACATTCCGGCAGCACTTTTTGCGTACCGCGAGGTACCACTCAAATCTACGGGAATTGCACCAGCAACACTGTTGTTTGGTCGTCCAATTAATGGACCATTAGAAGCTTTACTTCGTACCTGGACTGATGATTCAGTTGATGAAACTGTTGTGACTGCATCCGCATATGTGGAAGAGTTAAAACAACGACTTCAACTTGGCTGGAAATTAGCCGCAAGCAACCTACGACAAGCACGACGTAGAATGGCCCTAAATTTCAACCAGAAAGTGAAAGATAGAGAGTTACTGGTGGGAGAAAAAGTACTATTACTTCTTCCCACAAGTCAAAACAAGTTGCAAATCGGTTGGAAAGGACCTTATGTAGTAAAGGAGAAAATTTCCAGAACAAACTACAAGATCGCTATAAAGGGGAAAGAGAAAATCTTTCATCTCAACCTGTTACGGAAGTACAACGAGAGACCCCCCCACCGAGACAGCACATTTGATAGCAATGGCCGTAGCAACAGAAGTTGAGCATGGAAACTCAATGGGAGTGGAGTATCCACTGCAATTCAACGAGACTTATCGAGATGTGGACATTAGTTCAACATTAACGACGGATCAGCAGCAGCAGATTCAAGAGTGCTTAGAGAATTATGCAGAGATACTAACAGACAAGCCAGGATTAACAAATCTTGAAGAATTCGACATGAAGTTGAAGGATACAACACCTGCGCGAGTCAAAACCTACCCTGTTCCATACGCCAAAGCCAAATCTCTCAAAGATGAAATTCAACAATTGCTTTCAGCTGGGATAATATCACCTTCTGAATCACCTTACAATGCAAGTGTAGTTTTATTGAGGAAACCCAATGGTGAACATAGATTATGCATTGATTATCGGCAGCTGAATGCGGTGACAGAGTTCCAACCGGAACCACTGCCAGATCAGAATCAACTTTTCACCAGCCTCAACAGAGCAAAATACTTCACAAAGATAGATCTCAGCAAAGGATATTATCAAATCCCAGTGAAAAAGGAAGTTAGACCGTGGTTAGCCTTCAGCACTCCTGATGGACACTATGAATTTAACGTTCTTCCTTTCGGATTAAGCAATGCACCTAGTGTCTTCACTCGCATGATGAGGAAACTTTTAGGACCATTGGAAAATCCGCGTCTTAGCAACTTCATGGATGACATCCTGATTGCTACAGAAACATTCGAGGAACATCTTGAGACATTGAAGATGCTGTTCAACCGCCTGAAAGAAGTGGGGTTGACTGCAAGACCAAAGAAGTGCCAGATTGGGTTCAGGCAATTAGACTTTTTGGGACACACAATATCTCAAGGAAAAATGCAACCTCATGATGGTAATGTGGAGAAACTAAGAAATGCACCGCGACCCAGAACCAAAAAGGATGTTCGATCTTTTGTATCTCTCTGTGGATTTTACCAAAGATACATCCCAAACTTCAATTCCCTCGCATCTCCGTTGACAAATCTCACTCGGAAAGGGGAACCAGAAAAGGTTGTTTGGTCTGCTGACTGCGAGAAAGCGTACGCGGAGTTAAAGAAAGCTTTAACAGCAAAACCAGTTCTTCATCTACCAGATCTAACACGTCCATGGATACTTAGGACGGATGCAAGCAACATAGGAATTGGTGCCACCTTATTACAAGGAATGGATGAGGATAAATCAATGCTCTTTCCAGTTGCCTATGCCAGTAGAAAATTGAATTCAGCCGAACGCAATTATTCTACCATTGAAAAGGAATGTTTAGCTTTAGTCTGGGCAGTAGAGAAGTTTCAGGCGTACCTGTATGGGAAACACTTCACAATACAGTGCGATCATCAACCTCTCACGTTCCTGGCAGCATCCAGAAACTTAAACGCTCGACTAATGAGATGGTCGTTACTTCTACAACCGTATTCATTTCAAGTTGAATATGTTCCAGGAAAGATGAATGTAGGAGCAGACTTTCTCAGCAGACATCCTATTGAAGAGTCTGTACAAGAATTAGAGGAATTATAAGCTTGTTACGCTTGCTCAAAGCTACTGTTCTTCAGGCGAACAACAGTCTGAGAGGGGAGCCATGTGATATACATTTTCACAAGAGTAACATGCACTAAAATAATTCCAGGCAATAAAAATAGTTCGACACCGCTCATTCCCTGCAGTGATAATCCGACTTTTTCATCGACCCATTGTGACGTCACCACCGGAACAATGAATCTAAATATAAGCCAATGCGGGAGAAAATCTGTCTGTTTTGTGAACTAACCCACACACACACACGACGCAGGAGAGATAGGATGAGGAAGGGAGTGATAGTCTCTTCAAAATCAACTTAGCAAAGATAATTTAGTATAAGTTAGATAGGAAGAAAAACATCAGCCCTCGACATCGCACTGAGAAAAATCTGAAGCCTGGCGCCGAAGTGTGGAAGAAATTCATTTAAATGAAGGTAAACAATATAATTTAGTTTAAATCTTAGTTAGTTGTGAGCCTATTTTCCCAGAAGAGAGTTGGTAAGTAGACTCGGGTGAACACGTGTGGTGAATGAAGAAGTTAATTTAATTGTTATAGTTTATAGATAAACTATTAATTAAGAATACCCTTATTGAATGTTATTTTCTCCCATTAGTAAACACCTGACTTAATGTATAAAAATCATTAATCCAAGTTGTACATTTAATTCTTAAGCAACTCAATCTACAATGATTTGGAATGGTGAGTTCTTAAAGAATAGTACAAACTAAATAATATTATACTCAGTTATAGTCACAAGATAAACTGTACAAGAGGAGAAGAATACAGTGTTTATTTTCTCCCAGCTAAGCAACTTAGTTAATGTATAAAACATTAGACACATGTTATACATTTTATTTCTTAAGCATGAAACTGAATCTACAATGAATTAGAGTGACTTAAGGAACTTCAGAATTCTTAGTACAGTGGTAAGGACATAAAGTATATGGCCCACTGGTAAGATTAAAAACTAGTTTACATGTGCCAGCACTAATAGAGAATTTAGTGGAATGTGTATAGTCAAGTAGATGGAGCACATTAGTCAGTAAATTAATTTTTTTACATGAGCACATGGACAACCAAATAGTTTCTTTTAATTCATGAGCACATGAGAACCAGCCAGAGTTCTACAGGTCTCATAATTTGTGTGATGGTACAGCCACTTGGGGTAAGGCAAATATATAAACATGGCTGTTAACCATGGGCAATAATAATATTTGTGCCTCATAATAGTTCGTAACCAACCACCATGCAAGAAGTATTTTAATTCATAATGCCTGAATATGAATTGGATATATCACCTAAATTGTATGTATTTCATGAGAACATGTGATAACTCCTGGACTCCATGTTGCTAAATCCTGGATGAATTGCCTAAGTGTGTCTAATGATCACAATGATCACTATGACATTGTTGATAACATGTCTGTGAGGATTCATGTGTGAGTTCATCATTGTTAAACAGATGTGAATGTATCATTTCATAAAATCCACCAGCATGCATGACTACAAGTTAGGTTGAAGGATGAGATGCCCTTGTAATGTCCTTCTTGGTGAATCTGTGAATGTATTCTGTGTAAAGCACCTACATATGCATGATTGTCATCCATATAGATATGATTGTGTCTGATGAATGGGTGAGACCTCATTGTGATGCCATATGGTGTAAACATGTTATGTTGTCATTTGGAAATCACATAAGTACCCACTTTACATGACAGTATGAAGAATGTGTGATGAAGGATTCCTATATGATCACCCATACCCATATGAATGTGTCTGTGGACTGAGTGAATTTATCAGCCATACATATGAATGATGTCAGAGTTGAGTGAGTGAGTGAAGTTACATGCTGAGTGAGAAAGAGGGAGTATAAGCCAACAGTCAATCTAATGATAGCCAGCAACTTTGATGTGGAATGCCATGCCTATCACTAGAGAAATGCTTCGGTGTACCCCATAAACTAAAAACTAATTTAGTACACTCCGGCGCATAACACCACTTTGTATAAAGTATCATTCATATCTCTATCATCTAGTTTTGTGCGCTAAGCACGACACAAGCCATGTCATACATTACGCATAGCACCAGCATCTGTGTGTGTAATTTAAGCAAAATCCCACTTTGTAGTTCATGTTAACACATATGGTCTGTTGTAATGATAATAATGAATTTCAAAGATGATGAGGATGACTGTAATTTAATGAAAATGATATAACCATGATTATGATGAGAATGTTAGAATAATGTAATGATTTCTAATGTCATAAACATGATAATAATGATGATGATTGTAATAACAATGTAATAATTATGAAAATAATGATAAGGATTTTAATTACAATTATTATAAAAACCATGATGATGTTGATGATAATAATCAATGTTACATCCATGAGAATGGAAGAAATCTTCTCACTTGAAGCATTTAATGAAGAAGAATACACCTGAAGGCTATACAAGAATAATACCAAATGTACTTATCTTGTTGATAAGCAAATACTCATGGAAATGGGACCTGACTTTTAAAAGCTCTTAATGTATAAGACCTTTTTCTTGAATAGAAAAAGATGAAGTAGAGAACAAAACTAGATACAGAAGAGAATGGTCAACATAATTGCTAAATTCCCAATCACTCAAGGTATTACTTCTAGAAACCTGAGGACAGGCATAGGTGATGATGAAACTGCGCATCTGCTAGTAAACCTTGAACATTTGATAGTGGAAGATTGGATTGAGAGCAAACAACTGTGTTGGTGATAACTACATGAAAACACCATGACTATCTTTCTTCTATGTTATTTTCTCTAAAGAACAGGATCCATTTTATTGTTTTCCCTGGTTATGTTCTTAGGCTTTTACATGTAAATCCTAATGTCATATTTCTGATATTATTCGAATTATGTGATTGATGGAATTTCAGGTAGTGGTCTTATTCATGTCAATCCAGACCTGACTTGGTGAAGTTTGAAGGCAGCACCTGTTGAGTGAGCACATGGTTGAGTGATGCCCTTGACAGAGTAGCGTCGAACCTTACCTACCTGCAACCATTCCATTTGTCTCATAGGAGAGGTAATCTTTATTTAAAATAAGTACCTGCCAAGACAAAGGAAAACAAGAGCCAAATTATGTTCTACTACACCCAGGAACAATAAATAATACTACAATTGATGATAGCCAGAGTGATTCCCAAAGCTGGAAGTGGAGAATCCTGATTGGAGACAGTTCTTTTTTTTTTCAGATCATCCAGACCAGTAAAAGATTAGCTTTACAGGCCACTGCGAAAAATCTAAACGGTTAATTATCTACCTGATCATGGGCACATCAAGTCTGTAATATTTAATGTATATGTATATGTCCTTATTTCTATGACAGGAAATTGTAATTTTGAATGCACTTTACAAAATCCATATTTATGTGTATTAAATCAACAAAGAAAAATAAGGTCATGTCATGTATTGATTGTATTTTACTTGTCATAATCAAATTGTTTTAAATTACCCTAGATATAATTAATTAGTTGGTAGAGGAGAGGCAAGGAACCACATAGGGAATAAATTGGGTATAAAAGGGAGTACAACTTTTTCAGTATTTCCTAAAGGTATTCCTTGGTTCTCTAAAACTCTATTTCTGGTCTCAACAATTGAGTCAGGACAACAAAATTAATTAAACGGGCAGGATCACATGGGGAAAAATGATTTTTCATCATTTATCTCTGTGGGGTTGAGCCATCAATCAAACCCATATCCGACAATATTCAAAATTTATTAATTATCCAGGCATTGACATACATGTTAAGGGTGTGTAGCAGTATCCAGCACTCTCTGTAGAATATTAGGGGTAGGCTGATATCCCAGTTTCCTGCCTCTAAATCCAAATAAGTTGACTATAACTCCAGTTCCAATATACTCCACCCGCATCTCTCCAGCGCTATACAGGGTGAAGAAAAAAAAACAGGGTCGATATACATTAGTAATAAACCCAATATTCTGATAACAGTGTATAATAATAAAATATATATTCTGATAACAGTGTATCATAATAAAATATATATTCTGATAACAGTGTATCATAATAAATATATAGGAAACAAAAGGGAAGAAGAAAGAAAGGTGTTACTATTTTCCTAGCACTTGTCGCCTACTGTAGAGTTTTGTCTCGCTCCAAAAGTGAGTAAGGTATCTACTCAATAGGTACATCTCTTCTGGACTGATACTGGAGCTTCCTGAGGGGTTATTCACCTCCTAAATATCCAAACAACTTGATAGTACTGCTGTCAGAACATGAACAAAATCCCTGAGACTGGTCTCTTGTAAACAATTCATAAATCTCCTTTCCATAGTTACAAACAGCATTATGTAAGTACCACTGACAAATGGCAGAAGGCTAGCTACCAGATCAGTCATCTCCTCTTGCATCATCCTCATCATGTGTTTGTCCCCACTGGGGTGAAGTTATGTTTACTCCAGCAGTAACAAACATGAACAAAAAGGTTAAATACTCATAAAAGAGAAATCATGGGAATCTTTTCCCCCTACGCTTGAGATTATGTATATCATACAACATGAAAATCCCATAACATCATTTATGAAAAAGACTACAAGACAATCACACCTCTGTGTATTTACAACAATGTAAACAAAAGATTAACTCCCAAGTGCATGAAAAAGTCAAGCGAGAATATCTCTCTCTATCTAACAAACTATTAAAGTTGTACACAGATGTGAGATAGTAATATTTCTCCATCATAAGAACAGAAATACAAAATAATCACTCAGAAAGAACACTTTATAACACACAGACCCGTTGTAAAAGATAAGCATTTAGGAAGTAAAATAGGTTTCCGAAAGCAAATCAGAAAGGTGACTCATAGCAAGATTACATTGTAAGCCTTATGAAAGCTGACTGGACAACATGGCGATGGACATTTTGTGTAACTCAAACCAACTTTTCAATGAAAAGTGATTCTCATATTTTTCACACACACAATTTCAATCATGATATTAGTTCTATCAAAGCATTCATCCTAATACATAACATGATATGTTTTAAAATGCTCACCCTAAGCGCAGAGAATACGTGGGCTATTAAATTAAGCCCCACTGAACTAATGTGTGGCTACTTTCTAGAACAAAACATGGCGAGTACTGGGCCCGGCTTTGTCCAGCTCAAGCCCTTTGTTTCCGGGGCTCAGCCAATCAATGGCCTTAATTCAAACCAAAGTTCGTTTCGTTAAGTATCCCGTCCGAACTTTTAATAGCGCGTATAGCCGTCTGCTGGAAAAGACTGAGGGATGATACATACATGTCACAATGGCCTTCTCGGATAAGGGCGAAAATGAAGAGATCCCGTGTGCAAATTGTGCACGTTAAAAATGTCATGACCGGTGGAAATCGCAAACAGTAGGCCATGATGCCGCGCCCTGGCAAAATTATTAGCAAAATAAAATATATCCGAAGGTGGATACAGCTCTTTACCGTGGATGGAATATGTCGAGAGGAAGTATAACTTACACAAATGCCTGCCGAGGTCGGCCAAAATGATCTCTGAGGTGCATAATTAGCTTTGGTGCACTCCCCTCGAAAAAGGAATAAAGAAGAAGAAGAAGAAGAAGAAGAAGAAGAAGAAGAAGAAGAAGAAGAAGAAGAAGAAGAAGAAGAAGAATGACTATACACTTGTGTCTGGTATACGTTAGTAATACTAAAATTATGTAACAATAGGAACTTATAAGTCTATTCCAGTAAGAAGACCCAAGTGATCCTTTCATACGAAAAGTCTGATGACACACATAGTCACTGTTATTGTTCGAATGTGGGGCGTTTAATATCATTATGATTATATTATTGTGAAATATAACTCTACAGTTTGCACCAGACGAGTAATAAAGTTGTTTTTGTTTATCGTGCTCTAGGTTTTAACTCAAGCGTATTCCACACAATGCGTGAACTAGGGTGATTATTGTTAGAGAGATACAGTATTTATTACAAGTGTCCCTCGATATCAAGCGCTTCTCTCCGATTACTCAGGTACTTGTAATTCATGGCCCAAGTCAAGGACGAGGCAGTCAACTTTTAAGTACAACTAACCGGTGTGTGTCGGTCTCCCTGGCGAAGGATTTAACAACTTTCTCCGTAATCCCTTATATCCACGTGAGGAACACAGCTGCACGAGATTCGGCAGCGGATCGTGTCGCGTTGGTTACATGTGGGGTATGTGAGCCGGTCGCTCAGAAAGCCATGGCAAACTATTGAGCGTGGTCTTCTCAAGAGCATCAACAACAGCTGACAAAATGCTGGCGTTGACTGCAACGTCCTGTAGGGGATATGCAACTTTACAAAAAAAAACGCTGTGTGGATAGAACTCACGAGCTTTCATGTAAACGAATGAGCATCGAGTCGGCATGCAAGCACGGTAGCCACAGCGATACCGCAGCTCGCTACTGAAGCTTGTCTGAATGGGTGCTACACGAAGATAATGCTACATAGAAGCAAGAAAGATCGGCATGGCCGAATGGATAAGAACGCTCATTCTTAAATATCCGGTGTGCTGATGCGGAGGTAGCGTGTTCGACCCCCACATCGGTCATTTGGACTAAAATGTTGACTTCTCGTCCTTGACTTGGGAACTTAAATTACGAGTACCTCTGAAATCGTAGTGGGTTCGTCTGAAGGCTATAGAGAAATAGAGAAAGCTAATTCACACCCGAAAGTCAGTCCAATGTATTGATTGATTGATTGATTTAGGAACCGACATCACAGCATTCGGGACATTCCCATAAGCGCTCCGTCCCCATCCTAATAGTTCCAACACTAATAGTTCCAGTAGCAATCTGATTATATGTCCGTCTCGCCTTTCCTCCGAGCGCCGAGCGTCGGCCAGATCCCCTCGTCCAATGTATTAGAATTATGAATACTTGTACGGACAAGCTTGAGATCAAAGCAAGAGAAAAATAAAAGCAAGACATACATTTTCTGAACCTCCCAGTAAAAAATAAAATAAAATATAAATTCCCGAGTAATATGACGTTAGGGGGAAAATGAAGCCTGTAACCGACCCCCCACATTAGAAAGTCTAAATAATTCACGGAAATAGCAGAAATCAGACACTTAGACGGGAAATAGAACATTCTAGATTCTAGGTTCTTGGGTGCAACGCTTTTTATGGTAATCCTATATTTTAATGTATTCAATAAAATTGCTCCCTTGGACACTGCTGTTTTACGTAATGACCAGATGCTGGCCTCCTACAACTGTACTTAAAGACATAAATGAGCTCATTCTGTACGAAGCAATGTACATCTATTTGTTACTTGTTAGATTAACCTGTTCAGTTCCATTTGTTTGTACAGTATCCCACTCTACTACAATCATTGCTTTCAACTCTGATGTTTTTTGTTTGTTTTTTTTTTTTTAGCATATCCTTTACAGGACTTAGCTGTCAACACCAGCATCTTTCAGCTGTATGTTGATCTCTTGGCAAGATTACGCTCAGTAGTTTGCCATTGCTTTCTGAGCGGCCGGCTCACATACCCCGTAAGTTACCGATGCGATTCGAACCACTGCTGATTTGAACCGTCATCACGTTACCGACGAGAGTATACGAGATTACGGAGAAAAGTCATAACCTCTAAGCCACGAAGCCACGAAGCCGGCACAACTCGGATGTAGTATTTAAAAATAGACATGGGAAATCGATGTCCCCAATTCTCAGTTGCCAACTATTATAGGAAACCCAGGAATTGGCTCGTAAGACTCCCTAGTGATAAAACAGATGTATACTATAAGATTCCACTGGGTATAAGTCCGGTTTTCTAATAGAAGGCCAAGGGAGCACAGGGAAATCACTGCTTTGAGAGAAAATAACGATCACTCTGATTAGAGTCCAAGCGAGTTGTTTCCCCGCCACCAACTCCCTGGATTTTGTTGTAAAATGAAGTAGCACTATCACACTGTTATGAACACAGAATGTACACTTCGCTGATTAAAAAACTGAATAACACAGTAGAAGAAGATTACGTAACTGGTAACTTACGGGGGTATGTGAGCCGGTCGCTCAGAAAGCAATGGCAAACTACTGAGCGTAATCTTGTCTAGTACATCAACAGTAGCTGAAGAATGCTGGTGTTGACTGCAACGTCTTGTAAGGGATATGCAACATAAAAAAAAGTGTTTGAAAATATTGCCGGTACAAGTTTTGAATTCACCCTCTGTAAAGTTCATGCAACATAATAGGTAAATACAAAACTTGGACCGGCAATATTTTCAAACACTGTACATGCATTGAAGATACTTATAATATAGTAACATATAAAGGCAGTAAATCAGACCCTTTCCAAATAACATCTGGCTTGAAACAGGATGATGCACTATCGCCGCTCCTTTTCAATCTGGCTCTTGAGAAAGTTGTAAGGAAGTTAAAGGAGGAATGTGCTATTGGAGGAACATCCAGACTGCTGGTTACGCAGATGATATAGATAGTATAAGGGAAAATGAAAAAAAGACAGTGGAAATATTGACTCACTTACAGGGAAAAGCCCAACAAATGGGGCTGGTTATCAACCAAGATAAGACAGAATATATGGTAATTTCAAGAGAAGGAACGGCTAAAAACTCTGGCCACATTCAAATAGATAATATAACCATTAAAATAACGGAAACATACAAATACCTGGGTACAATCTTCAACTGCTCCAACATAATAAGGGAATAAATACAAGCTAGAATTAACTCTGGAAATAAGATATACTATGCACTACAACATCTGCTAAAATCAAAGGCGCTATCTCGTAACACCAAGATCACAATATACAAAACACTGATCAGACCAGTTGTGCTGTATGGCTACGAAGCCTGGAGTACAACTAAAGGAGACGAAGCCTTGCTACAGCTGAGTTGAGTTGAGTTGAGTTGAGTCAAGAACCGACATCACTGCACTCAGGACATTCCCATACGTGCTCAGTCCCCTCGTTCAACAGCCAGCGAAGAGTCATACTACTAATCGTTCCCACCGCTATCTGATTAAATGTTCTCCTGGTCTTCCCTCTCAGTTTTGAGATTCTTCCAGAACCCCTGGCGATCCCCCGCAATCTCATTCTTTCCACATATAGGTTCTCAATCAGTTCTTCCGCCTTCTCCACCTGGTCTTACAAGCGCACGACCACCTCCCCCTTGTCCATAGGCAAGATACCACCAAGAGGTGCATTCCCTGTTAGCCTATCAGCCTGTTCATTCCCCCGTACACCCGCATGGCCAGGGCAAAATATCCATACAATTCTCACAATCTTTGACCTCTGAATCGACGAGAGCCATTCCACATGAAACATTCCTTTCTCAACCTTGCTAAGCATATTCTTTGAATCCGTAATGAATACAACGTGTGCTGCAGTAGTCTCCTCTAGCCACCGGAATGCCGCTGTTACTGTCTCCACCTCCATTCTCATGCTGGAGGTCGTAGTCTCATATGTCAGGCTCTCCTTTTTCAAGACTCGCCCATTAGCCTTTGCAATAAAGCCTCAGCCACTACGTCTTTTTCTCACCACTGACTCATCGGCGTAGATGACTATGTCACCTTGATGTGTGTTGCTCTGGATCAGCTGTTGCATGTCAAGCTCAGTGCGGCCCGCTGCCCGTTCTCTGCACTCAGGACCCAGTGTTATTATTACATTGTGCCAGTCCGTCATGTCATCCGGAACTTCAACCCACTCTCTTTCACGATTGATGGTCTCTACATCACACACCTGACTTATAGAAAGTTCTGCCTGTGCCATCCAGGACCTGCCTCGTCTTAGTCTATGATCCTTTACCATATCCATTGCTGCATGCAGCGGGTGATCCCTGTCTGCGGCAACTCTCAGGTGCCATTTGGCCTGAAGGACCCTATGCCTATCCGTCATTGTAGGTAGCGTAAGAACAAAGTCTTAAGACGCATCTTTGGGCCCATTAGGGATACACAAAGTGGAGAGTGGAAAAGAAGAATCAACAAAGACATTTATGATCTGTTTAAGTCCCCGCTAATCACTGGCTGGTATCATGAAAGCCAATAGACTGCAATGGCTGGGGTATATAGAAAGAATGGAAGATAATAGGGAAACAAAACTCGCTTACACTCAGGAAATAAATGACCGTAGACCCCGAGGTAGACCAAGAAGACGGTGGAGAGATAATATACATACAGACCTACAAGCACTTGGACTCAGAGACTGGCAAGAGAAGGTCAACCAGAGAGACGAATAGAGACGGCTTGTATCTGCAGCAAAGAACCTCAATGGCTCGGAAAGCTGCTGAAGAAGAAGAAGTAGAAGAAGAAGAAGAAGAAGAAGAAGAAGAAGAAGAAGAAGAAGAAGAAGAAGAAGAAGAAGAAGAAGAAGAAGAAGAAGAAGAAGAAGAAGAAGAAGAAGTACAACCATTAAAAATACACCCTGTATCACGTGGTCTATACTTATAATTTCAGTTAAGTAGAAGAAGTAAACCTTTAAGTTGAAATACAAGCACGCATAGTAAAGTCCTTGTTTCTGTGAATCCCCGTAGATAGAGGCACTTTCTACACACTAAACGATCCTAGCAGCTGTCAGGAAAAAGAGCGAAAGCTCCAAATACATAGTTTACAGTGAAAGCAAGATTGCTCATTTGTTGAAGAAATTTAACTAACATGAATTTACATGTTCATCTCTAAATGCTGAATACTAAAGTAACTTGATTTGCATTCTTTTATTTGAAAAAAATTGTTAAACTTTCCAGCGTAGTCGCATTTTCTTGTAATCAACTTTTGCCGACTCATTCCGCATCTCAAGCAGCCTCTCAAAATAATGAAAGAAAGATTATTCGATACCGAATATTTTCATAGCCCTCGTCACAAATATAACATGTTCTTTAACGTTTTGTTCTTGGTATATTTATATATCACTTGCAGCGTTTTCAAGGTTATTGCATTTAAAAGAATAATAAGTAACATGATAATTAAAATATCAGTACAAAACCGTGTTTTTACTCTCTGACTCTATTCGTGTGTATTTTGGGAAATTCGATACCGCCCATGACAAGCCATGGCGTTTAAGCAAAGGACGTGAATAGGTTTTGGAAAATCTTTAGAGTTGAGAGATTTGAATTACCACAACATCTCGCGCATAATATGCACTTGTGAATAATGCATACTCGAGTTAGCTTAGTTTTCTGGTAACATGGACATTCGTTTAAAGTACACATCATAATTTGTATAGATTGTATGTTATGACAGATTTGTTACAAATATGACAATTTAATAACAAACATAAGTTGGTACTCATCACAAAACATTTAGATACTTTTGACACTCGTTATCATTACGTTGGACTTTTTCGTCATCATTACTTTGGGCTCTCTCTTTATCATAACTTTTGACTCTCTCGTCATCATTACTTTTAACTCTCTCGTCATCATTACTTTGGACTCTCTCTCTCTCTCTCTCTCTCTCTCTCTCTCTCTCTCTCTCTCTCTCTCTCTCTCTCTCTCTCTCTCTCTCTCTCTCTTTGTCACCAAATTTTGTACTCTCGTCATTATTACTTTGGACTCTGTCGTCATTCTGGACTCTCTGTTTGTGAATTACCAGGCAGTTTTACGTTCAGTAATTTGCCACTGGGACAACGGTTAGAACTCAGCTGCGTGTGATTTGGAAACAGTTCCCTTTGCGTTAATGCTCATGGCATAAGCATCGACCGTTCTGGAAGTAATGGGAAACTAATGGACGTAAAATTGTCTAGTAAATAACAAAAAGCCAATGCTGAGATTGACTGAAATGTCATACACAGGACATCCGACTAACTGTGTTTGTTTGTTTGTTTGAGACTGCTTAATGAACGGCCGATGTCTCTTCCCATCGAAATCATCGCAAAGCGGTCCGCTTCCAAATCGTCCGATTTCGAACCCTTGACTCGGTATTTCAGGGAATTGCGAAGCTTGTTTAAATATAGCCTAAGAGTTCCTTCCGAGCAGCAAATGCCAACACTGCGACATCTGTCATAGTCGGTTGATGCATTCAGCCACGCGCAGTATATAAATGATTTCTTCATCATCATGTGTCATGCCGATAAACGTGGGCGATCATGTTTCACCATCTCACACGATCACCAGAGTCGGGGATCAGCTCTGTGTTCTTGTCTAGTCCATGCCACGTGTCTAAGCCATCCAGATATTTACTTTTCTGCCTTTCCCTTGCTCTTTTCCCCTCAATCTTGCCATTTGTCATAAAGTTCTCTAATTTATGTCTTCTTATAACGTGTTCAAAACTGTTTTGACTTTCTACGTCTTATTTCTCTAATCAGCTTAGGGTTCTCGTTTGCTTCTTGTAGGACTTTCTCATTAGTTGTCCTGTTTTTCCATGGTACTCTTTGCATTTCTTTCATAAACCACACATCCACTGCCATTATATTATTTTCAGCCTATCTGCTCATTATCCACGTTTTACATCCACACACAAGTATGGGTTCTATGTAGCAATTCAACACTATTTTTCTCGTTCCAATTGTCACCTTTTTATTGGTAAGTATGTTTTCCATCTTGAAAAATGCTGCCTTCGCCAAGGCGATTTTTGTTCTAATCTCTTCAAGGCACATTGAAAAACGCATTCCATCTACCAAGTGATGATATCACTCATCAGTGTATCAACAGCTGCAACAGAAGGATCATGCCGTTTGAAATTATAAACTGATCATATTTGATATTACCCATTTCTTTCTGTGTTAAAGATGTGTGATGACACCTAAACGAGTGTGTATCTTATAGAAATTGTACAGATTTTGAAGAGTTATTTAGTGTTGCATTATAAAGAGATGGCCAAATCAGTTGATCTTCTGTTTTTCAATATATGTGGCACTTATGTCAACGTGTATATCTTATGGAAATTGTATTCATTTTGTAGAGTCTAATAAAAATTATGAAAGGCGGCTTTTTCACCACCTGCACTACACGCAAAATAATAAGATGATGGTGACGTGAGACTTCCCGTATCCAGTTGCATGTATAAGCACATTATTTACACTTGTCGGTCTTGGTATCTTGCCACAGAGCATTGCTGACAAAGTGTTTGGTCACTACTTTATCTCTGTACAAGGCCATCAACACGTGCTTTTCTCAAAAAGGATACGAACATTTGAAACTCCAAAACGTCTATTCGAGATCTAGAAGATGCTGCGCGACAGTAATTCCACAATGAACTGAAAGACCATGTCATTTTTAAATGACGTTTTCAATACCGCTGTCTGTTCGAGATTTTATAAAGTTCTATCTCCGTATGTTGGATTTCAAAGCAAAACACGCCCATGCTTTGTTGCCTTATGTCAGCTACATAATTCATTAATGTTCTTTCTAGGTCTGGAAGATCTGGTGGTAAATGGCAATTTGCCTTTTGCTTAATAGGCAACACTTCCAGGGCCTCCGTTAATTTATCACCATAATAGAATGTTGTCCGCGTTAATGGACAAATCTCGACTTGCTTTCTGTCTGTTTGTTTGTTGCATATCATTCGTAGGCCGTGGCAGTCAGCTGCAGAACTATCTTGCTGTTTGTGATTCTTGGGCAAGTTTTACGTTCAGTAGTTTTTCATTGTTATCTGAACGACCGGCATGTGGAAACCAACACAAGGCGGTCTGCTGCCAAATCGCCCGCAGCTGTGTTTCGAAAGCGGAATGCGGGATTACGAATTGTATTCGTTACCCCTTCGCAACAGAGGCGGCCGCCTGTCCCCGTAGTTCGGCACCAAGAGATTTTCTGCTGTAGAATAATATTTTCTCACATTCATTTTCAGACGCTAAATGTTACAGCCGGTCTCCCTGACCTAGAGTTTAACGTCTTTCTCCGTAATCTCGTGAGTAACGTAACCTGCGCGAGAATCGGTAACGGTTTTCGCCGGGATGGTAACTTACAGGGTATGTGAGCCGGTCGCCCAGAAAGCAATGGCAAACTACTGAGAGTAATCTTGCCTAGTACATCAACAGCAGCTGAAAAATGCTGCTGTTGACTGCAACGTCCTGTAAGGGATACGCAAACCAAAAAAAAGTTACAATGACAAACATCAACTTCATACTTAAAGTCAAAACAATTTAACAGCAAGAGTGCGAAATGCATTTTACAGAAATAACTGACACTTAAGAACATAAATGCACATTTAATTTCCCGCAAATGTTCTCTGTGAAATTGTAACAGAAACTTTATAGACTTTCTAATGTAATGAAGTTTGCTGTATGTGCTTTACAACATGTTGCAAACAATGTCAGCATTTATTGACTGTTTGCGACTTTCTAATCAGTTTTACTTCAAGTAGTTTTCCATTGTTTTCCAAACGTTCGACGCTCATACAAAAATGAAAATAATTCTATATGATCTGTTCCCAAATCGCATGCAGCTGACTTCTAACTCATATGTCGGGTTACAAAACTGTTGTCACTATCCCTACGCCGCATGCACCAGCTGTAGTTTATTATTCGCGTGTAACAGACACGCGAACTTTAGCAAGAAAAAATGAGTAACAAGTGTGTGTGTGTGTGTGTTATGGTCGAGAGTTTACGAAATCTACCGGACAACTGAATGTAGGGAGCCGCTGTGTCGCAGTTGCTAGCATGATCCGGTGGTCGAATCCAAATCTAAGCGATTTCGTAAAACTGGTCTTCGCTTGACCATGGTCCAGTCAGGCTAAAATAGGTTATCATGAAATATCTTGGGAAGTAAAGGCGGTCCAAGTGATATTGACTTCATTACTTCTTTTTTACTGTTGCACAAAAACTAAAACTTAATTTTCAAGATTGCTCTACTCACAATATATGTGATATAATTATGAATATCTCTGCACAGGTTGATTAAAATGTAACGAATAGTTTTTAAACAAATTGTGCCTATGTATAAAAAAAAAACTGGCGAAATGAGAAAACGGGGGAAAACTAGTTATTTTTGTTTGTTTGTTATTACTAATACACTATTTTACACAGAAAAACAGGTTACAACTGTACCTGACTGTTAAAATAGTCCTGCTGCATATGCAGGACCTCCCTCCAGGGCATGCAGCTCACCTTGTATCTTCTGTTTGGCCACTCGTACAGTGTCTCGTCTTTTAGTTTGTTTGTCCTTCTTGTACATCGGACTATTTCTTAATTGCTTCTGCATCCTAGATGTTTCTAGTCTCTGCATATGCAGGCCTGTAGAAAGTCCATAACACTCGGCAGTGTCTTTGGGCAGAAGCAGCTCCAAAGTTGAATTCTCTTGCTGCAGTAACAACTGCAAACTGAACGTGCTAGCGTGAGGCAAAGTTGTCTTTAGTGCATCGAGCCCATATCAAGCTGTGTAAACACTCATTTGAATTCTGAGTTTGTTCTGACACACATCTACTAAGTAGTTTAGTGTCAGACAGCTTTTCATAAATTGGAAACAGATATTTCTCAAGCTTGTCACTGTTGAGCCATGTGTGTAACATCTTGTCATGAGGACCTGGGACCTGACGCTTAGCCAGGGCGGATTGAAAAAAAAAAAAAACACCAAGATTGCTCTCCACTTGGGCACATTTCATGACGTGGACTTTTGTCTGTTGAAAAACAGTGATGCAGTGAAGCCATAACACTTTTCCTCATGGACTCTACACTTGTGTTGTTTGTTATGGCTCTGTTGTAATAAATTGTCAGCCTATGGATGGCATTTTGTGTAAGCTGACCTTTACCGCGTCCTCCTAGGGTCACACCTTGCTTTCGGTAGTCAGCAACAACATTGCGGAATGCTGTTTCAAGGCGTTTACTGACATGGTTGATACACTCATCTTTGTCTATCTGAATGTCATCCCCATATGGTTTCATCTTGGTAAGTTCCGCAAATGTTTTGGTGTCACCATCATAAAGTATTGACATGTAGCGAAGTTTATGACGGGCCACAGCACCCTTGTAGCCTCCACCTCCATCATTCCAGCAGATCCTGTGAAATTGTTGTCACAGTTTAGAAGATGTTCTGCCTTCCATGCTGCAAATTCATCTGGTTTGTCCCTGGAAAGTGTCTTATCAATGGTTTCACACACCTGGCATGTGGACATAACATGGGCATCTATGCAAAGTCCTGTACGAACATCTACTGCACAGCCAACTCCAATGTGGGATGTGTGGCCTCTAGTCAGCCAAGTGCCATCAAAGCTGACACTAATATCTAGCACATCATTGTCATGTAGAGTTATGCCTGACTGGTGTGCATAAGCCTATCGAACATACTTTACGGTTTGAGAGAAAACAGTGTCCTCCAGATCTTCTATCTTTGAATATAGTTTATTCGCTTTGCTGTGAAATGTTTTGTGATGAAGACCTTGCAGGTTCATGTTTTCGCAAAAATTATTGAATGTTGTTGCACCCATCCCACAAACGAATGCTGAATATACTGACTGGCTGTTGACAGCAAAAGATCTATCCCCATCATTACTTCTTGCAGATAGGTATCTTCCACACACTACTTCTTCACAACAAGAGCAGTAAACCTCTGCATACACAGCTAATCCTTTGGTTTTCCTGCTGTCAGTTTTCAAAATAAGACTAGCGTTTTTACAAACTGGACAACATAACATTTTGATTATTGCCTGAATTTCTGAACAATCAACTATTGCTCTTTATTCCCGTTTTTGATATCCATTGTCGTCACCAGAAGCATACTTGCTGCTAGTGGATGTCGTGTATTTATACGTATCTCTTTTAAATTGGATTCGGGTAATAAAAGAATCACTTCCACAACTTTGAGAAGAACACGATAGCACTGATTCATTCAGATTCACTGTCAAAACACTTGGATTTGGAAGAAGTGGCATGTGCACTTTAGCTGGGTTGCTTTCAGTAGTTTCAGAAGTGTCTGTACCGTTTACGACGTTCTGAAAGGCTTTTCGCTGCTTACGTGCATTTGCGAGGTGTAGTCTGAGAGATTTCTTACGTTGAGTAGATAACTGGATGTTAAATTTCTTAGAACCAGGCATATTTTAATGCGTGTCAATCTGTCGTCAACAATGAACGTTCGGCAGGTCGCGAAGTGTAAACAACGCAAATGGAAACCCACGTGATCAGTTTCAGCCATCGGCGAAAGCGGACTGCTTACCGTGTTCCATATATGGAAGTTTCCGGAAGATTATAGATACGAAACAAACTGTTGTACACAGAAAAGTTTCCGATTAGACGAACTCGGAGTTTCACGAACAGTTATGGAAGATCGTGACCTTTCCAATGATATATGACCTTGCGTGTAGCGTGGGTTTGAAAACCGTCAATTTCGCAACAATTTTCAATAAGTAGACAATTTGACACATAGGGTGGGTTCAGTAAAATATGAATATTGCATTAAAATAACAGTTAAAAAAAAAACAAGTACCGAATCTGATAGAAAACATGATAAGGTGTCTAAAAATGGACTATTCCAAAAATAGCCAAATTGACCAAATATCGATGTTTTTACTGCCGCACATCGCTTTAATGGATATTCAGTCCTACGTTTGCCACAGCGTAGTGTGTTTCCCGCCTCTGCCTCGGGGAGGCGTCAGGCGTGTAGTGTAGACACAGATAATGAGATCTAGCACCATTTATGCGACATAGCGTAATGGTTTAAAGGGGTTTTGTTACGCTCTTCTAATGATAACAGGAGTTTCCAATAGCTGATACTGCCTTTATGGTATAACATGTTAGGCATCCACATAATCAAGGTCACGTCATATTAATACAAATATACTTGAAAGAGTTTCCGGTTACAATATTGTAAGTGCATGTTGATAACAAGTACAGGAAGCACAGTGGGATAACTGCAAAAGTAAATATACTGAAATAACCGCGATATAATTATAATCTAATAAGTGCACGGGAAGCAATAATGAATGATTTTCGTCTATGGTCTGTTCAGGGGGATCCGTATGGTGATGTGATCGGGTGGTGCAGGATATGCCAGAGGACAGAGTTTAGCCATTGAATAGTGACTTCGGATATGTTGCAATCTTGTTATACCAACAACAATAACTACAATGATTACTACTACTACTACTACTACTACTACTACTACTACTACTACTACTACTACTACTACTACTACTACTACTACTACAACTACTACTACTACTACTTCTACTACTACTACTACTACTACTACTACTACTACTACTACTACTACTACTACTACTACTACTACTCCTGCTGCTTCTGCTGCTGCTGCTACTACTACTACTACTACTGCAGACTGCATGGCCGAATTGGTAACTACTACTACTACTACTACTACTACTACTACTACTACTACTACTACTACTACTACTACTACTACTACTACTACTACTACTACTACTACTACTACTTGTTTTTGTTCTTCATTAGCTGAATCATTATTATCAGCGTCATCACCATTATCGTCTTTATCAATATCATAATCATCATCATCGTATTCTTCTTCTTTGTCTATTATTTGGCCTGTGCTTGTCAATACCTAACACGTCACACAAACAACCGCAGTGTTTGCCGCGTCATTACTTTTCAAAGATATAAAACGTAGTGCTTTTACAAAATAAATGTGCTCTAAACTTAATTGTTCCCGTACGTCTAAACTACTTTGTTATTTGGAAACATAAATCACAGAAGATATGGTTATTATATTTCCTACCGCCTTTACTTCTCGGAACATTTCCTGCCACTCATATTAGGCTGAGTGGAACTGCAAGCCCAGGTCAGTGATTTTAAAATCCTCCTCTAGTTGTATTCGAACACATGACCCCCCTAGCCGGCAGGCAAGCGTGATAGCCACTGTAAGAAACACATTAGAAGCATTGACAAATGTTGAATGAGAGATTAAACGAATTATGTAAATATTATGAGATGTCATTGCAAAGCTTTTGTCCGAAACTAGAACAAGGGAACATAAAGGAGCGCATGATGCAATTTAGATCTCATAATATCGAGTTAATATAGCAATATTCTCGAACCTCCATCAGCTCCCATGCCTCAAGTAATTTTATTTTCAGTGTGTCTTTAGTGACCTGTGTCCATCTTCGTGATGGACGATCCCTGCCTGTTCTTCAAGAAACCAAGTCTTCTATCACCGTTCTGTCTAAACCTTTGGGATGTTTAAAGCGTTTCAGTTTCCCAGACAGGATACTGTTTATCAGCCAGGTTTCTTTGATGTTAAGATCTTGTAAATTGTTGGTAGTTTTCTTCTTCTTTATCTACGCAATTTTGAGAACCTTTCTGTAACACGTACTTATAAAAACACAGATTGTCTTGTTCGGTAATTGCGAAATAGTCCATGAATCACACATCCGTATGTACTCTGAAGTCGGAGTGGGTTCGCCTGATGGCGAGGGACACTGTTAATAGGGAAAGCTAATTCACACGCAAAATTCGGGTATGAACTACGCTTGAGTCAAAGCGAGCGAGCATAAAAAACAAAAACAAAAAACAACAACAACAAAAACATCCGTGTGTTGATAAATTAAAGAAAAAAATATGTTCTAAATATGTTATTTTCCTGTGTTTATTGGTGTTGTGCCATATAATCTTGTTTATGTATAACATCTGCACTGCTCTGATCAGTCTATGTCTGACTTCGTTGTTTGGTTATTAAGCCAAGATATTCAAAGTCTGTGGCATTTTCAAGTGCTTCATTGTTGATGGTTAATATATAGAAGGGATTTAACAGAGATGAAACCCACGTATTACATAAAGTATAAAAAGTCTGGCAACACTGAAAAATGAGGTTAAAAATATAATTAAAAAGCAGAACAAGTAATTTTGTAAAGTAGTTGGAGAACATGACATAGAAGCACTGCCATAGCTGCCAAATAAATTATACATTCAATAGGGTGAAGCACAAGCAAAGCTGCCGAATATGTTGTAAATTCAGTAGGAGTAAAGTACAACCAATGCTGCCGAATAAGTTGTACGTTCAACAGGAAAGATTACCTTACACATCTGCAGATCGATATTCATCACAATATCAGCTGTTTGGAAAGCGAAATAGCAGAGTATGTGGTATCCCAAAGTCAACAATTGAAATACAATACTAGGAATGAAAAGAGAGCTGATGATAGAATTGTTAAAACGGCAGGGAAATATTTATTCACGTTCAAAGACAACACTCTGATTACAAACAATACTAGAGGGTAAGATCGAAGGCAACCGAGCAAGAGGTAGACAACGATACAAGTGGGAAGAGAATATTAAGAGATACACGAACAGTAGTCTGACAATATGTACAATCAAAACGAAAAACAGACCGTGTCAGAGATCAATTGCAACCAACTTTCATTGTGTAGACGGTACCTGATTGATTGATTCATCACAATACATAAAAACCTGGAACAACATATTACACATCGCCCATAATAATCTTATTCAGGAGTAGACCACAGAAATGCGTTTTAAAATTTTAGCAGCAATTAAAGGATAATAAAAAGCGCACAGAAACGTCTTGAACTCGGTTCGAATTTGTTACTAGCAATAGAATCGAAAATGCAGTTTTCACATTATATTTGGGAAGGTACATGAATGCCGCCTTCGGGGAAAAGAGAGGAGATACCAAAATCACTCCTAAGGAAGACAGTAAGCAGAAATACTTTGGGATAACTGCTGCTTTGGAGGACTAAGCGCGCGTTGTAATTTCCAATGTGCAGTGACATCGTTCAACATATCATAACATAACATTATATTCAAGTTCATCGCAAACGTGATAGATACCTCCTTAGAGGCATGACCTGTTGAACTTTGACAGATAACATGTGACGTGGGATGACCAGGCACCTCTATCCCAGCATTTCCTAACCAGACAACCCCAGAATATTCTTTAAATTACAGTGCAGGTGTTATTTTACAAGCCTCTTCATCAAGGTCATGTTTTGTCCATCCTTTACTCTTACGGACTATTTCCCACTCTTAGAGGCGTAATGGGCATATAATACAAAAGTAAAGGTCCTTTTTACATGTCTGACACATTAGGCAAACAGTACTAGATTGATATTTTTATAGACCATCCATCCATAGATTGATATTTTTATAGACCATCCATCCATAGATTGATATTTTTATAGACCATCCATCCATAGATTGATATTTTTATAGACCATCCATCCATAGATTGATATTTTTATAGACCATCCATCCATCCATCATGTGCCATGTCGGAAAGCGTAGGCGGTAATGACTCGCCCTTTCACTCGATCACCAGAGTCGTGGATCAGCTCAGTGTTCCTGTCTCGTCCATGCCATGTGGCCAAGCCATCCAGGTATTTACTTCTCGGTCTTCACCTTGGTCTGTTCCCTTCGATCTTGCCAGTTGTCACCAAGTTCTCCAATTCATTTCTTTTCATAACATGTCCAAAAAAGTTTGACTTTCTAAGTCTAATTCCTCTAATCAATTTACGATTTTCATTTGTCTCCTGTAGTACTTGGTCATTTGTTTTTCTGTCTGTCCATGGTATTCTTTGCATTTTCCTCAGAAACCACATTTCTGCAGCCATCAGATGTTTTTCAGCTTGACTGCTCATTGTCCAAGTTTCACATCCATACAAAAGAACAGGCTCTATGTAGCACCTCAACACGCTTTTTCTCGTTTCAGCTGACATCTTTTTATTGGTCAGTATGTTTTTCATCTCGCTAAAGGCTACATTCGCCATGGCGATTCTTGTTCTAATCTCTTCAAGGCATCTCCCATCAGATTTTGTGACTGTTCCGAGATAATTGTATTGATTCACTTGTTGAAGAATATTCCCATTTACTTGTATATTACATTGCGTTATTTCCTTCGACCTAGCGACGATCTTAATCTGTGTCTTTTTACAATTTAATTCTAACCCCAGTTGTTCACTGCGTGCAACAACCGCATCTACTAATTGTTGCAGATCCTGTTCATTGTCTGCAATCAATACTGTGTCATCTGCATATCTAATGTTATTGATGTTTCTTCCTGCAATGATGATTTCATTTATATCTTCTACATTTCTGAAAATATTTTCACTGTATATGGAAAATAGATCTGGAGACTTTACACATCCCTGTCTCACACCTCTCTTAATAGGCTGACATTGTCCCACTTTATTATCAATCCTTATGGCAGCTTGTTGTTTCCAATATATGTTTTTTTTTAAATGTCTAATGTCTTTGCCATCAATGTGTAGATCTGCAAGCATATCTACCATGTTGACATGTTTTACTCTATCGAAAGCCTTTGTGTAGTCAATAAAGCAAAGATGTATATCGTTGTTTACTTCTATAGAACGTTCAATAACTGATCGCAGCATATACACGGCATTTACAGTACCCTTTCCTTCTACAAACCCACATTGCTCTTCTCCTATTTCAGGTTGTATAGACCACTCGACATTTAATGTGTGCGGATGGTCATTATCCCATCGATCGCCTTTCTTTCACATGACATTTCCTGGTTCTCAATGTAGATTGGTTCGACAAACAGCTCATGTCAGTTTTAATAAGAAAATTCCTTGCCTCGAAGGTGACTCGAATTTATGACAACAGGGAGGACAGGCATGCGTGCTTAACCACAGCCCTACCGCGACTCCCACAGTCGTACTAGCTGTAAACAATCCCAACATTCATGTCATGGTATTGTAATTGATAGAGACAGCGCTTTTCACGTGTTGTTTAATACACACGATGGTCACTTGTTAAAGTCTGCAGAAGTCATCATCATTAATCTACATAGGCCAGCTTTGTGCAAACAGAAAGACATGATAGTCAGTTTAAAATTACCGTGGTAGACAATTGACATTACTGTGTGAACATTTGTATATTTAAGCTTGAAGGATGTATCTAGTTATTTTACTTTATGTTGTGTGAATTCTGCAGTATATATATGACGAGATGCAGCGACATTTGCCAGGCAATAAATCGTGCAATCTATTGTTTGTGTCTTCGTTATTAAAATTCACTACGGTAAAACATTGTTTTGAATCCCAACATTGTTGGAGAGGCCATTGTGTCGGTAAGCAAACACGCTAGCAACCACACCACCATGGCTACAAAATTCATATCATGGGTATCCACTCGCAATTAATTGTTTGGGCAAGCCGAATCCGAGATCTTCCAGCCTGTAAACTTGAGCCAAAATGTCCCTAATGCAATTGATTTATGTGGATGTGAAACGTGGATGATGAGCAGACAAGCTGAAAAACATCTAAAACAGTGGAGATGTGGTTTCTGAGGAAAATTCAAACAATTTAATGGATATATAGAAAAAAAAATGAGCAAGTCACATAAAAGGCAAATGAATACGGCAAACTGATGAGAGAAATTAGGCGTGAACAATCACACGATATTGGGCATGCTATGAGAAGAAATAAACTGGAAAACTTGGTAACAACTGGCAAGACTGAGGGGGAAAGAAGAAGAGGAAGGCAAAGAAGTAAATATCTGGATGACTTGACCACATGGCATGGTTGGGACAAGAACACAGAGCTGATTCATGACTATGGTGAACGTGTAAGATGTCGAAACATGACCGCCGACGCTAACCGACATGGCATATATGAATGTAGTTGACGGAAAGAAATCTGAGCAGTTCCTGTCAGCACATGTCTGTCATATTTTTCATTCAACTCCTCCCTTTGTTTGTTGTTGCGATGTCTGGATGGGCGAAGATAAGAATCAGCATTTTTTTATGTCATACATAAGGTCCGTAAAGTCTGGACACATGGGTAAAAATACAACTTTTTATTCAAATAACTTCTTCATTATGATTTCCATCACTTGCAATGCACATGTTGATGCGTTGATACATGTTCTATTTATGTATGTCCATCCGTCCTGTCTGTCTGTCTGTCTGTCTGTCTGTCTGTCTGTCTGTCTGTCTGTCTGTCTGTCTGTCTCCCTGTCTGCCTTTTCGTATGTATGCATGTCCGTCCATCCGTCTGTCCGTCCGTATGTCTGTCTATATCTGTCCTTCCGTCTATCTGTTTGTCTGCTGTTTGTCTGTCTGTCTCTCTATTTTTTGTCTGTTTGTGTGTCTGTACTTCCGTTCGTCTTCCGTCAGTCCTTCTGTCTGTATATATAAGCCCGTCCGTCTGTCCGTCTGCATGTTAGTCTTCTTTAAGTTTGCTGTCTGTCTGTCTGTCTGTCTGTCTGTCTGTCTGTCTGTCTGTCTGTCTGTCTATCTGTCTGTCTGTCTGTCTGACTGTCTGTCTGTCTCTTTATCCGCATAAAATATGTAAATATGTTCACTTGTCTGTTTCTGTGTCGATCCGTCGAAATCCATGTCTGTCTGTGTATCTTAACATCAGCCCAAATTCTGTCCGCTTGACCGTTTGTCAAAGTCAAAACCTCTCCCGCTCTCTGGTCTGATCTGCTCTCTCTCTCTCTCTCTCTCTCTCTCTCTCTCTCTCTCTCTCTCTCTCCCACACACACACACACACTCACAAAGGCACATACACAATCACACACACACACACAATATATATATATATATATATATATATATATATATATGTGTGTGTGTGTGTGTGTGTGATGTGTGTTGTCACACTGTACAATTGGCTGGCTAGCTCTGTGTAGGTGTGTGTGTGTGTGTGTGTGTGTGTGTGCGTGCGTGTGTTGTCACGTTCTACTATTGGCAGGCTAGCTGTTTCTGCGTGACTGCATATTAACTGCTTTACTTGTCCGTGGATAGACCTGGCCCTGTTTATTTATCTATGCGTATCGTCATCCCTAGGTACATCAGTTCTGTGCAGATATGTCTGTACTGTCCATTAGTTGCCCAACCTACCCAGCCGCCAACCCACTTTTCTCCCCGTCATTGAATGCGTGTGCTTTTAATACCATGACAGCCGAAGATCTACCCAAATCTAGTTCGTCTATTTCTGTTGCTTACATGGTTTCAGAGACTATTTTAGGGAAGATCCTAGAATAGAAAACAGTCGTTGTTTGCAATTAGTTGAAGATGCGGCTGTGCGTCGCGTCGCGTTTCGCCGAGGAGATGAATTATGAAATCTAACTGATCAAATGTATCTATATTAGCTCCAAAAATGGTGGAAACATGATCAGATGTTGAATTAAAGAAACGCAAAATTAAAATATTTTTTGGTGCGCACTTTGCTAGAAAATGAAGTATCAAGCAACGCAAGAACAATTACATTTTAAAACTCGCCATTTTGTGTCAGCGCATTATTTTCCAGACATTTGTACGGGTAGGTAAAGGACCCAATCACCCGCCCTGAGGTGCATTGCATAAATGATGTAGCCAAATATGTTTTATAGATCAATCAACACTTAAGAGATAATGTGCTCACTGTCTCCCTGGTCGCTTTTACTTCCATGGTACACATTTGAAGCTGGGTCAACCAGGCAGCCACATTCTTGTATTTTTTGTTTTGTTTTGTTGCATATCCTTTTTACAGGACATCGTTGTCAACACCAGCATTTTAATGCTGTTGTTGATGCCTTCGCTCTCAGTAGTTTGTCATTGCTTTCTGAACGACCGACTCCCATACTAACACGTTAAAAACAACGCGACACGGTCTGCTGCCAAATCCGTCGCAGCTTTTTCGAACGCAGGTAAGCGGGCTCACAAATCACATCCGCAAGGCCTTAGCCACGGAGACGGTACATCATTGTATAGTTTCCCAAAATTATGAACATCTGGCGGTCTGAGGTTTGTCACTGTCAAACTGCCAGTATTATATCTTGCGCCGTCTCCCTGGTCGAGGTGTTAGCAGCTTTCTCCGTAACCCCGAATACTCTCGTGGTTGACGTGAGCGCACAAGAATTGGAAGCGGTTCGAGTCGCGCCAGTGACTTATGAGAGTATGGAGCCAGTCGCTCAGAAAACAATGGCAAACTACTGAGCGTAATCTTGCCAAGAAATCAACAATCAGCTGAAAGATGCTGATGTTGACAGCGATGTCCTGTAAAGGATATGAAAAACATTATACTTTGCGGGAGAGGGAGGGTCTTGAGCCTGAGGAATTAAGGCCGGCTGGATAGTGCAGTCGCTGCGAACTGTGCAGGTGCGGGTTTTCTTTTTGCCCCTGACAGAAAAAAAAATAACCCCAACCTTATCGAGGTTTCGAACCCGAGTCTCCAGAAGGAGAATCCAGCATTCTAGCCACTCGGCCAGCCGCTTCTCGGTCTGATGTATATTACGAGTTAAGTTGTAGTTTGTATGTTGAAACAGTAATGTCACCAAGAATCAGATCATAGTATGTGCCTTGGAAAGTCCCGAATATGCTTACTGATGTCAGAACTGAATAACTCTGATTGTAAGTAAAAACAAAGTAACTGTTAATTTTACACGTCTATGGTGCATTGCATGCATGGATGGGAGACGCAGACAATGTGCAGACCAGCTATGAACATCTAATGACAGTGGAAAAGTTTGTTATGAGAAAAATGAAACGACTACCGTGGACAGACAGAAAACCGAATGAGTACGTCTTACAAGAAGCAGATTAAAACCGTAAACTAATTAGAGAAATTAGACGCAGACAGTCGCAATTATTTGGACACGTTATGAAAAGAAATAAACAGGAGAACTTGGTGGCAATTGACAAGACTGGGGAAAAGAACTATGTGAAAGTAGAGAGGTAAATATTTAGATGGCATGACACACGCGTAATCGAGACAAAAACACAGAGCTGATTCACGACTCTGGTGATTACGTGAGATCGGGATATATGACCACCAAGACTTGTCGTCATATCATATGATGATTAATGTCTATTACCAGACATGTACAAGTTATGCATAATGTGGGTCACATCATTGGACATATATTTGGTACTAGGTACGTATTTAGAAAATAGGAAATAATAGTCGAATGTAAGGATCAACAAATTTTAAATGTCTTTTAGGGGGAACAAACTCAAAATAGATTGCCATGAGACGAATCAATGATACTAATCTACTTCAAAGATATAGTTAACTACCTACCTTGACACGACCTGGAAGAAAATTGAAGCTCCTCTCTTCACGCCAATTTTATATTTTGTTCAGTTAGTAAAAACAGTCCTTCAGCGTAAATCCCAGTGATTACCTGGCTCGCAGAGCAATTTACTCTAACAAATATCGAATTTAAAAAAAAAATTGTGTTGCGTATCCCTTACGGGACGTTGCAGTCAACACCAGCATTTTCAGCTGCTGTTGATGTACTAGGCAAGTGTTACGTGTTCAGTAGTTTGCCATTGCTTTCTGAACGACCGGCCTCTATACCTTTTTCGAAAAAACCAGCACCGCCGTGTTTCGAACCCGGGTATACGGGCTCACAACAGTTGGGAGTTGTGGTGGAGTTAGGGAGAACTCGCCTGGTGGTTTTCGGAGTTTGGAGTTGTGGGGAAGTTAAGGACAACTCGCCTGGTGGTTTTGAATCAGTGGAATTCTGAGGCTAAGTATTGGAGACTTAGCCAGGCTTTCAGTGGCAGTTGATTGTGGGCTGAGTGAGGGGCACCAGCCAAGATAGTGACATTCAAAGTTGAGTTTGGAGCTGAGTCGAGAGAGAAAAGACTCAGAGGAGGTGGTTCAAGGCACGGACGGAGAAGAGTCCGTAAAGGTGTAGTTAGTTAGTTAGTTATCAGTTGGGGTATCTTCGTTGCACTCCGGACATGTCCATAGGTGCTCAGATCCTCCCCCCAGCATATGCATCAGCGTCCGGTGGCTAATAGTGCCAGTTCTGTGTTGGTTGACGAGGCGCTTTGTTTGCCCGATGTACCTCTCGCGTCTGGCTGTGCCGATTTTTACTCCCAGGTCTTTCATCCTGGAAAGCGATGTGGAATCACTGGCGTCAAAATCCTCTGTTCTCGCCATATCTTTAAGGGCGTTAATAACATCGGCACGATCCATGGGCTGGCCATCTACAGGGGGTGCAGAGCCAGCCAATTTATCAGCTCGTTCATTTCCCTCGACTCCCGCATGTCCCGGGACGAAGATGAAGGTGACTTTGCGGACAACAGACTAGTGTCAGACTAGTGTTCGAGGCCAGTAGACGGCAATAGTGTGGTCGCAGGATCTTATTGGGTTAAATTATACTCGGAGTGTGTTGTAACTGTGCATAGGCCATATAGATATATTTAAATGCTGACGTTTTCCTGATGAATATTATAGCATCGAGTGTGTTTCGTATTAAAATAGTATGTGCGCAGTTTGGTGTTCGATATTGATTCATCGTTGTTGACCGGTCGTTAAAACTGCTAGGTACGAATTCTAAACCAAGATCAGCCGATCAGCAGACAAGCGTGTAGCGGCTCCTCTACCGCATTCCCAGCCACCGGAATTCTCTATCTCGTATTATTATTCGGAAAATAATACAGTTTGCAGATAAACATTTGGCCGTGTACACTGGCTGACGTGATGTCTTGTGTGCGTCTGTAACATATGTTTTCAATTATCCTTCAATAAATCTTAATTAAACCCATACATGTTCTTAAGAGCAACCCCTACACCCCGAATCCTTGTTCAGACAACAACGTTTAAAACAGGTTTAATGGCCAATGTTTCCTCGTCTGTCTTTGAAATCCTGTAAACCAGGGAATGCTAGGCAGCATCTAAAGGTGTAATATTTCCTCTTTAAGGGATACTGAATAGAGGCAACTCCCAGGTGCTCACCATCATTTGCGCTATTCAGTGGTCCGGAAACAACACAAGGAACCGGAAGTGCCAGACTTGTTCATATCAAGAATCTTAACTCTGATAAAACAAATTAGGTAGATCAGAGAATGACCTTCACCTCAATATTTCCATGTAATTAGCTTATTCTCTACAGCGCTTGGGTTCTTTTTCTAACCTCTATACTTCTTCACATTGTGATTATGTGTATTTTGTCTAAGGTTCTGCACGGTTACTGTAACAGAGCAGGAACTCACAAGACGTGTTGGTTTTATGCAAATACTGTTTATTTCTTCATGATGATAAGTTATCTTCCTCTCTAGTCAAAGGCTTGATGTTAACTGCCCTTGCCAACCCAATACGTCACGATTGAGCATCTCCCATCCTTTCACTCTCAATGCTCAATCGTGCTGTATCTGTTTCCCACTAGATCCTAATAATACCCCAGTACTCTATTACTGTTACACCTCCCCATGTTTATTAAAGAATTTTCCTTATAAAGGAAAAATCTTTACTCCTAATCCCCTTACTCTATTCCCTCTTTTTCCTCTAATCTTCCATAGTTCTTCTAATCCTCCCCAAACCAACTCCAATTTAATTAAACATTCTATTTCTTTAACTCTTTCCCCAGCTATATAATCAACCCACTTCTTCTTCGTTCTTGGTCCTTTAACCAAACATAACATATTTACATATCTTTAATAACATTTCAAATTCAACTATATACAATACATCATAACATCATAACACGTCTTCTTAAATACTCCATTTCCTCTTCATAAGTAAATTTCAAACTCTAACACCAACTCCTTATTTTTATCACCAACGCTACTAATCCCCCACTCTCAACTAACCTGAAATTACTTTCACACGATAGGAAGACAAAGAATCGGTGGCCACCGGTATTTAAAAGAAGCAGTAGAACTCTTCCACACAAAGACCACACTCAGCTAAAAAATCACACACCCCCTTTACCAAACCATACTCCTTTACCCTCCTATGTCATTTGAGACTTTATGTAATAAAGTCTAAAACCACACTCACCTAAATCACACACCCCCTTTACCACTCATTATGGTAAACGTTTATGCTGCTATCTACAGCATCAAAAACATTATTCACATCCAATATATATTACAGACACTACTACTTTTATGTCTCTGAACCTTACTTCAACCTCTCATTGTAATGTCAATCACAAAACACGTCCCGAGGACACAATTAAAAATACAGATCACTTCACATAATATACCTCTCTTGCCCCCTTACTGTCCATTTATTATGGGCACAACTACTCAAATCTCTCTTCCTGCCGTTATCTACAGTAACTTCGAAATCTCCCCTTAAATGTCTATTTATTACAGACACCAGTAACTTCGGAATGTTAACCCCAACATCGTAATCTGACCATTATATACCCAATCCACTTATTATTCTATCTCTGAAGCTTAATACACCCAAAGGGATAAACATTTACATCCTGCCCAGGCCATGTAAGCCAATGCCTCTCTAACATCTTCTACCTCTCAATTCATAATTCGTGCCGTAACCCACAGCAGCAAAAATAACCACTCATATCTGTGACTGCTTGCAATCAACTTTATCTCAGTCCCTTTCTTACGGACCTACAAACACCCCAAGTCACTATGTCTCGACTACACACTTACACCCCTTTATTCTTGTACTGTTATCCACAGTGTCTAGTTAAACATGGATCCAATTCATGTTTTTGTCTGGGGTAACCCGTTGCCCTCTTCTTTTTCTATAACCCCGCAATCCTGTGTACATCATGGTTATTCTGACCCCATGTAACCCATGTTTAAAACTTTCCCTCATTTACTCTACTTCTGTATTCATTAATCTTTTCTTCTCCCATGTGGCTTCCAATCCTATATATTTTTTTAAATTAATGCTGACTTTATTGTATCTCTAAACTTTCCCATAACCACTTTACTTGTGTAGTAAGCTCGTCCCCTGTTTCCAACACTTCATAACCATCTCAACCTCTCTATGCTGATTATCACAGCACTATAATATACCCATGGACACATTATTCACCAGGATGATGTGTCTCTCTACTAGCTCTCAGTAGTTTTATTAACTCTTTTCTGAACGAAGGATCCCAAATAAATGTCTCTCTTCTAGTCCCCAGTAGTTTATTACTATTTTCTGAACGAAGGACTAAAATAAAGCCCATGTATTGTCTTTATTCTAGACAAAACCCTGTAACTTAAACATAACTTAACTAACTACTATTTAACATACAAAACAGCGAAATAAAATCACAACAGAATATCATACCCCCCCCAAATTTTTGTAACAATCATTTATGTTTCCCCGCAACTCAACTAAAGGTATGATGATGATGGTGATGATGATGGTGATGATGATACAACATACATCCTATTCTATTTTTCCTACTACTACTGGTCTCTTTTACGGACCAGTAGTTTACACACAAAAGTCTACAAACACAATAATCCTATTCTAAAATAATAATCATTTTACAGGACCAAATCAAGAAAAAAAAAACATTTTATACACGAGGCATCAACACTCAGACTCCACAAAACAATTGTTTTCTTGCTAACGAGAAAGTTTTCTAATAAATACAACTCCCTTCAAATTGCTGTTTGCTTCCCATCAACCTTGGCCTCCCCTAACCGAGAAAACAAAACACCTCACTGCTACGTATGTATATCTGTTAACCACAGACTAACTTCTTTAATTTAGAACAATATTTGTTCTCCTCAACCACAATCACCGCTCCACAACTGACCGTTCCATTTTCTGGAAGTCAACCATTGATTATCCCCCCTCACAATATTTTACAAAACTAACTCCTTACACTTGAATTATTTGGAATTCAATCACTGTAAACTACAGTATCTTCACCATGCTACTCCCATCAAAAGAACTTGTCTATTTATTATAGACCTCTCACCAAAACCACCAATTCCACTTCCACTTTCTCGTCTACCCGACGCAATTAATATTTCGTCCTCCTGCTTCAATACTTTCACGTCTCACCAACACTACTATAGCTATCCTCAAGTCTCTCTTAGCACTCTTACATCGTGACGACAATCAAACCGGTCACCCTCCTCGGAACACGTTCTCCAACACTCATTTAACTAACCATGTTTACCTCCGCATCTTTCATTCTTCTTGTTATTTCTCGGAACTCTTTCAGAACTGCAACCTACGCCACTTATAACCAACAGCAGACCTCTCTTTCCTCGTTTCTCAGTCTTAGGCACTCTTGCTTCGCCATTTTCCTGTCAAGAATACTAAACATTCATAATGTTAATTCAGCATATAACTTCCATAATTTCTTTCCAAGTTCAGATATTCTACGAAAAGACATTACAATTTTCTTTCTATCTCTCGATTTTCGCATGTTCTATGTTCCAGCACGATTTATCAACGTCACTTATCAACCGCTCTTCTCATATTCACACGGACAATGACACACAACCTCGCTCTCATCTCACGCCTACTCTCGCATCGCGACAACCTAACGTCTCCATACTATTATTACAACAAAATACTTTAGATGCCACCTCAACATTCCAGCAATCACTCAGCACAATCTAAGCGTATTGATCTCCTCCACACACATTGACACAAGACATTTTAACGCCACTCTTACATTCTATCTACGTATTTCACTTAGGCGACTTCATCACACCTCTCTCCTACTTCCTTCATCACGCCGAACACCTGTCTGACTACAGTTATATTCACGTATGAACAACGCATAACCAGACGAATTAATCCAGAGGACTTTCTCAATTCACTGCTTTCTTATATCTCTACTCCTATACGAAGGTCAAACCCTATATATGACATCTCGCAACTTATAGTGCTTTCACAGCACTATCTATTATCTTTTCAAAACAAACTTCATTCCGCTTTCTATATTTCTCCACAAGTACGACGTAACTCGTATTCTTCAAGTATCAACATCTACAGTCTATTACTTTTATTCTCACGTTCAACTGGCTATTTTACACACAGGACGCTCAGTACCACCTCGGTCCATATCTCCTCACCAGACACTCTCGGTTCACCTGTCAACAATACTATTCTTTCTTCTCCAACCAACAAGCAAGACTATCTCGGACATCACGTCATAGCTCTGAGTCAAACCACTTCTAATACGAACATTCATACTTAATTTATCTCTCACCCTCTACTAATTCTCTCTACTAAGTGCTGAATCCACCCTATTTTATTTAATGTACTCTCCCTACATTTTAACCAAACAGAAGATATGATATCCTGTATTACGTAATCCACGTGGAATATCATTTGCCGTACTTCCTTAACCTCAACATCACTGTCACCTACCTTGTACCATTCTACCCCAAAAATTTCATCTGTCTATTTTAGAGTTCTTCTCCTAAGCCAAAACTATTTCATTTTCCTTCTTCACCCAAGGAATTTTAAGCGTTATATAGTGTGTCCAAATTAAACACTTCACTGTCTTTCAATACATTCACCCGTCTTTCGCTTATAATGTCATCCTCACTATCTGTTGTCAACCTGTTAAAGTACTCAGGTCTTAAGGTCATAAGGTCTTCTATTTTCCTTAAGTCACTTTCTGTCGTTGAGTAAATTCCCGCTAACTGTCTACCACTATTCTTTTTCTTAAATGAGTTCCTTCCTTTATTTCTGTCGTCGGTCTGCTCACTGTTTCCTGTCAACCTTACGTAACGTTTACACTTCCCCATCTCGTCCTCAGATGACACACTAATAATAGTTCCTTCATCAGATTCATTATAGTAGTTCACCGCAGCCACGTCGACTCTATTCTCATAGTCGCCTTTAGAACGTCTGACTTTCTTTCTCTTTCTCGGTCTTCGTCCCTTAGTCTTTCCTACTTTATTGTCATATAATCCAGTATCTACATAGTCACTAACCAAAGCTCTGTCCGTCTGTCCACCAGCAACTACTCCATATGAGGGAACATCACGCCTCGATTCAGGATCTGCTCGTAGTGCAACACTCTCATTCTCCGAATCCTCAGTAATAATATCCGTTTCAGCATCACTATAATATTTGGCTGTAGGAATATCTTCTCCATAACTTGAACTCTGGCAGCTAATATTCCTACACCATTTGGGAATTAGTTTCCTGTTTATAGCTGAAGAACTTGACATGGCACTACCTCTATTTACAACCATACTATTTCTTTCTTCAATACTTCTTCTCTTTATCTTTCTTTCGTTCTTGGTCCTCGTCTGTCCATCTTTCCTATCTTCAACCTTGTCTCTCTTAGTCAATTGAGTTGGTTTTGACTGATTCTCTATTAAGTCAGTTTGAGTTCCCTTTGTTAACCTGCTGACTGGTTGTACCTGAGTCTGCGTACTACTTTCTACTGTATTATTTGTCTGCGTCTGTGTCTCTCGGTTTATTTTCCTTACTAACACCGTCGTCTTCTTTTCCTGTCCCATATTAATGTTGGCAAGTACTTTAGGTGTCGTTGAATTCTTATAATTCTTATCTTTGTGTTCCACTCTGTCTTTCGATCCTGACTTCAAATATTGTCCTTGTCTCTTTTCAAACCAGTCGTTACGTCTTTTTCTGGCGGTTTCACTATGAGAGGGCCAGTTCCACGATTTCTTTGCAAGATTTCTGTCACGCCCACTACTATACCAGTTTGACCTTTCACTATTATGTCTGTTCTTCTTACTGTCTCTTACCCTATAAGCATTTGGACTTGGTTCGTCATAACCAGCCGCACACATAGACCCATATCGTCTTCTGTCTTCATTAAGCACTGGCTGTCTCTTGTTATTCCCTCCTACTCTGTTGTTCCCTTTTATCTCATTACCTCTTACATTGCTCTGTAACCAGTGTACAAAACATTCTACCTCGCTGACTGCCACCTTTAATTCTCCTAACCATGCAGTCACGCGTCCTAATTCTCTGTTCAAGTACATTTTTACTCTTTATGCTATCTCAGCCGAACTAATTCTCACTTGTGTCGTGATGAATCTGCTCTGCTAAAATATTCCTAAACAGAACTAAACTTGTGCTAAGGTGTCTTGTTCCGCCATGCTGAAATAATAATACTGAAACAAGGCAAGCAACCAATCACACAATTACAATTTCCCAAATCCCAAACAGCACAATTCAGTTGTTTATAATATTGTAAGATGGAACATTAATCATAAGAAGCACCAACAATATCCTGTCCAAGCAGAGGAAGAATGAACCCTGTCTTCAATAAAAAACTCATATTTGTGGAAATCAGAAAGTTCCTTGTAGATATTTGCTTCTTAAACCACAATAATGTCCTGTACTCCGCTCTAATTAAGAAATTCGGAACATCACGGGAAATACACAATTTTACTCTGACTCTATCTCCTTAATTAAACAGTTACCTTCTTTTACTCGCTGACGGATCCAGTTCAACCAACAAGAGCCCGCATCAACTGAAATTTAGTCTCGGAATTCAGGTGGCGGAGTTCAGATATCCCTTCTCTTCCCTCAGGTAATTTCGTCCTTCTCGTGGGCTGCCAGACAATCTTCAACCCCTGGTTGGGTCACATCTCATGGGCTGCCAGACAATCTTCAACCCCTGGTTGGGTCCCTTCCTTGATTCTCGAGTGGGTAATTCACCGTCGATTTAAATGGGTCATAGGAATTACGAGGCCCAAAAATGGATTAGGTGTGTTTGGGTCATAGGAATTACGAGGCCCAAAAATGGATTAGGTGTGTTTGGGTCATAGGAATTACGAGGCCCAAAAAAAATGTATTAATATCAGCCAACGGCCAGTGATGACCTGACCTTGAACGAGTTCCGACTTCAGATGAAATCTTGAACTTAAATTGGAGGCAAGTCCCTTGAAAATGGCAAGGTTCAAGCAACGGCCAGGGTAGGCCCCTTTAAAATGATAAAGTTCAGACAACAGCCGTGGTAACAAGCAGGCTGTGTGACAATGATTCAACTTTGAAGTCCCTGCAACAGTGGGAGGTACGATCAGAAGTAGGTATCCCCATGTCGTCCGCCGAAATCAATCCCGTCAGCAAACCGCTCGAACAACAATGCCACAGTGCCCGGCGAGGACTTGACAGTGATAGCAGCTTTCACACACCAGTAAAGCTCGAAAACGATTTGAGAGCGGACTGGACTTCACCACCAGTAAGGCTCGAAAACGATTTGAGAGCGGACTGGACTTCACCACCAGTAAGGCTCGAAAACGATTTGAGAGCGTACTCAGCGAAGCGGGCTTCACAACCGCATAAAGACAGTGGAACTGAACCTGCAAAGCGGGCTTCACAACCGCATACAGATTCTTGTAGAAACTTCCTGAAATCTGTTCATCAGAGGTTTGATAACGTGCCAGTGTCAAGGGCACCGCATTTTCCCAACAAGCGCAGTATGAAGTATGGCTGTATCAAATATAGTGGCCCAGTACCTCCGCTATGTGCCGCGACAAATTGAAGTTGTTCATCCTGGTCACGGCACCATTTCGAGTCCTGTAACAGAGCAGGAACTCACAAGACGTGTTGGTTTTATGCAAATACTGTTTATTTCTTCATGATGATAAGTTATCTTCCTCTCTAGTCAAAGGCTTGATGTTAACTGCCCTTGCCAACCCAATACGTCACGATTGAGCATCTCCCATCCTTTCACTCTCAATGCTCAATCGTGCTGTATCTGTTTCCCACTAGATCCTAATAATACCCCAGTACTCTATTACTGTTACATTACAAAGACTTCTAGCTGGGTTTGAAATTGTACAGAAGGATTAAATAAGGTGAAGAAATATTATTTAAGTGGCGATATTATTCTATAATAGTCTTATACATAATAGCTAATTACCATTTTCCTAATTCGTTTGGAAATTGAACTTAACACTTTTTCTTCTTCTTCAGTATATTATTTTTACATTTTCTTGTCTATTTCACCGTTAACTATAGTATACCGCACAACACTTGAACTGGTAGACAATTTGGCCTATTATTACAGTAATTCATATGAGATGACTCATGTAAAATTGGGTTTGACTCATGTCATTTAAGAGTATTCTGTCCGACGATGTGTATAGTTTCTAAACATGTCACTTCCATATTCAACACGTGTGATATAATCATAAACGTATTTATGGGCAGACGATGTGGTGGCTTCCAGTTGACTTCCACATATAATTTTGCTCTTCTAGACCTGCGACTTTAACAGTTAGGAGACTAGAAATGTGAGCCGATGCGGATTCGAATCATGAACTCCATACCGAAAGATGATTTTCTAGCCACAACACTACCACGACTGCCTAAGAAAGAGTTAAGTAATGTTCTATTCTACATTACGGATAAGAGAAGTAAAGGCTGGATGTAATAATAAGAAATAAAAACCGTTATGTATCTGTAACAACTACGAAAAAGTAAGATATACTAACAAAGACACGGTGTACATCTCTTACAAATATAAACGTAAATCACAGGTGGACAATCCAACAAAATACACACACACGCGTGCGTGCGCGCGCGCGCACACACACACCCACACACACACACACAGAAATAATACAATAAAAATGCATAAACTACGACACAACAAGCGATGTTTCGATTATACTAATCAGCATCAGGAACAACACAAACAGATCTAAAGAGTCAAAAATAAGTTAGAAAATGTAGTAATAGTGTTTTAATTTTACTTATTTATTCATTTATTATTATTATTATTATTATTATTATTATTATTATTATTATTATTATTATTATTATTATTGGAATCAACGACTGGCAAGAGAAGGTCCACCAGAGAGACGAATGGAGACGGATTGTATTTGCAGCAAAGAACCTCAATGGCTCGGAACGCTGAAGAAGAAGAAGAAGAAGATTATTATTATTTGCATATCCTATTTACAGGGCATTGCAGTCAAAACCAGCATTTTTCATCTGCTGTTGATGTCTATGCAAGTTTTACGTTCAGTAGTTTGTCATTCACCGGACTCCCTGGCGAAGGTGTTAAGAACGTTGTTCGTAATCCCGTATACTCACGTACGAAATACAGCTGCGCGAGATTCGGCAGCGGATCGTGCGCGCTGGTTACTTACGGAGGTATGTAAACCGGTCGTTCAGAAAGCAATGGTAAACTACTGAACGTAAAACTTGCCAAGACATCAACTGCAGCTGACAAATGCTGGTGTTGACTGCAATCTTATATATAAAAAAGAATGTATGTCTGTATGTATGTCCTTTATGCGTTCGCGAACGGTCCATCCGATTGAGATGAAATTTTCTACACGTCTTCCTCTCATTCCCGTGCTGCCAACTGTCATATTTTATAAGTGTAAAATCGGCTACTTACTTAATATTATTTAATATTTCATTTTTCATTATAATTTCTATATAGCAAGGGGACTTAACTCTAGAACTGTTATTTCAAGGGGCATAACTTTTAATAACATTGCTATATACCTTATAGTCATATTGTTGCATCGTTTTCAAAGATTTATAAACTCTTTGTCTATAGTTATATACAGGCATATGAGTTATAATAAATAATGATCTTTAAGGCATTTTCAAAGTTTTCATAAAAATAATGCATAATGCATAACATTGTAACTCATATTTGTATGCTTAAAGAAGTTATCTACAGTCATGTAGGTGATTAAAAACAGTTTTCATTAAAAATAATGGATGGTGTGTGGAAGGACATTCTTTTAAGTAACTTTTTTTTGTTGTTGTATGAATTTAATGAGATGCTCCCCACCAGGAGCTGGGCGAAGCCACGCCGGGTCAGATAGATAGACAGACCCACCTTTTCGCTGCAGTTATCTACAGGCATATGCGTTATAATCCTCCTCCTCCTCCTCTCCCCTCCTCCTCCTACCCTCATCCTCTTTCCCTCCCCCTTCCTCCCTCTCCCTCCTCTTCCTCCTCCATCCTCTTCCTCCCTCTTCCTCCTCCTCCTCCCTCTTCCTCCTCCTCCTTCCTCCTCCTCCCTCCTCCCTCTTCCTCCTCCTCCTACCTCCTCGCTCTCCTCCCTCCTCCTAGTCACTCCTCTTCCTCCCTCCTCCCTTCTCCTCCTCTCTCCTCCTCCTCCCTACTCCTCCTCCTCCTCCCTCCTCTTCCCTCCTCCTTCTCTCTCCGCCTATCTCTTCCTCCCTCCTCCTCCCTCCTCCACCTCCCTCTTCCTCCTCCCTCCTCCTACTCCTCCTTTTTCTTCTTCTGCTGCTGCTGCTGCCGCCGCTCCATTTACCCAAGTTAATTGTTGGGGGAAGATGTAAAGAACTTTCAAGTGCTCTTTCTAATGCTTTTTCTAAGTTGGTCTTCGTTTATCTAAGGTTGTTCTAACTGCAACCAATAAATGATTAGACAGACAGGCAGACAGACAGACAGACAGAGAGGGAGGGACAGACAGACAGACAGACAGACTGACAGACAGACAGACAGACAGACAGACAGACAGACAGACAGACAGACAGTCGGGAACGGGAACTTATATGACTACTTATATGAATTAAATGAGATGCTCCCCATCAGGGACTGGGCGAAGCCGGGCCGGGTCAGACAGACAGACAGATAGATAGTCGGGAACGGGAACGGGAGCTTATATGATTACTTACATGAATTAAATGAGATGCTCCACACCAGGAGCTGTGCGATGCCGGGCCGGGTCAGACAGACAGACAGACAGACAGACAGACAGACAGACAGACAGACAGACAGACAGACAGACGGACGGACGGACGGACGGACGGACGGACGGACGAACGGACGGACGGACGGACGGACGGACAGACAGACAGACAGACAGACAGACAGACAGACAGACAGACAGACAGACAGACAGTCGGGAACGGGAACGAAAACTTATATGACTACTTATATGAATTAAATGAGATGCTCCCCACCAGGAACTGGGCGCAGCCGGGCCGGGTCAGCTAGTGTCCTATAAAGGATATGCGAGAAAAAAAAGTTAGCCATTACTTTATGAACGACCGGCTCAAATACTTTTCCGTAAGAAGCCAACTCGACGCAACCCGCTGCCGAATCTCAAGCAGCTGTGTTTCGTACGTGAGTATACGGTATTACGAACAGCGTCCTTAACACCTTCACCAGAGAGACTGGTTTTAATTCTATTACATTTTCTAATTTAATTTTTTCTTTACATCTGTTGTGTTGTTCCTGATGAAGTTTAGTATAATCGAAACGTCTTTCGATGTGTCGTAGTTTATGCATTTTCATTTGATTATTTATTTGGTATAAAAACAAAAAAAAATTTCCCCTGTGATTTACGTTTACCGTTGTGTCTGTGTCTATGTTTAGTACATCTCACTTTTTCCTCAGGAGTTAATATCTAAAAGCTTTTATTTCTACATTGCAGAGACAGCAACAAACAACTCCTGTGTGCATAGCTGACAGATAGCTAGCTAGGCCAAACGTACTGAGTATAAAAAGTTATCTGACGTAAATTCCTTTCGTTGCCCGCCTGAATTATATTCAGAAAGTTGAAGACACTTCCGCTGCAGACACCATAATGAAATGCGGGAATTTCTCATATACTAGGTGGCTAACGTCTGTCCTTGCATTCCTTAATTCAGACAGAAGGCGGTTGTGCAATTTTACGACTTAGAATTCCCCACATTTGAATTAAATGGAATTGCTGTTCAGCCCTGGAAGAAGCTTAGAAATTAGATGTGATTAGAGCTGTTTTAAATCGGGACACACACATGGGGTTATAAATATACTAGCTGACCCGGACTGTATTGGCAAAGTGATTAGTGGGCTTGTTTACCAGCGTAGTGGTCAGAGTTCTATTCTTAGATGTAGCAGACCTTCTTGATCATTACGGTCCTGTCCATTAGTCGATTATCCCTCTTATGGATAATGGATAATTTTCGTAACTGTGTTAAAATTGTTTAGAAATGAAAAGCATTTACGAATATATATATAGTTTGTGCTTTAAAAGGGCATAATAACTATTACCTAGGCGGTAGCGAATGTGACAGATAAGGCTAATTCGCGCTGTAAATGTCCGTTCACAGTGGGTGGATGTGAACACGTGGTCATTTCCACCATCATGCACCATCTTACGTCTCACACGCTCGGTGTGTGACTTTTCTGCAATAATTTTCTCCTTTGTCTTTATTCCATTTCTGATCTTTGCCCTCCATGCAACAGGCTCAGCGGCGACTTGCTCCCACTGTGCATTATCAATGCCTGTGTCAATCATGTCCCGTTTACACACAACTTTGTATCGTAGTAGAGGCCGACCCTGAGATCTCTTACCCATCTGTAATTCACCAAAAAAGATGTCCTTTGGTACCTCTCCATATCACAAAGCCTGGGCGAAAATACAGAGATCATGTGGTGCCCATGCAGCATGATCCCTCTCTCGGCCTGTCTATTTCACTCCAGAGGAAAGATAACATGAATACATCTAGAACAAGACAAGCTGCAGAAGCAGCCGGATCAGCAAAACAATGCTCTAACTATACGCCTGTCGGAGCTTCGATCCTAGACCAGCCGCCAACCAAGGCTTAGGACCTGGTCTGCCCTGCCATGACATTTGTCTTTAGGTTGCATTTCCTCGCACCAGGGTAAGGCTTGTACCCTCCCAATTGCGCTCTTCCGCCCGAAGCCGTTGGCACAATGTGGGGTGTCGGGTTTGGTAAGCACCGCCCAACGTTCGGCGCTAACAGAAAGCAGGTAGTACCGTCTACTGTTATACAGGCAAGCATCCTATTGCTTAGGTAGGCGGCGAATGCCATCCGCGAAAAAAGAAATGGATTATGGTTGCTCACTGAACCAAGTGTTTACCGCGTTCATTACGTCTGCATCTGTGTGAAATCTTTGCCCCTTGAGAGTTTTTTTTATAGGTCCGAAGAAATGAAAATCACATGGTGACAAATCAGGACTATAGGCTGGATGTTGCAGAATTTCCCACTTCTTCCTTGCTAATGCTTCCTGCACAATCTTTGCGACATGAACAGCAGCTGAAAAATGCTGGTGTTGACTGCAATGTCAACGAGCATTATCGTGCAACAAAATCACACCGAGAGAAAGCACGCCGGGTTGTTTATTCTTGATGGTTTTTTTGTAGCTTGACTAGTGTTTCCAAGTAGTGGGTAGAGTTGATGTTGACACGCGGTTCTTTAAAGTCGGCCAACAACAGCCCTTCATTGTCAAAAAATGCGCTCAGCATAACCTTACCAGCGGAAATCTGTAACTTGAATTTTTTGGCTTTTGATGATCCAGCATGCTTCCATTGCATGCTCTATCTTTTGCTGCTCGGCTCAAAGTTGTGACACTATGATTCATCGCCGGCCACTATGCGGAAGAGAAATGCATCACCCTCCACTCTGTAACGCAGCAAGTGGTTCAAACACCAACCCTTGCATTTCTCTTTTTGGTGGTCGGTCAACATCCGCGGTACCCACTGTAAAGAGACCTTCTGATATTGCAGTTTCTTACAAACGACCGTTTGAATTGTCCCAACTGACACATCAAATTCTTTCGCTAGCGAACGTATGCTTCGACAACGGTTCATCTGTACTCCTGCATCAATTTTGGCGATGGCTTTTTCTGTTGCAACAATATGCTCTTGACCCGGCCGTCAAAGATCTGTCATAAACTGACGTCCTTTCCGAAACATTCGTGCCCAGTCTGTCACTATTGTCTTCGACACACAGTTGTTACCGTACGCTGCCTGCATTCTTCTGAATGTCCACTGCTCGACATCCTTCAAATGAAAGAAACTGAATCATCGCTCTTTGAGCTTCTTTGGACGGATTTTGGATCAACCGGCCATTTTCTCGAAGGTCAGAAACAGAACCTATGCATCATGGGACGATAAGCACGTGCTCTTTTGTTCATTGGTTAGTACTTATCACATGACTATGACATGATCATGTTCAACGTACGCAATTACGCATGGTTAGGCACGAACGGATTTCAAATGAACCATCCTGTATATATATATATATATATATATATATATATATATATATATATATATATATATATATATATATATATATGTGTGTGTGTGTGTGTGTGTATGTGTGTGTGTGTGTGTGTGTGTGTGTGTGTGTGACCGGAGGAGGAGAACAAAATATGAAGTATTGACACGGAGAGAACGAGATGTAAGATGAAGGTGTTATTGGTGTTCACGTTGTGTTTCGTCGTTCTGTGTCGTGTAGCTAAGCGCCTTCCTCCCGACTACGAAACAGAGATAGATAGATAGATAGATAGATAGACGGAGAGAGAGAGAGAGAGAGAGAGAGAGAGAGAGAGAGAGAGAGAGAGAGAGTGAAAATAAAGGGTTAATGAAGAGAGAGAGATAGAGAAAAAAAAGTGTCTTTCTTCACGGAAACGGTCACTAATTGATATGGCAATCCAATACAAGGTAGAGCGGTGAGCAGTTAAGAACATGTATACAGATATACTACGAACTACAGGCGTTACAGACTAATCTACATAAGCTGAGTCGAACAAATCAAGCAAGCAAAAGACAACACAAATGCGATTTGATGTCACCTTAAACAGCTTCTGCTGTATAAAAACACAATGATCCAAGTTCCAAATACAGCATACGAATAAGAAAGGTAATAATGGACTGCCAATCGCCGACAGATGTGTTTCGAACGCGGGATTACGAAATGCGAATGTAACTCTTCGCCACAGAGTCGGCACTTATACATATGTGTGTGTGTGTGCGCGCATATCCTGTTTACAGGACATCGCTGTCAACACCAGCATTTTACTGCTGTTGTTGATGTCTTGGCAAGTTTTACGTTCAGTAGTTTGTCAATGCTTTCTGAACGACCGGCTCCCATACCATCACGTTAAAACCCAGCGCGACACGGTCTGCTGCCAAATCGATCGCAGCTGTCTTTCGAACGCAGGTAAGCGGAATTACGAACCGCGCTCGTGACACCTTTGCCACGGAGACGGTCACCTATACATATTCTTGTGAAATTGTTGTGGTACATTCCCATTGGGTCCACCGCGCTTGCTTTTTTTTTATATCGACCTCAGATCGGAAGAAATTACCCGATAAATTTACGCGTAAACTAGGCGCAACCAACAGACCCATTCCTGGCACGGGTACATAGAGACGAAAAATAACAATACGAGATTCTATGGGTAATTGAAATGAGTGTTTCCTTAGAACTTGAAGTAATTAATATATTTGTGACATGGTGGTAGTAGCAAATATAATGGGTTTAACTAGGTAAGGAACCCATGACAGGTCTAGCAAACCGTTAGGGAATTTTCTTGAACCTCAAAAAATTATTCTCATTAATCATGGAGAACGTTGGAGGAAAGACGCTAGCCACAGGGACTTGAACTTCAATAAAGCGCCCCCCCCCCCACCCCCACGACTCCTAACCCCCCACCCCCACAAAAAAAAACAACACACACAATAACATAATAACAACAACAAAACAACAACAACAACAACAACATATCATACTGTTGAAATGTGGGTAGTTATAATATTTAAAAAACTATTTGTTTCTAGGGCGAGCGGATGTCACGGTCTATGCTATCACCATAGAATTATCACCACCTATTTGATGCCTAAAGAAAAGGATAAATTCATTAATGTTGAAATCGGAACTAATGTTTCATCTTGTCAAGCTGATTTACTAACGTGCACATAGAGTGGAAGAACATCCAAGAGGTAAGTCCATATTTATCATCACCATCAATGTCATCATCAGATTGCCATCATCGTCGTCATCATCATCATCATCATCATCATCATCATCACTATAACCATCTGCGGTGTGTCTTTTTTTTTTTTTTTTTTGCATGTCTAGAATAGCTGTTGTACAGAACAAGCAATATGCAAGAGATTCCATTGGATTCCCAGTTGTCATATAGTTCTCTAGTTTATTTCTTCTCATAACGCGTTCAGAAAATTGTGACTTGTCTTCGTCTAATTTCTCTAATCAGTTTACGATTTTCATCTTCTTCTTATAAGACTTGCTCATTGGTTTTTCTGTCTGTCCATTCACTGCTCACAATTAGTGAATAATTCTCCAGTTTCATTCATTACCCCAAGTCCGTGTTTTCCCGTGCTCTTTCTTAACTCCTGTCATCGGATCATAACTTGGCATTCAAGACAACCATCACAGTTTCAATATTTCAGTTTTCTTGATTTCCTGTAGCACTTTGAGGTTTCATATACAATTCTTCCTGAACTAGTCCTTATTCTTTGTTGGTGAATAACACTGGATCACATCAACGTTTACTGTCTTGTTGTTGTTGTGTGGTTCTGAATGTTGCTGCTATTATTCTAGCACTCATTGCCTCAAAGTTTGTTAGTGCTTTCTCTGCCTCTTTAAATATCATTAAGGACACTATTTCACTGCGAGGGCACTTTCCTCTGTGTGGCCTGTGAAGTGCAGTGTTTCACCTGTTTTAGAAGCTTTTTGCCTGCTCCGTTTCTCATTATTCCGCACAATCCAAAAATGACTATCTTCTACCACATGTGCAATCCCTTTTATTTCATACATAGTTCTAACACTCCATATCTCACTTCCTAGAGATTTATTGGTGAAAGGAGGTAAATCGTTGATCCGGATTCTGTTCGGCGTTCTCCGCATTGCATTATACTTATTCTAGAAGAGACTCCTTTCATCGTGGTTGCCTAATATATTCACACTTCATTATGGAGTTGTGGCCTAGGGGCAGTGAATACGTTTCACAATTCCCCGACATTCGGAGTCGAGAGTTCGAAATCCGCCGCGTGCGATTTGGAAGCAAGCCACTTTGACTGATTTAAATGGTATGAGACATCGGTCACTCAATAAGTAATGGCATATTTATCATCATCATGTGTCACGCCAATAAGCTTGGGTAGTCACATTTCGCCATCTCACACGATCACCAGAGTCGTGGATCAGCTCTGTATTTTTGTCTCCATTATGCCATGTGTTTAAGCCATCTAGATATTTTTGTCCATGCCTTAATTTTGTTCTTTTCCCTTCAATCTTGCTTGTTGTTACCAAGGTCTTCAGTTTATTTTTTTCTTATAACATGTCCATTTTTTTTACTGTCTACGTGTAATTTATCTAATCAGTTTATGGTTTTCACTTATTTCTGATGGACTTTCTTATTGTTGCTTTTGTCTGTCTTTGCATTTTCCTCAGAAACTACATTTCGACTGCCATAACTGTTTTTCAGCTTGTCTGCTCAGATTAAACTACTGAGAGTAAAAATTGGCTATTAACTCACAAACTACCAAACAGTTATGGGGTTAATAGAGGGCGTCCTATGAAGAACACGCAGTTAAGTTTTTCTTTATAGCTAAAATGTTTCATTCTTCTTCAGCGTTCCGAGCCATTGAGGTTCTTTGCTACAAATACAATCCGTCTCCATTCGTCTCTCTGGTGGACCTTCTCTTGCCAGTCGTTGATTCCAAGTGCTTGTAGGTCTGTACATGTATTATCTCTCCACCGTCTTCTTGGTCTACCTCGGGGTCTACGGTCATTTATTTCCTGAGTGTAAGCGAGTTTTGTTTCCCTATTATCTTCCATTCTTTCTATATGCCCCAGCCATTGTAGTCTATTAGCCTTCATGATACCAGTGATTAGCGGGGAGTTAAACAGATCATAAATGTCTTTGCCAAAGTCGTTGTCCAGATAAGTCAGTCCGATATCGAGGCTCATGTATTTGTTTCGTAACAAAGAAAGGTTTTTACAAAGGTGGGGATGTTAACCCCACGCTTCAACCCCCAACCTGGAGGACCAGGGTGTTTCTCTTTGTCTGTTCTCTACCCTTTGACCTGTCCGGCTTGGGAGGCCCTGCTGGTAGCTACGCTACCGCCGGCATAGCTCTCAGGGTCATTGAGAAACTCAAGCTCCCCCACCACGACAAGGTGGAAACACCATCGGGGGAGGAAAATGTTTCATGGTTGGTAAAATATTGCAGCTAAATATTTCTACATGATGAGCAGCCCGTCCCAAACCCTCTTTAAGCGCCTATTACGCATGCGTAGTAGATTACAGTGTAACCATGCTTTGTTTCCCTTAAGGACACCGGCAACGCAAACAGACAGACAGTATTCAGAAACACACGAGAAACGCTGGCACAAACTAACTTCCTGCCAATTGACAGACACATATAAGGACGAGTCATTCATAGCCTAGAATGTGCCATTTTCAAGTGGCCGTCTGAAAATTCTTCAACAAGTGAATCGGCACAGTTATCTCGGAACAGTCGTAACATCTGATGGGAGATGCCTTGAAGAGATTAGAACAAGAATCGCCAAGGCGAAAGTTGCCATACTGATCATTAGTTTAGTTTAGTTTAGTCGATGGATCAACATCACGGCACCCATAAGTGCTCCGTTCTCCTCCTAACTCAAGCCTGAGTTTGGAGAAACTCAGCTCAGTGCACGAACTCCGTAGCACCGGCGAGGATCCTGAAATACTTTGGGTAGATTTTTAACTTGAAATTTTGTCCTAAAAGGATGTCAACTGAAACGAGAAAAAGAGTGTTGAGGTGCTACATAGAGCCTGCACTTTTGTATGGATGTGAAGCTTGGACAATGAGCAGTCAAGCTGAAAAACATTTTATGGCTGTGGAAATGTGGTTTCTGGGGAGGATGCAAAGAATACCATGGACAGACATAAAAAACCAATGACCAAGTCTTACAAGAAACAAATGAAAATCGTAAATTAATTAGAGAAATTAGTCGTAGACAATCAACATTTTTGAGCATGTTATGAGAAGAAATGAATTGGAGAACTTGGTGATAACTAGCAAGGTCGAAGGGAACAGACCAAGTGAAAGACAGAGAAGTAAATACCTGGATGACTTGGCCATATGGCATGGAAGAGACAAGAACACTGAGCTTATTCACGACTCTGGTGATCGAGTAAAATGGTGAGTCATCACCGCCTACGCTTTCCGGCATGGCACATGATGGATGGATGGATGGATGGATGGATGGATGGATGGATAGATAGATGGATGGATGGATGGATGGTCTATGTTATGTCAGTTCATCAATAAATACACCTGTATTGTTTGGGGCTTATAGAAGTGAGAAGAACGAAGTAGATACTAGAGGACGCACTTGACAACATACATAGAAGTGAGAAGAACGAAGTAGATACTAGAGGACGCACTTGACAATATACATAGAAGTGAGAAGAACGAAGTAGATACTAGAGGACGCACTTGACAATATACATAGAAGTGAGAAGAACGAAGTAGATACTAGAGGACGCACTTGACAATATACATAGAAGTGAGAAGAACGAAGTAGATACTAGAGGACGCACTTGACAATATACATAGAAGTGAGAAGAACGAAGTAGATACTAGAGGACGCACTTGACAATATACATAGAAGTGAGAAGAACGAAGTAGATACTAGAGGACGCACTTGACAACATATATTGACGTGAGAAGAACGAAGTAGATAGTAGAGGACGCACTTGACAACATATATTGACGTGAGAAGAACGAAGTAGATAGTAGAGGACGCACGTGACAACATATATTGACGTGAGAAGAACGAAGTAGATAGTAGAGGACGCACTTGACAACATATATTGACGTGAGAAGAACGAAGTAGATAGTAGAGGACGCACTTGACAACATATATTGACGTGAGAAGAACGAAGTAGATAGTAGAGGACGCACTTGACAACATATATTGACGTGAGAAGAACGAAGTAGATAGTAGAGGACGCACTTGACAACATACATAGAAGTGAGAAGAACGAAGTAGATACTAGAGGACGCACTTGACAACATACATAGAAGTGAGAAGAACGAAGTAGATACTAGAGGACGCACTTGACAATATACATAGAAGTGAGAAGAACGAAGTAGATACTAGAGGACGCACTTGACAATATACATATAAGTGAGAAGAACGAAGTAGATACTAGAGGACGCACTTGACAATATACATAGAAGTGAGAAGAACGAAGTAGATACTAGAGGACGCACTTGACAATATACATAGAAGTGAGAAGAACGAAGTAGATACTAGAGGACGCACTTGACAATATACATAGAAGTGAGAAGAACGAAGTAGATACTAGAGGACGCACTTGACAATATACATAGAAGTGAGAAGAACGAAGTAGATACTAGAGGACGCACTTGACAATATACATAGAAGTGAGAAGAACGAAGTAGATACTAGAGGACGCACTTGACAACATATATTGACGTGAGAAGAACGAAGTAGATAGTAGAGGACGCACTTGACAACATATATTGACGTGAGAAGAACGAAGTAGATAGTAGAGGACGCACGTGACAACATATATTGACGTGAGAAGAACGAAGTAGATAGTAGAGGACGCACTTGACAACATATATTGACGTGAGAAGAACGAAGTAGATAGTAGAGGACGCACTTGACAACATATATTGACGTGAGAAGAACGAAGTAGATAGTAGAGGACGCACTTGACAACATATATTGACGTGAGAAGAACGAAGTAGATAGTAGAGGACGCACTTGACAACATACATAGAAGTGAGAAGAACGAAGTAGACACTAGAGGACGCACTTGACAATATACATAGAAGTGAGAAGAACGAAGTAGACACTAGAGGACGCACTTGACAACATACATAGAAGTGAGAAGAACGAAATGGATACTAGAGGACGCACTTGACAACATACATAGAAGTGAGAAGAACGAACTAGACACTAGAGGACGCACTTGACAACATACATAGAAGTGAGAAGAACGAAGTAGATACTAGAAGTAGATACTAGAGGACGCACTCGACAACACACACACATTGGAAGCTGTAGTTACCTACCGGGTTGCTTAGTGACCTTAAAAGGTTCCCCAATGATATTTCTATGTTATGAAAGAAATAATAAGCGAAGTATTTACCTATTAAAATAATAAAATAAAAATATGGCCCCCCTAGAAGTTTCTGCCACGCGTCTGTGATGGTATAGGGCCATAACATTAATTCTGAATGCACGGAGATATATGTGTCCAATCTTTCCCTCACCTAGCAGGCGACGAGCCAAGGCGTCGAACCTTCGTCCGACCGTTTTCATGGCATTATCTGTGCAGGTCCCTATCAACGTCACTATCGCCCCCGATTGTTACCTACAAGAAATATATTAATTATGCTTCTATCATTTTACTATCATCAATACACTTGTTATCGTTGCTGGGTGAATTAGCATATCCCTGCTTTCTGTCGTCCTTGTATACTTGTATTTATTTTGCACATTTAATTTTATTAGACACAAATAAATATTGATTAATTTGGTTATTTCGGGATTTGAATATGTAAAAATGAGTTATATACGTCGTCTTCTGTTCTATTCTGTGCATTCATTCATCATGTGCCATGCAGATAAGCGTGGGCGGTCATATTACGCCATCTAACGCGATCACCAGAGTCATGGATCAGCTCAGTATTCTTCTCTCGACCATACCATGTCGCCAAGCCACTCAGGTATTTACTTATCTGCCTTCCCCTTGTTCGCTTCCCCTCAGTCTTGCTAGTTGTCACCAACTTCTCCAATTTATTTCTTCTCATAACATGTCCAAACAATCTTGACTGCCCACGTCTAATTTCTCTTAATCAGTTTACGGTTTTCATTTATTTCTTGTAGGACTTGATCATTGGTGTTTCTGTCTGTCCGTGGTATTTATCGCATTTGTATCAGAAGCCACATTTCCCCAGCTATCAGATGTTTTTAAGCTCGTGTGCTCATTGTCGAAGCTTCACATCCATACAACAGTGCAGGTTCTAAGTACCACATCAACACTCTTTTTCTCGTTGCAAATTTACATCTTTTTATTGGTTAGTATGTTTTACATCTTGCAGAAGGCTACCTTCAACATGGCGATTATTGTTCTAATCTCTTCATTGTATATCCTATCAGATATTATGACTGTTCCGAGATAACTGTGCCGATTCAATTGTTAAGAATAATCCCATTTACTTGTATACTACTTTGTGGTATTTCCTTCTTCCTAGTTACGACCATAATTTGTGTCTTCTTACAATTTAATTCTACCCCTTAAAATGTTTTGCATATCCTTTACAGGACATCGCTGTCAACATCAGCATCTTTCAGCTGATGTTGATTTCTTGGCAAGATTACGCTCAGTAGTTTGCCATTGCTTTCTGAGCGGCCGGCTCACATACCCCATAAATTACCGACGCGATTCGAACCACTGCTGATTCTCACCGTCGTCACGTTACTTACGAGATTACGGAGAAAAGTCGCTAACCTCTAGGCCAGGAAGCCGGCCAATTCTAACCCTAGTTGTTCACTATATGCAACAATCCCATGCACTAAATGTTACAGAGCCTCCTCATTGTCTGCAATCAATACTGTGTCATCCGCATACCTAATGTTATTGATATTACATCCACCAATGGTGATTTCTTTCATATCTTCTACATTTCTGAAAATATTTTCAATGTACATGGAAAAAGATCTCGAGACATTACACATCCTTGATGCACACCTCTTTTAACTGGCTAATATTGACCTATTTCATTACCTATCTTTATGGCAGCTTGTTGTTTCCAATGTATGGTTTTTACAAGTCTAAGGTCTTTCCCATCAATGTGTAGATCTGCAAGCATCTTTATCATGTTGACCTGTCTTACTTTGTCGAAAACCTTTGAGTAGTGGACAAAGCAAAGATGTTGGTTTTTGTTTACTTCTATAGGACGTTCAATTAATGTTCTCAGTATATACACAGCATTTACTGTGATCTTGCCTTCTACGAACCTATGTGTTCGTCTCCTTTTTCGGGTTGTAGTTTCTTCCTAACTCTTTTCATAGTGATCCTTAGCAAAATCTTTGTTGTGTGGCTCATTATACTAATTGTTCGATGTTGATCACATTCCAAGGTTCCAGATTTCTTCGGGATTGCAACAAATATAGAATCACATAATTCAGGAGATATATCTCCTGTGTCATATATTGTTTTCAGCAGACTGGTGACTTGGTCTATTCAATATTCTTCTAAGGCATTGATAATTTCTGTTGTTATGTTGTGTGGACCCGCAGTCTTGCTAGTTTGCATACTGTCAAGATCATTCTATACGTCCGGTTTCAAAATTGATTATCCTTCTTTATTATTCAGAATATCATACTGCTCCTCTCTTGTATCACCATAAAGGTCTTTCACATAATCTAACCACGCATGTAAAATGTGTTCTCTTTCTATTATGATTTTTCCATCTTTCGTTTTCAGGCAGCCTGTTGATGTATGTGTTCTTTTATTAGTAAGCTGCTGAATTCTTCTGTGAATTAATTTGGTATTTTTAATGTTGTGTTGTTTTTCAATTTCTGAGAAACTCAGTAAATTCTTCAGCAAGTAACATTGATCATCCACATCTTGAAATAAGATCTCTTAGTCGTTAGTTAGTCATCAGTCGTGGTTCCAACTTCACGGCAACGGGTCGTCCCCATATTGCTCCGTTCCTGTGCCAGTGAATATTACACAAAATGCTCCTCTCTGCCCAATGTGAACAATGGAATAGACAGGAGTATCGGCAAGCCAACAGCTCGCACAGGTACACTGTGCATAATGCCGCCGCCAAAATGCCAACACAAAAGTCCTCCATGAAAAATACAGTTCATCGTCGATGGAAACGGCAGTCACCAGAAAGACTTCATTGACCTGGATTTTATCCCATATGGCTCTGTCTCTTTCCGCAGGACGACCCGCCGAAAGCACCGCACAAAGCACGAACGTCGTAACTCCAGGGGCGACTCCCACGAGTCTCCTGAAAAATGCACCCGTGAGCCGAAATGGCAAACCAGTCACTCCAGCAACAGCCGGCCGCCATCGTTCCGAACATGCAGTTCACGCTACAAACAACCGCGGACAGATGTAAAAGTATTCCACTCGAAACTCACATCTCACAGTGTCACGCCACGCACTCATTCAGTAGCAGGACGATGGAACGATATCCTCCTTAGTCGCCTCTTACGACGTGCATGGTAGGCAACAGTGTTACTATTCTTTGCTCCTCTGTATGGGCCCCGGCAACACATGGGATCATTCCAATAAGATCTCTAGATCAGACCATATATCAAATCTGTTATTTACTTCTATGTTACAATTGCCTTGTATTTCCTTGTCATTTTTCAATGTACACATATCATAATTAGTGTTTCCTGGTGTATACTTGACTTTCTTTAACTTTACCTTTAATGTGCCTGTCATTAATCTGTGATCACTGTAACAGTCTGCATTTGGAAGTGTTCTTGCGACTGTTAACGCGTTTCGAAACCTTCTACTAATTAAGCTAATCTGGTTTCTAATCCTGCTGTTATGACTCCTCCATGTCCATAACATTCTCGGATGTAGCTTACACCAGGTGGTTCCAACAATCAATTCATGCTCTTTTTCCCTTTCTACGAGTCTGTATCGTCTCTCGTTCTGTTCTCCCAAACCATGTTTACCTACTGTGCATCTATAGCCTTGCTTTCCTACTTTCGCACTGAAGTCACACATTATGATGGCTATTTCTGAATTTTTACATTTCTTCAAAAGTACCCCATTATGCAATTCATCTACACTACCTTCACTGCTTTATAATGTAGGGGCATATATTTGAATGACGTTTATGTTCTTCTGCTCGAGATCTAATTACATAAGAAAACAGATGTAACAATATAAACAGCAATTCGAATAATGAATTTCTTCTTCTTTTCGTTCATCCGGAGTGTTTTTTCAGATGTGATTGCGGTGTGTCTATTATGCGCCCTTGGGCCGAAACCCGTAGGCCAACACATCGACTTTAGCGTGCTTTTTTGACCAGGTAGCATTCCTGGGGAATAATGAATTTCAATCTCAGTGTGTATTTCGAATTGCCGAAAAACAACCAGATAAGGAAACAATTAATCATCCTGCCAAGGTGTCAATATTTCAACAGAGGCATATAAATGATTGTTTCTATTTTTTAAAGAATTGTAAAAGCTTTATCGTAGGGTTGTTTCTTTATTTTCGCCTTTCTAGTCAGTATTTCTTCTTTTTAATGCCACTTTATATCCCTAGGGATTGGGGTCGAGTCTGGTGACAATAAAATACATAGAAACTGTCAAGGAAATATCTCCGACTTAGGCTTAGTGTCTCAGCTGGGGATGTTTCCTTCCCAGTTTTTATGTATTTGCTGTGCTAAATAATGTCCTTGATACACTATAACATGTCTCTCCGCACGTTTGGAGTTCTAGTACCAGTCTCGTTCACCACGCTGATTTCTGAGTTTGGAGTTCTAGTACCAGTCTCGTTCACCACGCTGATTTCTGAGTTTGGAGTTCTAGTACCAGTCTCGTTCACCACGCTGATTTCTGAGTTTGGAGTTCCTATACCCGTCTTGTTCACAACGCTATTTGTAGGTAGGTATGTAGGTAGGTAGACGGACGTCTTTTTGATCCTGTAATCAGAGTATTCCGGCACTGTGGCTTAGAGGCAATGAACGCATTTGACAGTGTCCCGACATATTGAGTCAAGAATTCCGAATCAACTGCGATGATTTTGGTACGGGCGTCGATCGTTTGAACAGTAATGGAAAACTCCTGAAAGTAAACTGTACCTAGTAAACCACAAACGGCTAAAATATGCTGGGGTTGATTGCAACGCCCTGTAAAGGACACGTACTCACTTATACAAAGTTATACAAACTTAAGACTGGCAGTTTACAGGTGTGTAATTTTTATAAAGGCCAAAGTGAAAAGTCTTGACACCTGGCGATAGATAAGCTGTCTGTCAGACACAGTTCCGACATGTAGCTGACTGGAACAACATGTATGTCTTAATGTCAGCTGCTAAACGACAGCATTTTGATTGCAAATCGTTTCTGGAGTTTAATAGTATGCTTAGTCGCATCTCTCTCTGTCTTTCTGTCTGTCTGTCTGTCTGTCTGTCTGTCTGTCTGTCTGTCTGTCTGTCTGTCTGTCTGTCTGTCTGTCTCTCTCTCTCTCTCTCTCTCTCTCTCTCTCTCTCTCTCTCTCTCTCTCTCTCTCTCTCTCTCTCTCTGTGGCAATGGCCTCAATGACGCAAGTAACTTTCTACTTAACTATCTCACTAAATGAAGAGGATCGACATCATTGAGCCTGGTTTGATTCAATATGGCTCGGTCTGTTTCCTCACTACATCCGCTGTACGAAGCACGAATACCGTAGTCTCAGTGACGGCAGCGTCACCACTTTGTCACTGAGCCTCCCGAAGTGCCCAAAGTTCAACAATGAATGTAAACAAATCTGGCATTGGCCAACGTCATCCAGTCATAACCAGAACGGGAGTGTCATGATCATGAACCTGAATACTACAGCTTTTATTAGGGACATTGAGGTGTAGTAGGTTCAAGTGCATATGAAGAAGAAATGTGTTGACATTTACCAAATCGCTATTTGTAATCACCTTACACTGTTTGTTTATAAAGTAATGAAATATTGAAGCAATTGTAATATGTAGACACTAAGTTTTTTTTTAAAAATATAAGTATGGTAGAAAATATCACGGTCAGAGACAGAAACAAACGGTCAGGTTTTGAGAATTGCCTGTGCTACATGATTACTCATCAAAATCATCAGAAAGAGACAAATGACATTTTTGGAGCTCAACAACAGAAGAGGTGGAATATGTAAACTAACATTATTTGAGAACATACCGGGCTAGAGAGGCAGGGATAGACAGAGATGTAATCTGACAGTTTAAACGCTAGGCAACAAATAATAGTATCAGCCAGGTATGTCAGGTGAACTCAATTGTGGCTCCCGACAAGTCTGAGTTTAAAATGCATCGATTATCATCTTTGATCGTGATGGTCACAATACACAATATTCCATCATATTACAAAACTGCAAACTACTTCCACTGCACACAGCTTATTGGTGACACAATTAACAAAGATAATGTTATCTTAAGCAAGACGAGCTAAAACAAATCAATCAGAAAACAATGATTTTTCCATCCTTTGCACGCATCGTTAAATTCCCATTTTCTGTAATTTATTTACATATATGCTTCCGTGTGTGGGCGATGGTTAAATTCAATGATTTTATAAATTCTTGTATTTTAGCCCCTCCCACCCCTCTCCAAAAAAAAAAAAAAATCGTAAACCTCCAAATTGACAGTTGATGTATAGTTTGACGAGGTCTCTGATGTATCTGTTCTCCCTTGACTAAGCACCTCCTGTAAAACAAACCATTAACTTCCATATTTGATGACACGTTTTTTTTTTTAAATTAAAAAGGCAAGAAATAATTAAAACAACAAAGCGACTGTTCCGAGTAAATAAAAAAAAAAACATACACACACAAACTCAGTGAATATGGCAGTTTTTCTTCAACAGCCGCCTGATGCATGCTATATATTTTACGTATTCGATTCAGATTATCATTGTTCCACACCGGACACGCCCTTGGGTGCTCTAATCCCTTGTGTAATAAATCCTTTAGCGTGCATAGACTGAGTCGTATATTTAGTGCAATTTTGGTCAATATTTAAAAATTGGGTTTTTACTTATGAAATCATACCAGTTAGATAGAGCTTGACAAGACGAATCCAACGGTATCTCAACGAAGAGTGTGTGTTAATTCCAAGCGGAGTTATGAATTTTCTGGTGACGTAATTTAATACCAGGAAGTGCAATGATAAATTAACTGATAAGTCAGGATTTATCGCGGCCCTAAGATTGGAAGCTGAGAAATTCTGCCTTCTATTACCGTGGCTTGTTTATTTGTAAACGGACAACATTGTGCCATATATCATTGCGTCCGGGGCGGCGAGGCCTAACTTGACGTATTTTTAATTTTTTTTTATAGGATGCGCCGTGACCTAATTAACAATTTAAAATGGCCGCCAATTGTTTATTATTTGCCTTCTATTACCGTGGCTTGTTTATTTGTAAACGGACAACATTGTGCCATATATCATTGCGTCCGGGGCGGCGAGGCCTAACTTGACGTATTTTTAATTTTTTTTTATAGGATGCGCCGTGACCTAATTAACAATTTAAAATGGCCGCAATCTTATTCTTACATGACGGCCATTGCGATGTCACTAATTTTTTCCCCTGAACTTCAGCTGACAGCAGCTGTGTTGAAACTCTTCATATTTATGTAAAATTGGACGAGGCATTCAAAAATACAATACAAAGTTTAGGCTTCTTTAAGCTACAAGAGTTATAAGACAGATTACCGTAATATTCGTGAATATAGTCAAATAAAATCTTGAGAAAACGGTTTTTTCGGCGCAATCACTTTCCCGCGAAGTAGACGATCCAATACTTAAAATATTAGAATAACTTCCCCTTTCATCGTACCACGTTTCTTTCATTTTTTTGGGAGTTTTTAGAAGGACATGCTCAGACCGGAAGTGAAATCGTTGGTCGCGACTAAAAGTTCGCGAAATTACGAAAACGAAACAGGAAGTAAACGGGAAAACCCGGTGACTCTGACATTGCTATGACTGGCACCTTCTCGCACTTTGGTATGCTGCTTTTCTCTGGCCAGACCGATCTTCATTCCGAATACTTGCATTCTAGCAATTAATATTGATTCTTTCAGCTTTTCCTTTCGTGTTCACGATATCGGCTTTACCTGTAGGTCGACTCTGATACAGTGGCAATGCCGGCTATTCATTTTATATTCTCTCCAAGATCGCAATGTTCAAGTGACTGGGGGTATACATGGCTAATTCATATTCCACTACAAGAGAATCACTGGTACAACAGAACAAGCAATAGCTGCTGGATGATGGCGGCCGCCATTATTCTATTTACAGCAAGACCTTTGCGAGCTGTTATAATGCCGTGCTGGATATGATCTTCAAACCAAACACCGTGGTCAAATTTCATTTGTAAATATTTAATGAACCTTGTTATGACAACCTCATCTCAAGTTCCTCACAATGGCCGTGTCTGCGGGAACAGTGAGGTTGCTAAGGGTAAATTGTGACACTGCAGTTTTTGTGAGAATGTCCAGCACTTTAGATAACATGACACCAGGTAATCATGTGCTAAAGTTCACTCTGAATCTGACTTTTAATTTCCGTTCCTATTGTTTCCTTGTCGACACACAAGAATATCGACAACACCTAACAGTAGAGCTCATCTCACGTCACGCCGTCGCTCGGTGACTGTGAAAATGTAGACATTCAAGAACAATAGTGATGGGGGAGATAAGTGTTGATTCAGTAAGAGTTTATCGTCATGTGTCCTGGAAAATGGATTAAGCGTTCTTGTCTCTCCACATATCCCGGTCCTTGGTGTTCTGGATCAACTCTGCTGCTGATTCCAAGCCACCGTCTCAGTCCCTCCGGCATACATTCTCTTGTTTTCCGATTGATCTATTCGGTCATCACGATGTTTTGCCAATGCTTCCCTTCTCATTACACGACTAGTGGTTGATGTTTGTCTATTTATTATAGGTTTATATAATATTTTCCTTATAATAGCCCCTTCTCGACAATCGTTCTTAGTTATTGTGTCGTTTCAAGCTGTTCGAAACATTCGTAGCTTTGTAGCCACTCTTTTCTTTATCTCACCACTCTAGATGCTTGCATTAAACTCAAAGGCTACCCTTCCTCTCATCGTTTAATAACTTGTTAATATTATAGTCGACGTTCACTATCTCTGATATTTGTGTTGCAATTAAATCTTGGGAAATAATGTGGTGGATTCACCTTGACTTCCACATCCACATGGTGGTCTTTTAAACCTGCCTTTGACAGCCATTTCCGACTGTCAGGACAAGTGAGTGCCCTGCTCTGCTCAGATGCAGAGTTGTCCATTTATTCCGATGGATGCTCGGTCCCCAGAGCTGCGTTAGCCACACCGTAGTGTGTTTCCATCCTCTACCACGGGGAGGTGGAGTTGGGATTTTCCCTTCCTAAAGTTATATTCTATGACCAAAACTCTCCAGTACTTTTAGCTCGTCCGGTGGGGAAAGTCATGAGCCACAGGTGGCGCGAGACCGTTATCCAGCTACTGATGACAAACTTATGATGCTTGACGGATTGAGACGGTCGCAGGAAGGAATATCATCGGCAAAGTTGATCCAGAACACCAAAGACCGAGATCTGTGGAGAGCCACGAACGCATACGCCAGCTGGCAGGACACTTGAAAATGATGAACATTATATTATCGTTACTTGGAAGGATGCTTGCTGTCAGATTCCTTGAATGTTGCCCTAATGGGTTCTGTTGAAACACGGCATTCTACGTACTACAAGTGCCAACACACAGCTCTTACATCACACCCCGAATCGCCAGTCTTACACCCTCGTCTTTCTGCTCTGTTTGCGCTACATAAAGTGTAAGAAGGACTTTGCCTATGTTCGCATCTGACTTCTGCCTTGTTAGGCCTGTTCACTGGAAATTCAAGATGTCCCCACGTAGTGCTTTTCAATTCAGGCTCCAATAAGTCGACAGAAAGACGAAAAAGAATTTACCAGAGAACAACTTGGTACAGAATTTCGTCGCCTTGGAATTCTTGGTCAGATTTTCCAGATTCTTGGAGTACACCAGAGTTTGGCGTGGCTGAGAGGGTTAACACAATTACATCTTATCTTCTGACCACGATCTAGTGTGTTCAGTTGACATACCTGCCATTTGGGCTTAAATGTTGAGCTCTCGTCCTAGATTTGGAAACGTTAATTACATGTACCTCCGAAGTCGGAGAAGGGTTATCCTGATGGCGAGAGACACTGGTAATTAGGAAAGCTAAACCTCACGCAAAATCAGTGGGGTGCAGTCACTAATAGTAGCAACTACGAGGGGAAGTTAATAAGTAAGTTACAAATGGCTGTAGAAGAATAACTAAATATGATAACAACTTGAACCCAGTTTATTTTTATACATACATTGTCCCTTTATTTCTCAATATAATTTCCACCAACATTGATGCACTCAATCCATCGTTTTATCAATTCTCCCAAATCGGCTGCATAGAACTGCGTGCTCTGTTTTCTAAACCACGTTTTCAAGGCACATTCAACTTCGGCATCATTCGCGAAATGTCTCCCGCCAAGGCGGGTGTTCAGTGGACCAAAAAGGTGGAAATCACTAGAGGCTAAGTCGGGGCTGTAAGGTGGATGTTCCAGAACTTCCCAACTTAGTTAATTAATTTTCTCCTGAGTTAATCGAGGCGTATGTGGTCTGGCATTGCCACGAAGAAGCAACACTCCTCTAGTCAGCAGTCCTGGACGTTTTCTTCGAATTGCACCATGAAGCATCGATAGAACTTCACAGTACGATTCAGAATTCACATTGTCACCTTTCTTCTTGAAATTGGTTAAAAGCACTCCTTGACAAGCACAGAACACTGTCAGCATAAGCTTCACTGCTGATGGCGTAACCTTGAATTTTTGGACATAAGGCGAAGAAGGATGTTTCCATTGCATTGAAGCATGCTTTGATTCGGGCTGGTAGTGATGCATCCATGATTCGTCTCCAGTAACAATCCTGTTCAGTATGTCATCTCCTTCATCTTCGTATCGACAGAGATGATGCAAGGACAGGCCAAATCGGTTCATTTTGTGTTCCTCCTTCAATTGCCTGGGTACCCACCTTGAGCACACTTTCTTAAATTTCAATCGATCATGCATTATGCTGTATACTGAACCATGTGAGCACCCTATTGCAGATGCTACAGAGTTTATCGTTACTCGCCTGTCACCTCTAATCATCTCCTCCACCCGCTGCACGGATACTTCTGTTGCAATCTCAAAAGGGCGACCAGATTGGATTTCATCAACAATTTTAGAGCGTCCTTGAGAAAATCTTTCTACCCAGCTATACACCGCTTTACGGGACAAACATTTGTCAGCATAAACAGGAAGCATTTCCTTAAGAATGTCCTTTGCAGGCAGTCCTTTTGCCCACAAAACGCACAACAGCACGTTGCTCTTTGGCTGTACACTCAGTAAGTACAGTCGCCGTTTTGTATATGCGCTGCGCATGCGCATGAGACACCTAGCACCACCTGACGAACGGGAATATAAAGTTCGATGTTGCTGTCACCTAATGACACCTGTAGAAAACACCAACTACATTTACCTGCCATTCCACAGAACTGTGTGACTTACATATTGACTCGACCTTGTCCTAGTGGTAGTAGCACATGTGTGGTCTACGTTCGAGTTTCAAAACGTGCTACAGAAAAAAAGAAAGTAGACCTTGATCGCCTTCATAATTTTTTTTTCAGGGCCTTAACGTGGTCAGGTTGTGAATGTCTACCTTTCCAGGCTTGCTACTATACTCACACATTTCATCACTTTGCTCAACCACCCTTCTTGAACGTCACTGTTCCATCACTGCGTCTATGTCAAGTTTGTCTGTAATGTCAGACAATACCTTTTCCTTCTGCATCTGACGTTAATAACAATGTCCTGCTCATTTATGCTGTATGTGCATTTCTTTGTGTCCCCACACCACCTGCTCCTCCGATCAGGGTAATTTATGCGAGCATCAAATACCGATGTACGTTTCGAAACAGCGTCTATCTTCCCCACACTGCCAGTAAGCAGTGTATCTGTATATATATCTGTATCTGTTACAGATCTCTGGCAACACAGGTTATATAGCAGCAGAATCAGTCTAGACCAGAGGTTCCCAACGTGGGGCCCACGCCCCACAGGGGGGCAATTTGATTGTTAAAGGGGGCAATTCGAAAATGGAAGAAATCGGCTGGATATAACAAAACGGGGAGACTTGAGACGGAAGTTAACTAAATTGGAACCTGACATGAAATCTCTTTGCAGCAAGCATCAAGCGCAAGGATCTCACTAAATTTAAATAATTACTAATAATTAAAATAATATAGAAAAATCTTTCATTAAAATTATTTTGTACTTGAATTTCAGTTCTCCATTATATGTTTTAAAAATTTACTTACTGTGTTTGCTCAATAATTTCCTAGTGATTTCTTCCTAAAACCTATCGGTCCTTTGGCTAGGATCGGGTGCATTTGCTGCTCTCCCCCAGTTGTGCGCCTGGTCTGGTCGGGGGCCGGGATGGTCAAATAAAAACCCATCACATATCTTCACCTTAGATGTGGGTCTGGTGGATCACTGTGGGGTCCACACAAACAAGTGGGAGGTGGGGGAACCAGCTTGTCTGGGGTAACCACCAAACCAAAAAGATCCAACCGACACACAGGTACGCGGGGCCTGGAAAGGGGGGGGGCGGCTCTGGCCCCTCTGGGAACCGTGAGCCCTTCGAAAAAAAAATTCAAGTTTCTTTAGTGAACATTTCAATTTTTGAATATTAAAAATGATGCATATGTTGGGGCGGGGTGGGGAGATAAGAATTTTAGAAAGGCTTAGGTGGGGCATAGCACAAAAAAGGTTGGGAAACGCTGATCTAGACTTTCAAATCGGTGCAGTTCTCAGGGCGTTGATTTCCATTTCACCCAGCAAGTAAATAATATAAACCATAGGTTGAGACTCTTCAACACAGGATTGTGAATACACGTAAACGACAACTGGCATGTCTGGAAAGATACGGGAAGTGAAGGCAATCCCCACACGGCCTTCAAACACAAACCGGGAAAAGGGGGGGGGGGTAAACCGTGGCCAAATGGATAAGAGCGCTCGTTCTTAAACATCCGGTGTCCTAATGCCGAGGTACCAAGTTCAACCCCTGCACCTGTCAGCTGAACTAAAATGTTGACTTCTCGTCTTTGACTTGGGGACGTAAATTACAAGTAACTCAGAAGTCGGAGTTGATTTGCCTGATGGCGATGGACACTAAGCTAATCCAAACACAAAAATCAGTCCAGTGCTACTAAAAGTAGCTTTTAAGGACTACGCTTGAGTTCAAAGCGAGCGCGTGCTAAATAAATAAATAGAAACGTACACCACAAAGAACAGTGAAAAGGAGTCTCTGTGCACATTGTCTAGAAAGTACCGAAACGCAATATGAGAATCTAGGTATGGAAAATCTGTCTGTTCTGCCACATTGTTCATACGGTTCTTTTTTAGCCCTTCGATCAGGGTTACGGGAAGCCATGGGTACAGGTGGTGGATGCAGCTGAAGAGCAGATCTTTAGTTTCACATTGGTAAGCAAAGGATATCTTTTTGGAGTCAATGTCTACGATCATCGGCCAGTATGACCACTGCTATGAAGGAAAGTAATTGTAAACTATCTTCTTTACAAATGCCAAGACACTCATGTTTCGTGTAACACGGAATCAAAGAAATGGCCTAAACTGGTGCTCCATTGAGCAGCCCCGCCATGTAGGTGTGGTCATGTGCACCAGTTGACTCCGGACCGCCTTAAAGCCACTGAGTGCAAAAGATTTACAATATTTACAATAGGCACGTGAAACGTTAGAACTATTAGTGGAGATGACACACTGGATAATATCAAGCAAGAAATAGAAGATTGAATATTTATATTTTAGGTAATTGTGAGACCAGATGGAAAGGAATGGGCATCATAACTTCCGAGGAATACAACATAACCCATTCTGGTGGTGAGAAAAACAGCAAGGGGTAACACTTATAATGGATATGGAGAGATACAAATATATCAAAGGATATTGGAATGTGTCAGACAGAGTATTACTGGTAATGCTAAGTTTCAGACCTTTCGATCTCAACACCATACAAGTTTATACACCAACAACAGACAGGAGTGATGACAGCATCGTTGAATTTTATAATAGTTTGGAGAATACCTTCAAGAAATGCAAATATTCAGATTTTAATATCATAATGTGTGACTTTAAGGCTAAAGTTGGAAATCAACAAGACGGATGCATAGTATGCAAGTATGGACTGGGGGAACAACATGAAAGAGGTTGCAGACTTGTAAAAAGTACAACACATAATATTATGATTATTGGAAACACCTGATATCAATACCATCCAAGGAGATTATGGACATGGAGAAGATTGATTTCAACTTACCAACAGAAGATTTCGAAATGCCATAAAAGTTGCAAAAGCTATACCAAGCGCTGACTGCTACAGCGACCATAGATTAGTGTAACATGATCCCAAGAGATCTATAATATAATCCCAGATAGGTGGCTATTTCCTGGAAAAACTTACAAGATAATTGTCCTTCTCTATCCGTCATACTCTCAAACAAACGATTATACAATTTGAACGCCTAGCAGAATGGTGCACATTGATTAGAGAAGTGTGGAGTGGAAAGATAGTTTAGACAACCACATACATCCAGATCAGAGTCAGGCTTATTATAGTCTAGGCGAGACACAAATTCCCACTCGTTCAGTGAATTAACAACTAAAGTATGTTGAAATTATAACAAGACTATTTAATAAAGACTAACTAGATAAGGGTGAGAATAACTGTGCAGATCATAAGGAAATGGTCATTGAATAGAGTCTGTCTGATTAAAAATTGATATAAGTGATGTTTGCCACCATTAGCATGTAGATCAAGTTGAATGGAGTAGGTAAATGTATGTAGGTGTTAGAACTCTGCAATAACTGGAACACAGAGTCACCATGTAAGTCTCCATTCCCTTGAACTGATGATATGTAGGTATACAGACGAAGGTCGACTTTCACATCCAAACGACACAGTCTTCAACACAGCAACTTCGTAGGAATTTTCTCAGGATGCTGTTAATCTGGCATTCGGCTCACAATGATGGTACACTTGTTGATCGTTTAAACTTGAATTTAAAAATCCACATTGTAGAAAAAACGGGGAATCCTGCAAAATACAAAAGCAGAAGCCCGTGAGTAGAGCCAGCCACACCCACATGTTCATCCGCACTCCTCATTACCCGCTATTATTCAACTCAAGACTTCCTTCAGATCGAAAAGAACAGATCACCAGACGATCTGCCTCAACCAGACCCCATTCTGCCTGACAAGAGATAGTCTTCCAAGAACGATCTAAGATAAAGAACCATTGGTCTTCGATTCGTCCGGAGAGTTAGAGTCCAAGTGAGTTCTTGCAATAGGCTACCCCTTACAATCTTCAGGATACTAAAGAGCTCCAGAAAACTAATAGTACAGAATGTTGAAAGGCCTCTAGCCATTTTCCCACACTGTTTAACTGACGGTGACCTACCGGGCAGAAATGACATGACAGCACTTTCATTTATTTGTTCAGTCACAGGGATTTAAGATCTGGATAACCACCTAAGATGATAGATTAAAAGCTTCCCTGCTAATAGAAAAATACTCCTAAATTAAACCCGCCAATCTTCTAGAGAAAGAATCTTCTAGGATTTTACAGAACACACAGTCCATCGGTTCTCGTCACTGACAGAAAAAAAAAAAAAAAGAAACTCACAATGCTTAGCAACCTAACTGATAATTTTGACGCGACGCATGTATCGTTCACTCAGCGCTCAGTAAAAGAGAGAACAGCGGAGAATCACTATTCCAGCAAGATGCACACTAGCCGACAGAAAGACATAGAGTACAAGATAGATATTTCAATGTAATAATTATAATATATAACAATAAATACGAGCATGGTTTATAATTAATCGCCAAGCGATGTTATAGTGGAAATTACTGCATGAATGTGATACAACAGACTCGAGGGTGGCTGATTCTTTGACAATTAATCATAACCTATATTCATATACATTTAAAGACGGTCAAATATACACCAAGAAACACAAAATATGATATTCGTGCAAAGAAAACTGAGGAGATAAATCGTAAATTTAACGTAGAGTTAAAGAACAGATTTGATGCATAGTCCGATCTGGAAATTCTATCTTAAGATGTCAGTGATCAATGGAAAATATTAAAGAAATCAGTCAGCCAAGCTGCAGAAACAATTGTACAATGACTGTAAAGAACGGGACGCAAGAAATGGATGAAGGAAGGCATTTTAAAACTAAGAGGAAAAAGAAGAAATAAAAGTAATAATGTAAAATATGAATAAATTAAGAGGAAAATTAGGAAATTGTGCAAAGAAGTTAAAGAAGCATCATTTGAGGAAAAGTGCAGAAAACTTAAAACCAACACAGCACCCGGAAAACAAAGTTAATGTACAAAAGAAGGCATGGCATTGCTAAGAAACGAACGCAAAACATCAGCGAGTTGCCTAAAACGCAAAGATGGCAAAATCATAATAGAACTAGGGCAGATTATAAATGCATAGTCAGAATATGTGAACAATCTTTATAACGATACGAGAGAAGAACAGTGTGATATTCGGAATAATAATGAAAAACCATCAATTTTGAAGATGGAATTCTTAAACATACTAAAACTGGCAGGTCCCGTGTCCAGACAACATCACAACAGAAATGAGCAATGCTTTAGAAGAACATGGAATAGACGTGGTCACCAGACTGCTGAACACAAACAACATATGATACTGGAGATAAACCTACATTAAGCAATTCTATATTTATTGCAATCCGAAGAAATCTTAGAATGTGACCAACATCGACCACATCACGAAGGTTTTGCAAAGAATCATAATCTATAGCGTTAGGAAGAAAATACAACCCGAAATAGAAGAAGAACAATGTGGGATTGTAGAAGGCAAGGGTACAGTAAATGCTGTGCATTTGCTGAGAATATTAATGGCGCGTTCTGTAGAAGTAAACAAAGACCTCTATCTTTGCTTCACTGACTACACAAAGGCTTTCGATCAAATAAGGCATAAAGACATTTGCCTTCGCTGGCTTTGAACTCAAGCGTAATCCATACATGTGCTATTATTTCTAGTGCACTGGATACATTTTTGCGTGTTGATTAGCTTTCCCCATTACCCGTATCCCCTGCAGACAAGCGAATACACTCCGACTTCTGTGGTACTTATAATTTACGTCTCCACGTCAAGGACGAGAAGTCAACATTTTAGGCCAACTGGCCTGTTAAAATTAAACACGCTACCTAGGCATCAGCACACCGGATGTTTATTAACGAGCGTCAATTCGGTTATCCTGACCTCCACACACACACACACACACACACACACACACACACACACACACACACACACACACACACTATTCCCCAAAAAAGGGGGAAAAAAGAACAGAAAAGAAACGCAACATTTTTGGTGTTACTTTTATAAAAGATATTCGTTGATTGGACATCAGTCAACCTATCGACTGTGTCCATCTAGTCATTAACTTCTTGTGGTTACTTCAATTGTACTCACCTCAAGATTCGCGAGGTCATGAAAGAGCAAGGTCAAAACAACATTTTTGACAATAACTCGTGACAGGTTTTTGATAATCCCGTGAAACTTACTGAATACAAAACTCTCTGACCATATTATTGAATGCCTGTAAAAGATTGACGCTCCTCGAATAAATTCAGTTGACAATTCAATGCGTAATTATGGCTCATCTCACTACAAATCAACGACGCGTCATCATTGGACGTTTGCAGGCTAGACAGTCACAAAGTGTAGTAGCAAGAGAATTTAATGTGGTTAGAAGCACCAATAGTCGTCTTTGGAGACGATTTCAAGAAACTGGCTCAGTGGCAGACCGGCCGCGCAGTGGAAGACCGAGAATCACAACTGCGCCGAAGACCGCTTCACACGGCTGCGTCACCTTAGGATTCGATTTGCATCTGCGTCTTCCAGTCCAGTCAATGCCAGGAGTTCGTGGAATTTCAGATTTAACGACCGGAAACCGGCTGCACGACGCTGGTCTTTGGGCTAGAAGACCCTACAGGGGTCCTGTTCTTACGGACCGGCATATATATATATATATATATATATATATATATATATATATATATATATATATATATATATATATATATATATATATATATATATGCCGGCTCCCTGGCCGAGGAGTATGCAGCTTTCTCTGTTAATCCCGCATACTCTCGTGGTTGACGTGAGCGCACGACGAGAATTAGAAGTGGTTCGAGTCGCGCCAGTGACTTATGAGAGTATGGAGCCGGTCGCTCAGAAAGTCGTGGCGTGCTGGTGAGCGTAATCTAACCTAGGAATCAACATACAGCTGAAAGATGCTGATATTGACAGCAATATCCTGAAACAGGATGGAAACGCGGGAGAAAAAAAAAAAAAATATATATATATATATATATATATATATATATATATATATATATATATATATATATATATATATATATATATATACATACTATTTTTATATGAATTGATGGGTGGAGGAAGTAAACAATCGCACAATCACAGAGGATTATACATTGCTAACAGGACCAGATTATACTCGAATTAATTCAGAACCGGCAACCTTATATGCGAATATCTTTTTAGCTTCTCAACGTTTCAGTAAGCAATCTTCAAATAATCTGGCCAAGATTAATTTCCTCACGCTAATCTCTTCGTCTCTCGCACGCTTGATATATTCAGAACGAAGGTCTTATGTTTCAGACACACAATTATTACAACGGAAAAAACAACATCTAAGGGAAATAAATAATATATGACACAAAACAAAACTCCACCAGTTTCCTGTGCAGCTAAGACACATGCACTTTATTGATCAGTGCAAACATCTAAATAAAAGATGTTATTTGAAACGAGAAAAAATACAACAACACTTGTTTAAGAGCTACATAGAACTGCACTTTTGAATGGATGTGAAACGTGGACAATGTGCAGACAAGCTGAAACAGATAGAAAGACGAACGAGGATGTCCTTTAAAAAAGCAAATGAAAACTTTAAACTGATTAGCGAATTTAGATGGAGGCAGTCACAATCCTTTGGGCACGTTTTGAGAAGAAATAAACAAGAGAACTTGCTGACAACTGACAAGATTAAAAGGAGACGGCAAAAGAAGTAAATATCTAGATGCCCTGACCGAGACAAGAACACAGAACTGATCCACGACTCTGGTGATCGTGTAAGGTAGCGAAACATAACCACTAACGCTTATCGGCAAAGCACATGATGATGAAACTTCTAATTTTAAACTGATAATAACAAAGCTGGTGGGTTGGTGTAGCGGTGAGACCATTCCGCTGACAATGGCAATGAGCACCGTCGGACTAGAAACGGATGCCATGTGCCGATGTTAGTTACGGGTGGGAAACACTAACCACCTATTCCCCCCTGCACTCAGGCCTATACAGATGCGATGGTCCTAACACTTCACATTACCACAGCAGTTCCCTGCTACATGACTTATTTTTTAAACATTAAATATAATAATAATTCATAATTATATTTAATAACTAGACGGACAGTTTTGTGGCTCCTAGTGAGAATCTGATTTACTTTGTTGTTTCTCCTATTTGTTAATCTCTGTTGTTGCTTTCTTGTAATCTGACTGAGAATGATAAGACAACACCCCTAACGGTTTGCCATAACTCAGCCCAGTGAATACGGATATATGTAAACACAAAACACATATCAACGTATGAGCGCTCTCTTTTATTGGCTAGCGGTAAATGCACACCATCACAATAAATACTCGTAATAACATGTCCTGAAGCACACCAACACAGTAAATAATAACATATCCCGAAGCTCGAGCCTGCTTTTGGTTTATGATTTACGAGTCTATGGTTAACTCGTAATGGAGCCAATACATTTTGTACTCCTAACTTCACGAAGGGATAGGTCCTTTCATCTGGCAGCGGACGACAAACGCAGGAGTTAAACCCTCGTTGTGCCAGCACAAATACTTTATTCAAAGAAATGCTGAAGAAGATAAATGAAACTATCTGTAATACCCAGAAAAAAAATATCATCTTATTTAAAGTACCGAAAGCAAAATTAATTTTAAAACAAGTCAAATTGAGGCAGAGTGATTTCAATGTTACCAGGTCCCACTCAGGCAGCCAGACATTGTTAGAACTTTCTGGGAACTGTTTGTGAAGTAATGGCGATAAGTAAGGGAAATGGCCGCTCCATCTCATATGTCTTGGCCTGGATTACGCGACGGCCTAACACTTCACACCCTCCCTGGCAGTATATGCCTATGTAGGGCAAAATGTAATCGAAGCTGCCGGACATGAGACAGACATTACAAATGGATTTGTGATCGCAATAAGGGCATGTAGAGAGAAACAATTCCTAATCTCACATAAAATATAGCTATAGACAAATGGATCTATTAAACAGGATTCGCCATATGTATATCCTTCGCATGCCAGAATATCCTACGTGTGCCAGTATATCCTACGTGTGCCAGTATATCCTAGGTGTGCCAGTATATCCTACGTGTGTCAGTATATCTAGGTGAGCCAGTATATCCTAAGTGCGCGAGTATATCGTAAGTCTGCCAGTATATCCTAGGTGTGCCAGTATATCCTACGTGTACCAGTATATCCTAAGTGCGCCAGTATATCCTAAGTGTGCCAGTATAGCCTACGTGTGCCAGTATATCCTAAGTGTGCCAGTATATCCTATATGTGACGGTATATCCTATGTGTGCCAGTATACAAAACGTATGCAAGTATATCCTAGGTATGCCAGTAATTCCTACGTGTGCCAGTATATCCAACGTATGCAAGTATATCCTAAGTGTGCCAGTATATCCTAAGTGTGCCAGTATATCCTACGTGTGCCTGTATATCCAACGTATGCAAGTATATCCTAGGTGTGCCAGTACATCCTACGTGTGTCAGTATATCCTAGATATGCATGTATATTCTAGGCGTACCAGTATATCCTACGTGTGCCAGTATATCCTAGGTGTGACAGTATATCCTAGGTGTGACAGTATATCCTAGGTGTGACAGTATATCCTAGGTGTGACAGTATATCCTAGCTGTTCAAGTATATCCTAGGTGTGAGAGTATATCCTAGGTGTGCCAATATATCCAAGGTGTGCAAGTATATCCTAGATGTGCCAGTATATCCTAGGTGTGCCAGTACATCCTACGTGTGTCAGTATATCCTAGATATGCATGTATATTCTAGGCGTACCAGTATATCCTACGTGTGCCAGTATATTCTAGGTGTGACAGTATATCCTAGGTGTGACAGTATATCCTAGGTGTGACAGTATATCCTAGGTGTGACAGTATATCCTAGCTGTTCAAGTATATCCTAGGTGTGAGAGTATATCCTAGGTGTGACAGTATATCCTAGGTGTGCTAGTATATCCTAGGGTTGCCAGTATATCCTAGGTGTGCCAGTATATCCTAGGTGTGCCAGTATATACTAGGTGTGACAGTATATCCTAGGTGTGCCAGTATATCCTAGGTGTGACAGTATATCCTAGGTGTGCTAGTATATCCTAGGGTTGCCAGTATATCTTATGTGTGCCAGTATATCCGACGTGTGCCAGTATATCCTACGTGTGCCAGTATATCATATGTGTTCCAGGATATCCTACATGTACCAGTATATCCTACGTGTGCCATTATATCATACGTGTGCCAGGATATCCTTCATGTTCCTGTATATGCTAGGTGTGCCAGTATAACCTATGTGTACCTGTATATTCCAGGTGTGCCAGTATATCCAAGGTGAGCCAGTATATGCTAAGTGTGCCAGTACATCCTACGTGTACCAGTATATCCTAAGTGCGCCAGTATGTCCTAAGTGTGCCAGTATAGCCTACGTGTGCCAGTATATCCTAGGTGTGCCAGTATATCAAATGTGTGCCAGTATAGCCTACGTGTGCCAGTATATCCAACGTATGCAAGTATATCCTAGGTATGCCAGTAATTCCTATGTGTGCCAGTATATCCAACGTATGCAAGTATATCCTAAGTGTGTCAGTATATCCTAAGTGTGCCTGTATATCCAACGTATGCAAGTATATCCTAGGTGTGCCAGTACATCCTACGTGTGTCAGTATATCCTAGATATGCATGTATATTCTAGACGTACCAGTATATCCTTCGTGTGCCAGTATATCCTAGGTGTGACAGTATATCCTAGATGTGACAGTATATCCTAGGTGTGACAGTATATCCTAGCTGTTCAAGTATATCCTAGGTGTGAGAGTATATCCTAGGTGTGAGAGTATATCCTAGGTGTGCCAGTATATCCAAGGTGTGCAAGTATATCCTAGATGTGCCAGTATATCCTAGGTGTGCCAGTATATCCTAGGTGTGCCAGTATATCCTAGGTGTGCCAGTATATACTAGGTGTGACAGTATATCCTTGGTGGTGTGCCAGTATATCCTAGGTGTGACAGTATATCCTAGGTGTGCTAGTATATCCTAGGGTTGCCAGTATATCTTAGGTGTGCCAGTATATCCAAGTGAGCTTCAGCTTGACGTCATCATTGTTTACATCCATTGCGAAAGATCATGTACCGCGCGAATTAGTCTGTTCATTTACATTCGCTAGCTGGGTTGCAGTTATTATTCGTTTTTAAAGCGCAACATAACATACTATCGTCTGTCAAGACGGCAAGGTGTCGTAATGTTTGTTCGTGATCTGTGTGTCTGCACAAGAAATAATACAAAGTAAATGTATCACTAAATCATCCTTACTCATAATTCGTTACCCAGTTGATAAGACGTGCGAAGCTGTTTCTTATTGGTGAAAGTTTATTTTAGCTGTTCCTATCATCTTTCTTACTTCTTCCAGCATATGTTATTAATTTTTCTAGGCAAGATAACTATTGACTTGTTCAGGTGTCTTTCTGTTCACTGTAATTTTCAAAATTGGCTGGTACTGTCGTTGTTGATAATCACAGGTTTTCAAAGCAATATATTCCGTATGTGAATTCAAGCAAAGATGCTATAAAGAAGTTGTTGCACAATGAGTTAGTTACCTGTTATATTTCGCTACATCTTGTCGGGTGAGAATTATATACCTGTCATTGTTAATGCTGAACCAATCTTCAGATTTAACACCAAGCCGATAGCTACTCCATCTGCGGAAGAAGCATTGTCAATGCACACGAAATAAATCGAGTACATGAACCAATACATGGGAACCTTCTTAAACACGTGGCTCGGGTTGTCTATCTGTGAACAGTAAGAACATGTAAAATAAAATACCTAGTAGAGATTATAACAAGAAAATGTAGTTTTTGTAAGATTGAAAACCAGCATGTGGGTATAAAGGGTTAACAGACGTAAGATCGACTTCATTGCACTGGGTGTTAACCCATCATTCTTAGTCTCCTTCCGGAGGCTGGCCTGCCGAAAGTTTCGTACAAAGCACAAACTCCGTAGCTGCAGCGACGAGCCCCAGATTCTCAAAAAAAGACACTCGTGAACGCATAACGGAGTCCAGAATCGAACCCACAACCCTCGAAGCCCAAGGCAGGTGGCTTAACGACTTCCTTAAGAACAATACTCACAAATTAATAACTGTGAATTCCAGTGAGGAAAAACATTTGTTAAGGGCTCTATAGAGCGCATACTGCTATGTGCATGTTAAACTTGGACGATATAAGAAATGTTCAATGGCAGTGGAAATGTGGTTTCTGCGGAAAATGCAAAGAATACCTTAGACGGAAAGAAATACAAATGAGATGGTAATGCAAGAAACAAACATAAACCGAAAACTGAATAGAGGAATTATACTTAGACAGTGAAGAATATTTTGGCATGTTATGAGACGAATTAAACTTGAAACATTAGTGATAACCGGCAAAATGTAGGGGAAAAGAGCAAGGAGAAGGACAAGAGATAAATACTTCTATGACTTGTCGACATGGCATAATATGATAGAATAATAATCATGTGGGAAATGGGGGGAAATAATAACAAGATCTAAGACAAACATGAATAAAATAAAAATGCATAAACTAAGTATAAATGAAACACAAAACAACTGTGCGACATGTCAGTATTTAATACCTGTGTCAGGAATAATACAAACATACATATTAGTACAGTGGATCTCAACCTTTTTTCGGCCCGTGCCCCCCTTCACCATATTTTCAGAACATCATTCCCTCCATCGTATTTCCTCCCTAAAAATCCCCCGCCCCCGCCCCTACACAGTATACGTAATAATGGAAGCTAAATCTAATAGCACATACTAAAACAAGTCTAGACGCCTACATAAAACGTGATTTAAGGGTCTACTTACCTTGTAAAATGAATTTCAGATAGGTGAGACATACAGAACCGTAAAGTATGAAGGAAAAAACAATATCAAGTAATCGGTTCTTGTATTAACGCGATCTTGAAGTAATCTTAATCCCCCCCCCCCCCCAACCCTAAAATTCCCCACCGGTTGATAACGACTGTATTAGTACATTGTTGTGAAATTAAAATTCACAATAATGTACTTTTAAAATAATAATAATGTTTACAAAGGGGTAGCGAAACGGACGGGTGCGCAACTTTCGTTGACAGCAATAATTCGGGGGACGGTAAGTGTGGAATATAAAGTGGCAGAATTACATGATGACATTGTCACACCAATTAGACAAGCCGTGAATCATCTCGTATACATAATAGCAACGTAAATGCTATTTGTAAGAAAACTGCACAGAATACTGTGGACGGACAGAAAAGTCACATCCTGCAAGAAACAACTGAAAGCTGTAAACTGATTTGAAAAATTTGACATATACAGTCAAGACCCTTAGGCCACACAATGAGGAGAAATATACTGGACAACCCAGTGCTCACTAATAAGTTTATGGCGATAGAGCAAGGGGAGGCAGTGGGGTGGATACTAGGATGGTTTTGTTATCTCCTAGTCGGGTATGTAGGACCCAACGCCTAGACATGCACATGTGTTTGTTGTTAGTGTTTTCACGCAGGATTTCACATCTTTTCATTTCATCTATGCCGAAGGCTAGCTCTGTAGCGAAGGAGTTACGGAGGCAATTCATAATCCTGCATACCGCGTTCTAAACATAGCTGCTAGCAATTTGGCAGCAGATCGCCTTTTGTTAGTTTTTATGCAATAGTATGTGTACCGGTCGTTCAGAAAGCAATGGCAAACTACTGAATGTAAACTTGCCAAGAAATCACAAACAACCAAACAATGCTGGGATTCATTGCAAAGTCCTGTAAAGGATGTGCAACTTTAATCTATATTGTAATATCCTGCTGCAGTCAAGAACTTTTTTTAAAAGATGTTTTACAGGCTGACAGACAATTCACAAATTTGTCTGACACCAACTCTAAATAGAGCATCATTTACACAAGGATCATTGTCCTAGGGATTTTAAATGCCGCAAATAGCACCAACATAACACCGACAAAACACTGGTACGACATTCAAAGTAGTACATTCCCTTCATACTTACTAAATTTAGATCAGAAGAATATAATACAACTTAAAGTATTCCAGAGTAAGCACTTAAATCTCAGCCAAGACGTAAAGCACATACATGAACATGAAGTGCGGCATCAAAGAGAGCCTGTTTACTGCCAGGATATCCTTATAAGCCAATTTTGTTTACGTAACGTGGGAATTAAACGGCTTTCACTTCCAGCAGAATGTTTACATGCCTTGTTATGTTGCACAATGTTTTCTTTTGTTGTACAGCTGTGCATGTAAACAGGCATAAAAACACAATTCACTAGATTATAAGGGGGTGTATTGGATAATAGGAAATAAATAACGCAAAGACAGAATGTAGATAGGTATGTCAATGGTCTTTAAACTGTCATCTCTAGTTACATAAAATATCCCCTCTGGACATTAAAAGTAAGTTGCAGTAATGTAGACATTATTCTGCTGTTAAGTGCAGCAAAAGCTCATGCTTTTGCCACTTTTGCGACACCGAGGATAGACGAAAATCGACGATAGGTGAAGCATGCACAAAAATCCAAACTAATACGCCTATCGCCCTATACAATGCACTCGAAATGTGAATGTCGGCAACACCTATCAAATGTTGCAAGTCCTTTGCAAGATGTTGCCATCAACAACATGTTGATTTTCTGGACAGCTGCATGTTCAGTGCCTTGCCATCGCTTTGTGAAAGTGAAATCAACGTTTAAGTCCCACTGACCGATGTGGGATGAACCCACTACCCCACCGTAATCGCTCAGGAGCTTTAGGCGCATGCGCGATAGATCACAATGGTTCTGTCACCCAGCTACTGAGTTGAGTGCTTGGAGCGACACTGTGAGCTGTGGATTTCGTGTGGAATGCTACTACATTTGTCTGCGGTTGTTTTGTGAACTGCATGTTCAGAAAATGGCGGCGGCCGGTTGCTTAAATAGCTAGTTTTGTATTATATAGTAATGTGTGTGAATCTGCTGTATTTCTAGTGACGGCCGGTTTCATTGACGATGAACTGTAATTTTCGTGTCGGTACTGCTGTCTGTTTTCACTCTTCACATGGGACAGTGAGGGACATTTTGTCTGATATTCACTGGCACAGGAACGGAGCATAATGATGGTGACGCTTTGTCGTGAAGTTGAAACTGCGACTAATTAACTAGCGATAAACATTACGGCCACGCTGATCTCGCTGCAATACCTACATAGCTATAAATAAACGAAAACAAAATATCACGATCATCAGGTGCCTTGCCGACAGACGAGGGTCACCATACTTTCTCACGTCTCGGCATCTTCAACAGAACATACATTCGTGTGCTGATGCCTTTCTATGTCATGATTGGCTGCCTATTCTATCACTGTTTCCGTAAATCTTTCCCAGTGTTGCAATACGCTCCATCTTGTATCTTCTCATAACGGGACCAACAATGGAGATTACTTCTTTCTGAAGTTTGTGATCAAATCACAACAATTCAATTACACATCGCTACTGCCTGTCACAGAAAAAACTGCAGTTTAATGATTCCTTGATAACTTACATATTAAAATACAAGGAAGGAGAAGGGTTAACAATTGTGTACTTCATTCTGCGAGGAGGAATAAAATTCACGAGCATTGACCTACGAATATAAAAATAGGATACAGGTACGCGCCGAGGGCAGTGACTCCCGCTAGTATCGGCCGACGGGAAAATGAACGGAGAATGCTTTGAAGTGCAAACGAGCGATGGACAGAGGACCAGCTCAACAGCGGAGAACGGAGCGCCCGGACGTATACGTGATTTCACTGAACTTTTGATGTTACGGGAACGACAAAGGCGATTGTTGATGTATGGACATCAAACACTAACGAAGAACGGAAGGCCCAATATAAATAGTAGCAACTGGGATTGTTGTGTTAGTGTGTGCTACCTAAAGGGACGGCAAACTGGATTTATGTCTCCTGAAAATAGCAGAGACATCATCCCGGGAAATGGGATAGAAGTGATTGTGTGCTAATAGATTTCAATGCTTGGAGTATCATTAATTCTAGATATATAAGGTTCTACTACACAGCCTGACCTATCAAAGAAGATCAACCAGTACATCTCTTGTACAGAGAAAGCAGTGTTGATAATACAGGAAAGACATTTTAATTTAATCAGGCACTTCACAGGTGCAGTGAAAGTATATCACTATAGCAAATGCAAAGTGGGTGACTTAACGAATGTCAAAAAACAGGTTTTGGTGAACCTTAGAGAAGAAACTTTATTCAAGCATAGAAAATAGGATAAAACATTTTCATTTAGTACTCACCTAAACGAAACAGGGAAGAACCCTAGACCAGTGTACATATATTCAGAAAACGGTTAAATAACTGTGGACAGGTGTGAGGTGTTTTCACTGATGGATTATAACAACATAAAACGGAAAACTCTGTCTACGGAAAGGACTTACCGTGATCACATTACTGTACGGTGTTACTGTGGTGAACAATTGTTTGTGTTTTCAAGAATTGGATTAAGTCAAGACTCAAGCTGAACGGATCATACCTGGTGAGAACGTTCTAATTCTGTGTTTGATATCTGATGTTTTGGCCTGTTGAATATGCCGGAGAAGATTACGGAGACTATCTATCAACATCTTATCTTGCATCCACACTAGAAGAACATACCAACTACATAGACACTATCCATACATACACCAGACATAGTTTTTATTAATAAATCTTTTGTTTATTGTTGAAAGGAACTGTTGTCGGAGTATGTGTTGAAGGAATAACAGAGAGAGAGAGTGAAAGAAATAGATATATGGAAGGGAAGACAGAAGAGAGGAGTGTAGACAAAAGTCAGTCAATAATCCCAACAGATAATAAGTTTGAAGATGTGCTTGTTGATTCCAACTTCCTCTCAGGAAAACAAGTGACACTGCCCAATGTATAACAATTACTTTACAGGACATTGCTGTCAACATCAGCATCTTTCAGCTGATTGTTTGTTGATTTCTTGGCAAGATTACGCTCAGTAGTTTGCCATTGCTTTCTAAGCGGCCGACTCACATACCCTGTAAGTTACCGACGCGATTCGAACCACTGCTGATTCTCATCGTCGTCACGTTACTTACGAGAGTATACGAGATTACGGAGAAACGTAGCTAACCTCTAGGCCAGGAAGCCGGCGCCCAAGGTATAGACAAATAATTTGAACCATGCAAATAAGTGGATATATGTTGCAAGCCCTATATATTCAGGCCGATGGGCTCTCAATGGTCAGTAACACGCCTACCATCTTTTTTCTTTTTTCCGCGTTTCCATCCTGTTTCAGGATATTGTGGTCAACATTAGCATCTTTCAGCTGTATGTTGATTCCTGGGCTAGATTACGCTCATCAGCACGCCACGACTTTCTGAGCGACGGGCTCCATACTCTCATAAGTCACTGGCGCGAGAGTATTCGGGGTTAAGGAGAAAGCTGCTAACCACTCGGCCAGGGAGACCGGAGTCTACCATCTTTACTATCCCAGAAATTACCTCTGATCAATTTTAGGCTAGGTCAACGTGGTGGCTAAGATCAATGAAAAAAGTCTAATCGTCAGAAATGAAAATATGACCATCGAGTGGACAAGCAAGCGTGTAAGCCACTGAGATGCGGCGGCCCCGTAGAAGAGAGTGGTCTGGGTTCAAGTCCCCAGACGTAATGGTATTTGTTCTTTCTGCTAGTGTGGCTCTGAGGTCGGCTCAGCTATTTACAAGTGCTGCCCGTTAATTGTTCAGAATTTACTGATGCGCTCGCTCGCTTTGAATTCAAGCGTAGTCCATACACATTACTTCTAGTAGATTGGACTTAATTTTGCGTGAAGATTAGCTGTCCCTATTACCAGTGTCCCTCGCCATCAGGCGAACCGACTCCGAGTTCAGAGGTACATTTAATTCACATTCCCAAAATAAGGACGAGAAGTCAACAATTTAGTCAAACTGCCTGGTGTAGGGATTGAACCCCTTATCTCGGCATCAGCACACCGGATGTGTAATTACGAGCGTTTTTATCCATTCGGCCATGCTGACCCCTTACTGGAGTTTATCAGTAAAGGAATGGAGGTGGGGAACTATCCACTCAGTTATTAATAATTGTGTATGGACATATTCAAGTTAAAGCTGGAACTGCAGTTATGGTAATAATTCATGCATTAGGACATTTAACATTAATTTTATAGTTTCGTTCTGTGATTTATCAGTGTTTTTTTGCCTTTTACGGTTAGATTTTATATTCTCTATTGGATCATTATTGTAAATATAATTCCAGATTTGCATGTGATTTATTTAACACATTGTGGTTATTTGTCTCTTATGACACATATATTTGTACTAACTTTGGGAAAACTGGAGGGAAGTTAGATGTCGTGTTTGAGAATAATGTTGAGAGTATCATGATCGGAGGTGAAACAAATACTAAGGTATTAGTCAGTCAGTCAGTCAGTCAGTCAGCCAGTCAGCCAGTCAGCCAGTCAGTCAGTCAGTCAGTCAATCAGTCAGTTAGGCAGGCAGGCAGACAGGAAGGCAGTCAGTCAGTCAGTCAGTCAGTCAGTCAGTCAGGCAGACAGTCAGTCAGTTAGTTAGTTTTGTCAGTCAGTCAGTCAGCCAGCCAGCCAGTCAGTCAGTCAGTCAGTCAGTCAGTCAGGCAGGCAGGCAGGCAGGCGGGCAGTCAGTCAGTCAGTCAGTTAGTTAGTTAGTAGACAGATGATCTACATTGCACATCGAACCATTCTGTCCATAAGTGCCCAGACCCTCTCCTCAGTAAATCCCTTGGCGTGTAGCGGCTAACGACACCAGTTCTGTGTTGGTTTGTTAATCTTCTTTGGCTTCCAGCGTAGTGTTCTTGTTTGGTAACACATCTTTTAACCTGCTGTTCTCGCAGTCTGACCATGGATGTAGGATCAAAGTCATCGCGTGGTTCTCGCAAACGACTTGCTTCAAGTAGAGCATTCAGTATATCATTACAGTATATCAGCCTACTTCAAGGCTGTCCGCCCTCCACAGTAACCTTACCTGTAAGCCTATGTTGCTTGCTTGCTTGTGTTCGTTGGCTTGAGCTCCAACGCGAAGTCCTGTATGTCGGATGAAGGCATCCTGTTGTCCAACATCAGTGTGATGTCATACAGGACCTGAGGTTTGCGTGAGTATCCGTTGTCCCATGTCTGGCTTATTGGTGTGCAGACTGGTGGTTCTTCGCCGTCCTGGCAGATACTCTCCGACTTCGGAGGAATAAGCCTATGTTGACAGCAGCAGGCGTTACTAAATAACTCATCCACACTATAAGGAAAAGACAACTAAAATGAAAAAGCTGCATCTACAGAAGAGGTCGAATAACCCATCTAGCCGACAAAATAGTAGGCAAGAGAGATGTAGGAAGACAACAATATGAACACTTCAACTGCTGGGTAACAAATAATAATAATATAGGCAGCATAAATTTCGTTAAAATATCAGATACAAGAGAGCATCGCAGACATAAGCTATTGACCAGACACTTGAGAAGAAGATGAAGAAGAAGAAGAAGAAGAAGAAGAAGAAGAAGAAGAAGAAGAAGAAGAAGAAGAAGAAGAAGAAGAAGAAGAAGAAGAAGAAGAAGAAGAAAAAGAGCAAGAAGGGAAGAGAAAAAGGAATCAGAAGAAGAAGAAGCAGCAGCAACAGAAGAAGAAGAAAATAAAGAAGAGGAGGAGAAAGAAGAAGCAGCAGCAACAGAAGAAGAAGCAACAGCAGTAGCAGTAACAACAACAACAACAACAACAGCAGAAGAAGAAGAAGAAGAAGAAGAAGAAGAAGAAGAAGAAGAAGAAGAAGAAGAAGAAGAAGAAGAAGAAGAAGAAGAAGAAGAAGAAGAAGAAGGAAGAAAAGGAAGAAACTTAAGAAAAGGTGAAGAAGAATAAGAAGATGACGACAATGGCTGTAACCACACCTTGTTTTTGTTAAGCTCCACTCAGATTTATGTTGTTCGTGTCTGGTTTATGTGTCTCATAACAAAAGGAGTACAGCTTCTCTGTTTTTATTTATTTCTTCTTTAAAAACCAAATTGTCAAGGACCTTGTAACCTATTTCACGGCTCGTAAGATGAAATGTGGCATACTGTCTTTTGTCGGTCGACAATCGCTTTACAGTGTGATAAATATACTTCTGGGGCGTCTTTGTGTGTTTTTATTTTACTGCAGGTGAAATAAATTATAAATGAAATAACAGAGTGATTCCTTTCTTTCAAGTTTAGTCGTTTTTATTAATTCATTAATTCATGTATTAATGTTTATTTGTACATTTGTGGTGTAAATGATTATTGATAACCCACTAAATGGCTAACGGGCGTACTAACGTAGTTAATAGTGAACTGGTAATGTCATGTTCATGGTCAGGCAACTGGGCTCGTGGTCTGCGAATGTGAGAGAAACAATGGCCACCTATTCCTACGTACATGTGATGACTATATGGGGACACAGATCCATGGCAGGAGACTACTTCCGGACACATAAGATGACTATATGAGGACACAGATCCATGGCAGGAAACTACTTCCGGACACATGTGATGGCTATATGGGGACACAGATCCATGGCAGGAAACTACTTCCGGACACATGTGATGACTATATGAGGACACAGATCCATGGCAGGAAACTACTTCCGGACACATTTATTATATTGTTTATATTACATGGACATGTTACTTAAGACGCGTTCCTATAAACGTAATAGCTCTTAATTATTAATTATTTAACTCACCATCATTAAGTGCCTTACCAGCTGGCGTAAACATTCATGTCTTTCCACAGATTTCAGTCTTTGGTGTTCTGGATCAACTCTGCTAATAATATTTCTCCATGCCACTGTCTCATTTTATTCAGCACAATTTCTCTTGGTCTGCCTCTGCCTCTCTTTCCTTTGATCTTTCTAGTTGTCACGATGTTCTTCTATACCTCTCTTTCCTTTGATCTTTCTAGTTGTCACTATGTTCTTCTATGCCTCTCTTTACATCGTATGACATGTATGTTGTATTCTAATTTCATTATCCTCTTTTGGGCAATTGTTGTTAGTTACTCTGACAGTCCAGGGAATCCACAACATTTGTCTCAGGAACCACATCTCTGTTGCTTCCAAGTTCTTCCTAACTTGTTCATTTACATTTCAAGATTCACTGTTATACAGCAAAATATATTCAATATAGTATTTCAGCACTCCCTTATATTCAATGAAAGAGACTTATTGCATAAGATACTTTTCATTTACTGAAATTCCGCTTTTACTTGCCCAGTTCCTGTTCTTAATCTCAGTTGTACATCTTCCATCTAATATAACTGCCTAGGTATTTAAATGTATCTAATTGGTTAAGCTTTCACTTATATTTTTATCTCACAATTTTTGTTTGTAACCTATTTCTTTGATATAACCATTGTTACTGGTTTCGTGATATACAAGGAGAGTAATTTCTTTGCACTCTCTGATACTACAATGTCCAACAATATTTGTAGATCTTTTGCATCTATCGCCATCAGTACTGTGTCATCTGCATAGCGTAGACTGTTTTATTATAACCTCCGATTAGTATTCCTGGCTTCACTCTGATCGCTCTCATTATTAGTTCGCTATGGACATAGAAGAGATCCGGTGACAAAACATACCCCTGTCGTACTCCTAACTTTATTTGTTCATAATTGCCCTCTTTGTTTCTCATTTTTGCTGCTATTTCATTCCAGTAAATACTCTTTATTATTCTGAGATCTTTCCCATCAGTTAACGTATGTACTCATATTGTTTATTCCACACTATACTATATATACCTTTCACAACTGAACTTCTACGCAGCCTAGCAACGGGGTTGGGGGGGGGGGGGGAGAGAGAGAGAGAGAGAGAGAGAGAGAGAGAGAGAGAGAGAGAGAGATAGCCCGGTAATTTACTTTGCCAGAGGACGTTCGTTTAAGGTATGTACACTGTGTTTATTATCTTTTACGCAGGAGTTAGTGTATCTAACTTTTATTCCTGTTGAAAATCCTATTGAATTTACAGAAAAGTCAGAACATTGTGTAAGGAGGCAAAAGAAGCATGGCTTGACAAAAATTGCATAGAAATTTAAAAACAATACAACAGTAAAAATACCAAATTAATGCACAAAATAATTCAGGAGCTTACTAATAAAAGAACACGTATATAAGCAGGCTGACTAAACCACAAAATGGAAAAGTCATAATAGAAAAAGATCAGATTTTACATAAATGGTCGGATTACGTGAAAATACCTGTATGATGCTAACAGAGAAGAACAGTATGATATTCGAAATAATAATGAAGGATTATCAGTTTTGAAGATGGAGGTTCCGAATGTTCTTAACCATATGAAAACTGGCAAGAACCCCGGTTTAGACAACATCACAACATAAATTATTAATGCTTTAGTAGAATAAGGAATAGATCAAGTTACCAGACTGCTTAACACAATATATGAGACTGGGGATATTCCTCATGAATCATATAATTCTGTGTTTATCCAGGGCGTCGAAATGACTTCCTGAAAAACAAACAAAATAGCATTCTTGACAATCGCTGCTACGTGAACGTCATACAAAATAAAACACTGCTTCTTTATCTGTACCTGTTTTGTGTTCTACCACAATCAAAATCATGTCCCATCAGCATCATTTTCGCCCTTGGTGACATGTATTAACATCGTGGCTCACTATCATCATCATTGATGTTGTCATATATAGTAGCCGTCATCATCATCACGTTCCCTCATCAATACCGCCATCTTCCTCGTGTGTCCTAGTCAACATCGTGTATCAACATGGACCAACACCATTGACAATAGAAACCTCTCTCATTATTGACATAGGCCAACCTCATTGTTAGCATCAATCCACATGACAATTAACAACATTACAATCTTAATAATTAATCATCAACATGTATCTAACTCTTCACTAGTAACTTTTATCCCCCTAAGCTCCGTCTAGTTAGCCTTGAATGATGTATGAATGGTATAATGTATGAAAGAGAGTGATAAAAGGGCAGAATGTTAGACGGGGCTGCGTGCCCTTGTTGTTGTTGTTGTTGTTGTTGTTGTTGTTGTTGTTGTTGTTGTTGTTGTTAGTACTAAGCTGAAAAACCATTTAAACTTTCTCCCCGGGTTTTCTTGCAGATTCGAATTCGCCACCTTTAACTCGCGGGGCTAGCCTGTGGCCAGCGCTAACTACTGGTTCACAGAACGCGACCTCCTCCCCCCCCCCCCCCCCCCCTCCCTCTGCTATACAATACAACGCATTCCTTCCTCTGCCAGCGGTCCCCTGTAGCTGTAGCGAACAGCTTCAACTTAAGTCGCCATTTTCCTACCGCTTTGTAATTCTACCAGTTGTTCCTTAGGTACCATAACAGATTCGCTAGTGTTTCCCTCCTCTCGTGTTCCAGACGACGTATGGGTTTGTGCGCCTGTCGCCTCTTAAGTCTTACTTCTCATCTGACGGATCTCCCGGGGTTCCGTGTATATATCATAACCCTTTCTGGCACCGTTACACGTCCTATAGTCACGTGGGTGCCTTGTCTTTCCTGACATCTCGCTGAGATCATACAATAAGCTCAACGCATCGCTTGGTTAATGTACATGCATGCTTTGCATAATCTCTGTATTCTATGTTCCTTCACCCCGCTAAGTTCTAATTTAAGTTCAACGTCTTAATTTTATATCCCGGCCTAACGCCGTATTTGTTTTAGGTCAGTGGACGTATTTGTCCCTATAGATCTACAACATCCGGTGTCTACATTTGTCTAGTGACAGTTCAAGACAATGTCTCCGTTAATTTTTGCGTACTTTTGCCTGGGAAACTCTGGTATGTAGGTAAACGTCATTGACTGCACGTTTAGAATTATTTCCTGAGGTCGATGACTCTTAACTTTCAAATTTAAAAAAAAAAAAAAAAAATATCGGTTGGTATCTTGGCGGTGTGGAAAAGCTATTTTCCCCACCGTCACACCTGTATAGGTAAAATATTTGATGATGTGTAAGGAATCATCATTGTAGGAAGAAATATCAATAACATTATTTATGCAGATGATACAGTATTGATTTCAGAGAATGAGCAAGATCTGCAACATTTAGTAGATGCGATTGTTGCACACAGTGAACAACTAGAGTTAGAATTAAATTGTTAGAAGACACAGATTATGGTCGTCGTCACTAGGAAGAACGAAACACAACAATGTAATATACAGGTAAATGGGAATATTCATAAATAAGTGAATCGGTACAATTATCTCGGAACAGTCCTAACATCTGATGGGAGATGTCTTGAAGATATTAGACCAATAATTGTCATGCGAAGGTAGCCTTTTGCAAGATAAAAACATAGTGACCAATAAAACAATGTCAATTGCTACGAAAAAACAAAGAGTCGAGAGGTGCTACATAGAGCCTGTACTTGTTAATGGATGTGAAGCGTCGACAATGAGCGGTAAAGCTAAAAAAAAAACATCTGGTGGCTGTGGAAATGTGGTTTTTGAGGAGAATGAAAACAGTACTATGGACTGAAAGAAACACCAATGACCAAATCCTACAGGAAACATATGAAAATCGTAAACTGATTAGAGAAATTAGACGTAGAAAGTCAGCACTTTTTGGACGTGTTATGAGAAGACATAAATTAGAGAACTTGGTGACAACTGGAAAGATAGAGGGGAAGCGAACAAGGGGAAGACAGAAAAGTAAATACCTCGTTTGCTGCACCACGTGGTATGGTTGAGAAAAGAACACTGAGCTGATCCGTGACTCAGGTGATCGAGTGAAAGTACTAATCATGACCGCCCACGCTTACAGGCAAGGCACATGATGGATTTATTGATTGAATGTAAAACAACTGATGAATTCTCGTGTAACTTCGAAACAGAGACAGGCGTTCAGAACAGCAACAGACGTGTTGTTGACAGCTTTGTTTACAAATGGGACTTCAGTTGTGTAAATACTGGAGAGCAGAATAAATGCAGAACTGGCAGTCGTAAAAGCAGCATTCTATGAACTAAGTCAGAGATCCAAAAGGTTTGTACGTAATACAATGGATTCCCTAGCACTGCACTATAACTGAAAATGAAGATGCGATAGAATGGAAAAGGAAGGTGAATGTCTACCTCAGTCTCATATAGACATAAGTGATGATGAGGCCACAAGATTTATAAGATGCAATTATAAAATTGAGCGGAAATAAGAGCATCCAGTCATCCGAAAGATGATGCATATTATCAGCTTCAAAGAACATAACAAGTAAATATCACGGAATTACTGCAGACGCCGACCAGAATGATGGATTGCCCGAGACATCCATCTACAGACGTCGCAACCTTTTGTTGTTGGGAAAGGTTTTCCCAGATCAAACGCCGACCAGAATTATTTGAGTTCATGGGAAGGATTTCCCTGATCAAAGCGGGACCGTCGGTATATTGTTTGCCCGACCCAAGAATGAGAAAAAGAGAATTTCTCGACACCTGGATTCTGGCCAAAGCAGTGACGTCATTCAGACACACAGTTCTTGGCAGTAAAAAACCCAGTTTGCAATCAGTGTGCAGGATGGATTAATAAGAAAGGGAGTGTTCGTCTGGTCCAGTCTAAATAAGAAAAGGAACCACAGCGTCCCGTGTTGTTTAAAGGCGACGGACATGTGTCCATGATGTGAATTTGTGGTTTCAATTCTAGTAACGGAATAGCTTAATAAGGTAATTAATTGCTAGAGATTAGGAATCGAGTGTTGTGATGGGGCGTTGTGCGAACTTATTCTAGGAGCGTCGGCAGCAGCAGGCTGATGCGTTGCTTAAACTAAGTTGAGTGATATATCGTTTAACTCAGCAGGTTAAGACCAATTTCGTGGGATGATATTGAGTGAGATTGAGGGTGGTTTGGGGGAATAAAGGAAACGTCAATGGTAGGATCTCCCGGTAGGGTGCCTACTGGGGTTTCTTCGATTTCTTTTAGTCTTTCCTTTTCTTACCACGTATCAGGCCAATGTGATGAACTCCTCTGCCTTACGTCAGAGTTTAGTTCTATGATGATCAGGATATAAATATCTGAGTACGGCCTTCGGCCTACACTCACATATAGTAGGTCTGAATCGGGTTTCTCTCACCGGGTGTTCTCTTTTCGACAGGTTCTACTGTACCTGAGAACTTAAGGACAACTCAGAGATCCCCAGGACGGTCAAAAGTTGCAGCTGCACGTGTTTACATGGGGTCGACAAAATGGGAACATTTGGAAGTGAGTGAGATGAATCTATACACCACTTTGACAGTTCATAAACAGGTCGGATTTAAGCGGAAGTACTCAGCTCGGGAGAAAACAGTCCGTCTGTCATTTAGAGTTCTGGACATCAAGCGAAATGGCGGCTGGGGTTGTCACCACTCGACAGAAGATTGGTGGTTTGTTGTGGAAACCCGTTGTTGGGAGCACACAGGAACTCGTTAGCTTGTTGTGGGAGTCTAAACAAGTGATGACACCCCTGACATTGATTGAGCCAGGGAGGATAGATTCTTGACAATGGATGATATGCCCAAATAACACCTGTGTGGACATAAAGAATACCGTCACGTGACCAATTTTAGGCTGTTTGAAAAACCATGATTGGGAGAAACAGTGTTGACCAAAACCGTGGATTAGGATGGACGTGTTTGTGGGAGAGCTCTACAGTGTTAGATTAATGTAAAATTAACTAGCATGTGTCTTTATGGCAAAGTGTAGCAGCCATCCCGGAATGAGGCGGTTTTGCATAAGGTTCCATACCAGTTACGAGGAAGTTCAACACTGGGTTTGATGAAGTGCAACTTCAATTAGATATAACACCAGTTGGACACTCAAATGTTTCTTACTAAAAAGGAATAACGTCCGAGAAGAAAGATGGTATTATGTTTACGCTGGACTCATAATCAGGAGGGTTCACCATATCATGACTCAGAAGAGCCAACCAATATGACGATTTCTGCGTGTTAAGGTTCACCTAGGATGGGTGATGATTGCTGATGCATCACACAGCATAAGAACATTAGTACCTAAACAAGAACATTAAAATATAATAGTCACATGGTGTGACATATTCTAGTGAAATAGTTCAAAAGACATGATACCTGAACCTAGATAGACACTAGTTAGGTTCAAGTATATTAACAATAACAGTGATACCTAAATACTCACTACAAAGGATTTGTGCATTCTTTAAGAACGATAGGAAATTATGTGCATTGGGCAACCGGTCCATGATCAGCTGTAATTTACAAACAGTATCTATTTCGGATGATCAGGAAGATGGATTACCAGGTAGCTACAGATGACAGTCGGTGTCCGCAGGAGAGATACAGTACCGGGTGAGGTGGACTTGTTCTGACTTAACGTGCTGTGGTGTGTCCTTGCAAGGATGAACTGACTATGCTATTATCTGAGAGTCCGATCCTACACACATTATAGAACACATCACACATTTTCTTCGCATACACGTCTCATATACGTTACACTTTTCTTTTAATAAATTAATCTTTATTAATTTTTAGAAGCAAGAGTTGTTGAATATGTTGCGTTGGGGAAGTATGAGAGGGGGCATAGTACGACAGTGAGAGAGTGATAGGAAAAGGTGTCCATGGGCTGATGGAGGGTGTTGGACGGAAGCTGGTGGATTCTCCAAGATATTGATAAGGGAAAAAATTATAATGTGGGTGTTGACTCCCCTCACTCCCGGGACGACACTTTAAAGGAAGACACGACATTATTGGGGGCTCGTCCGGGATCTTTGGACAGCGGGATCTCTCGTAAACGTGATCTTTGGACAATGGGATCTCTCGTACACGGGATCTTTGAACAGCGGGATCTCTCGTAAACGGAATCCTTGGACAGCGAGATCTCTGGCAAGCAGGAACCTTTGACAGTGGGATCTTCTGACAACGGGGTCTTTTGACACGGGATCCTTAGTTATAAGAGGGAAATATCATATTGGAGAATCCAGCTAGAGTGAATGTGGATAGGGGTTAGGACAAATAATTACCTGTTCACACTTCACACGTCTGCATAGGTCTGTGGTCCTGATTCTACTCTTGTCACTGAGTGAATGTGCTGTATGTGGTAATATCTAGATTTATAGTATTTGGTCATATATCTGTATATTAATTTGAAGTTATATTACTCAACCTGCTAGCTTACCTCTCTGTAAAATGGCCACTCTGAAACTGACCACGTTAGAACTAAGGGCAAAGGGGGAAGAAATTGGATTGTCGGGTTCTGCTCTAACGGATTACATACAGGAAGTGGAGAGAGAGAGAGTATCGTCAAGCAGAAAGGGAAGATCGAAAGGCCGAGTTGGAATTGAGAAGGATGGAGTTGGAACAAGAAGCTAGGAAATTGGAGGCAAAGCAGGCTGCTAGGAAACTAGAAGCTGAGCAGGCTGCTAGGAATCTTGAAGCGGAACAGGCTGCTAGGAAACTTGAAGCTGAGCAGGCTGCTAGGAAACTTGAAGCGGAACAGGCTGCTAAGAAACTTGAAGGAAGCACAGAAAAGGGAGCACGAGTACCGGATGAGGGAACTCGAGTTGAAGAGTCAATCTAATGGAGAAACTGAGGAGGCGGTTGGAGGTCCTGCATCCCAGGCCCAACCCCAGCAGGTGGACATATTTACCATGCTATGAAGTTTCCTCTAGCGGTCTACGAGGAGGACAAAGAGAAGATTGACCAGTACCTTCAACGCTTCGAGGCCATGTCCGTGGCTATGGGTCTGGAGCGTAACAAATGGAATCTCAAGCTATCCCAGGGATTACGCGGGACCGGCTACGAGGTTTATTCTCGCCTGCCACCAGGACATGAGAACAATTATGACGAATTGAAGACGGCTCTGTTGAAACGATTCGAGGTTACGTCACATACCTACCTGAAAAAATTTCGAGCAGCGAAACGAGAACCGGGGGAGTTGTTTGCCGCCCACAGTTTGCGTCTAAAATCCTATCTCCATAAGTGGATGGATTTGGCTGGGTTCGCACATGACTATGAGAGTCTGGAAGAGCTCATGGTGGTCGACCAGCTGAAGAAGCAAATGTCTAAACCTCTCAGGACGTTCCTGGGAGAACAAGGAGCGGAACGTATGGACCTCGTGACAAAATTAGCAGAACGGTTCGTCGAGGTACATGGGAAGGCAGGGGGAAACCTTTCCACCAACACCAAAAGTCAGGAGAAACATGACAAGAAGATAGCCAAAAACTCAGGAACCAAAAAGTGGGAACCTTATGTGCAAAAATCAGCTGATAGTTCAGAGAAGAAGAAGGAGGGAAGCAAGAGCACTTCAAGCTCTACACCAAAACGACCGTGGTCGGAGAAGTGGTGTGCAATTTGTAAGTCACCCTCTTACAATACGAGGGACTGCAAATCGAAGGCTAAGAACCCTCACTTCGCAGCATGTCAAGTGACTTCCAAGGAGGTTGTCACGGAAAATGCCAAGGTCAACAAGGAAGCTCGCCACCAGGAGAGCTCACTCAAGTCCAGCACTAGAAAATCTAGGACAGGGAAATGATGCAACCAATGCAAGTCAAACACGCACAATGCTATTGACTGCAAGGGAAAGTCAGGAGACTCTAAATTCGCCGTGTGCCCCGGGAAACCTAAGGTGGAGCCCACCGAACAGGTTTAGGCCGAGGAAGAGACTCCAGACCAGGAAAACCACCTGTAGTGGAATTGGTAGAGGCTAACGGTCGTCAAGTGGAGTGTTTGTACGACACAGGACTGGACGGGGAGGCCGTGATTTCTGCGGATCTGGTACATCCAGAACAATTCACATGTGAGACCATGGAGATACAGCCTGCACAGAAGAGTGCTGTGGCCATGAAGTTGCCCATTGCTAATGTGGAGATTCGGTCAAGATATGTCATCGGCACCATCAAGGCCGCTCTATTGACCGATCCCATTTTCCCAGTAATCCTCGGTTTCCGGTATGTCTTTCTGGGAATGCCCAGGGAGCCAACCCATATGGGAGCAATGCAGACTCGCTCTCAGACGAGAACGGAAGAGGCAGAAGCAATTGTGACTAACTCAATGCCGGGGAGCTACGAACTGCCCAGAGTGAGGATGATACCTTACGTCCTTGCTACAGAAAGCTGCAGAAAAGTGCTGATCCACCAGGGCGGGGGCAGTACTACATGAAGAATAGGATACTCTACAGGAGAGCAGGAAGGGGAGACAACCTATACGGTCAGTTGGTCGTCCCGAAAGCTCACCGGTCCCAGATTCTTCATATGGGGCATACCATCTCCTTTAGTGGACACATGGGTATTGCCGCCACCATGCAGCGAATTTCCTGCCATTACTATTGGCCGGGAATGACAGAGGATGTGCGTCGGTATGTGAAGTCATGCCATGAGTGCCAGAGGGTGGCACCGAAACACTGGACAGCACCGGTGGTGTTGGGTGAGATGCCCATCATGAACTCTCCTTTCGAGAGGGTAGCCATCGATATCGTGGGTCCACTTCCCAGAACTAGGAAGAGGAACATGTATATACTCACAATGGTGGATTGCTGTACAATGTGGGGTGAGGCCATACCGTTGACCACGATTGACTCGAAACGAGTGGCGGACGCACTGATGGAGGCCTTTACCAGATTAGGCTTCCCTGATCAAATTCTGACTGACAATGGGTCCCAGTTTTGTGAAAAACTCATGGAGGAGGTATTTAGGGTGTTTCACTCTAACCACATACATACCAGCCCTTACCACCCTCAAGCCAATGGACAAGTAGAGCGTTTCAACGGCACGTTGATAACAATGCTCTGGAAAATGGCACAGGAAAAATCTGATAGGTGGGATGAATATATCCCAGCAGCACTCTTTGCCTATCGGGAGGTTCCTCATGGCTCAACAGGACTACCACCCACCACGTTGCTGTTTGGTCGTCCAATGAAAGGACCGTTGGAAGCCATGTTGAGGAGTTGGACTGAGGAGGGGACGTCAGAAGAAGTGATCTCATCCTATAAATACGTGGAGGAACTGAAAGAAAAATCCACAAGGGATGGACTCTGGCAAATCAAAACTTGAAAAAGGCCAGGAAAAGACATGCGGCTTACTACAACCGTAGGTCTAAAGACAGATCTCTAGAGGTGGGAGACAAAGTCTTGTTGCTACTCCCAACGGGAAACAACAAACTGGAGATAGGTTGGCAAGGACCATTTCCCGTGGAAAGGGTGATATCCAGAACCAACTATCAGATCCGGATCCGGGGAAAGTCGAAGATTTTCCATATCAATCTCTTGCGGAAATACGAAGAGAGACCGGGAGACAAGGCAGCGCACCTCATGGCAATGGCAGTTGCAGTGGAGACTGAAGTGGGAACCAACGAGGGCAGGGAATATCCCTTGGTACACCAGGAAACCTATAGGGAAGTGCAAGTGAACCCTGATCTGACCTCCCAGGAGAGGGAAAGGATAACCCAGGTTCTCAAGTATCATAAGGAGATACTGACTGATAAACCAGGACGAACGAGGTTGGTGGAGTTCGAGATGACTTTGACCACGCAGGAACCTGTTCGTCAAAAGGTTTACCCAGTGCCATTCTCTAAAGAAAAGGCCCTGGAGGAGGAAATACAAAAACTGCTGGAGGATGACGTGATTGCACCATCCACATCCCCATACAATGCGGGGGTAGTTTTGTTACGCAAACCAAGTGGAGAACACAGATTGTGTATAGATTACCGACTTCTGAACAGTCATACACAGTTTCAGGTGGAACCTTTGCCGAATCCAACTCAGTTATTCGCTAGGCTCCATAAGGCTCGGTACTTTTCAAAGGTAGATCTGAGTCGGGGGTATTATCAGATACCAGTCAAACCGGAGATTCTACCACTGTTGGCTTTCAGTACACCCAGTGGACACTACGAATTCAAGGTCATGCCCTTTGGACTCAGCAATGCACCTAGTGTGTTTACACGCATGATGAGGACTTTACTAGATCCTTTACAGGATCCGGACATCATCTCTTTCATGGATGATATTCTGATTTCCAGTGACAGCTTGGATGACCACTTGCAATCCTTGGAGAGAGTGTTTAATAGACTCAAGGAAGCAGGGCTTACCGCTCGTCCAACCAGGTGCATGATTGGTTACCAGACTCTGGAATTTCTAGGACACACCATCACTCCAGGACACATTGTCCCAGAAGAGAAGAACCTGGAGAAAATCAGAAATGCACCAAGGCCAAAAACGAAGAAGGATGTGCGATCTTTTCTCTCGATGTGTGGGTTCTACCACAAATTTATCCCACATTTCACTGAACTGGGAGCTCCGTTGACGGAAACCTTGAAAAAGGGGTTCCCGGACCAAATCATTTGGACACCAGAATGTGAGAATGCCTATAGTCAGTTAAAGGAGGCCTTGGTCAGCAAACCTGTTTTACAGCTCCCTGACCTTTCCAAACCATTTGTGTTGAGAACGGATGCGAGTGCGATTGGGATTGGGGCAGCCTTGTTACAGGAAGGAAAAGACGATGCTTCAGTTTTGAAACCTGTAGCATACGCAAGTAAGAAACTTCTTCAGGCTGAGAGGAATTATTCAACCGTCGAGAGGGAGTGCTTGTCTCTCGTATGGGCAGTGCAAACATTCCAGCCCTATTTGTATGGAGTTAAGTTTCGGGTCCAGTCGGATCATCAGCCCTTGATGTTCCTGGCTACTTCTCAGAAGCTCAACGCCCGGTTGATGCGGTGGTCATTGTTACTTCAACCCTATAATTTCACAGTGGAGTACATTCCTGGGAAGGAAAATGTTGGAGCGGACTTCTTGTCAAGACACCCAGCTCCTGAAGAAGATGAATGAATCATCTGGATTAAACTTACGGTGGAGAAGAGTGAGATGGACTACTCTCTTAAGAGGGGGCCTATGTCACAAAAATAACACACCGCGTTTAACCAGTTGATTACTATAGAGACTTTCTGATTAACCGGCCTATCTGCAAAGCCAAAACTATTTTAACTAACAGAAAAAACAAATTGGATGTCAAAATCCCCAGGACGGTTAAAAGTTGCAGCTGCACGTGTTTACATTGGGTCGACAAAATGGGAACATTTGGAAGTGAGTGAGATGAATCTATACACCACTTTGACAGTTCATAAACAGGTCGGATTTAAGCGGAAGTACTCAGCTCGGGAGAAAACAGTCCGTCTGTCATTTAGAGTTCTGGACATCAAGCGAAATGGCGGCTGGGGTTGTCACCACTCGACAGAAGATTGGTGGTTTGTTGTGGAAACCCGTTGTTGGGAGCACACAGGAACTCGTTAGCTTGTTGTGGGAGTCTAAACAAGTGATGACACCTCTGACATTGATTGAGCCAGGGAGGATAGATTCTTGACAATGGATGATATGCCCAAATAACACATGTGTGGACATAAAGAATACCGTCACGTGACCAATTTTAGGCTTTTTGAAAAACCATGATTGGGAGAAACAGTGTTGACCAAAACCGTGGATTAGGATGGACGTGTTTGTGGCAGAGCTCTACAGTGTTAGATTAATGTAAAATTAACTAGCATGTGTCGTTATGGCAAAGTGTAGCAGCCATCCCGGAATGAGGCGGTTTTGCATAAGGTTCCATACCAGTTACGAGGAAGTTCAACACTGGGTTTGATGAATTGCAACTTTAATTCGACATAACACCAGTTGGACACTCAAATGTTTCTTACTAAAAAGGAATAACGTCCGAGAAGAAAGATGGTATTATGTTTACACTGGACTCATAATCAGGAGGGTTCACCATAACATGACTCAGAAGAGCCAACCAATATGACGATTCCTGCGTGTTAAGGTTCACCTAGGATGGGTGATGATTGCTGATGCATCACACAGCATAAGAACATTAGTACCTAAACAAGAACATTAAAATATAATAGTCACATGGTGTGATATATTCTAGTGAAATAGTTCAAAAGAATGATACCTGAACCTAGATAGACACTAGTTAGGTTCAAGTATATTAACAATAACAGTGATACCTAAATACTCACTACAAAGGATTTGTGCATTCTTTAAGAACGATAGGAAATTATGTGCATTGGGCAACCGGTCCATGATCAGCTGTAATTTACAAACAGTATCTATTTCGGATGATCAGGAAGATGGATTACCAGGTAGCTACAGATGACAGTCGGTGTCCGGCAGGAGAGATACAGTACCGGGTGAGGTGGACTTGTTCTGACTTAACGTGCTGTGGTGTGTCCTTGCAAGGATGAACTGACTATGCTATTATCTGAGAGTTCGATCCTACACACATTATAGAACACATCACACATTTTCTTCGCATACACGTCTCATATACGTTACACTTTTCTTTTAATAAATTAATCTTTATTAATTTTTAGAAGCAAGAGTTGTTGAATATGTTGCGTTGGGGAAGTATGAGAGGGGGCATAGTACGACAGTGAGAGAGTGATAGGAAAAGGTGTCCATGGGCTGATGGAGTGTGTTGGACGGAAGCTGGTGGATTCTCCAAGATATTGATAAAGGGAAAAAATTATAATGTGGGTGTTGACTCCCCTCACTCCCGGGACGACACTTTAAAGGAAGACACGACAATTAACTATAAGCATCTCACGTAACTATGACTATAGTAGGTATAGAGGTATGTATAGAAAAGAGAATCATTCAGTAACAGTGTCCAACGAGACAGAACGTTGAAGATCGTGTGAGATACAGGAAAGTATTCCTAGGTTACAGGATTTTTATAGACATATTAGGTACATCGCGTGTTCCGAATTCATGGACAGTATTCTACCATATTCAACATTAGTAACCAGGCACCCAGACTATCCACGATCAACTGGGAGAATTCGACCCCTGGCCGGAGAGACGCTTCATTTGGTGAGGTCCCTCTGAACTTGCTGTGTTGTGATGTGGTATGGCCGGACACTATGATGAACGATCCTGAACTGACTAGTCTTATCTCGCATACACAATAGACTATACTACAGACGTTCTATACACATACATTGCACATACCTGACACTTTTCTTTATTAAATTATTGTGTCATTTGTTAGAAGCCAGAGTTGTGTGGGTATGTTTTGGAGGAAGATGAAGAGGGGTATTGTCCCGTGGTAAGAAGAGAGAGAGAGAGAGATAGTGATCCAGAGACTGAAGGGGTTGTGTAGACAAAGGTCCATTAGATTCCAAGGCTGGTGATATAGAATTAAAAGAGTGTGCTTGTTGATTCCTATCACCCCAGGAACAACAGGCGACAGTAACAATCTTCAGACGCGGCACGGGACACACTAGATTGAAATAAACTCAAGATAGCAAATGCTGTTGAATGTAGGTGTTGGGTATGTCCTACATATGCACCAATAAAGTTCTATTTCGGCAGCCACCTGCTCCATTTGAAGAAAAAATCTATGAAGGTGTAAAGAATCTCAAATGGACTGAGGCTTTCTTTGCATTTATTCACACTTACATCTGAAATTGTACGAAAAATAAGAAGATATACCTGAATTTACCAACACTTCAAAACAAAGGGGCGTTATTGTTTTTACACAAAACACAAAATTCAACATAATGTATTCTTTATCTTGGTTGGTGTCTGAAAATATTAATAAGAGCGCGCAAATACTACTACTACTACTACTACTACTACTACTACTACTACTACTACTACTACTACTACTACTACTACTACTACTACTACTACTACTACTGCTGCTGCTATTGATACTACTTCTACTACTACTACTGCTGCTGCTGCTACTACTACTACTACTACTACTACTACTATTACTACTACTACTACTACTACTACTACTACTACTACTACTATTACTACTACTACTACTACTACTACTACTACTACTACTACTACTACTACTACTACTACTACTACTACTACTATTACTATTGCTATTGTTATGTATAGTTGTTTGTTGATGAGGACTATTCACCACAACGTGTTATGTTTTCTGTAATTGTAATCCGTAAAGCTGCATTACTTTGTGTTATCGTATATTGTTAGCCATATATTTACAACGACAAGTACTGTACATCAACTAGACATTATCAACCGACGTCCTGCATCTCAATTGTATTTTCAACAAACATCGCTGCAGTTTGAGGACGCGTGTGTGTAAGAAAGAACCAATTTGAGAGAAGGTTTCAGTAAGTGAATATTAGCGAGCGACAGCAACTGTACCCGACAAGTGAGTTCTGTCTTCAGCTAGACATAATATTCTTTATTGTATTGCACCAGGTAGTGACAGAAACACACACACACATACACACACACACACACACACACCACACACACACACACACATATATATATATATATATATATATATATATATATATATATATATATATATATATATATATATATATATATATATATAGCCGGTCTCTCTGGCTGTGGGGTTACAACACTTTCTCTCTGTAATCCCGTTTATCACGCAGAGTCTCGCAGCGGAGCGAGAACTGAGGTGGTTCGACCCCCGCTCGTGACTTGCGGATACTGAGCCGGCCGCTCAGAAAGCAATGGCAAACTACTGAGCGTAATCTTGCCAAGAGATCAATAGACAGCTGAAAGATGCTGCTGTTGACAGCTAAGTCCTGTAAAAGGATACGCAAAAAAAAAAAAAAAAAAAAAAAAAAAAAAAAAAATATATATATATACAAGGCCCTCACCTGTGGGACATGGCTGAACGCCTCTAAGCCGGGTCCCTTGGGTGTCAGGGTCTGGCCATAACTCGCCACCGGCTCGTGGTGGTGAGGTCTCGGTGGATTGACGCTGAGCCGCCAGCGTCTGCAGCCTACCTTGTGCCAGACGTATTGGTTACCCATTCCTCTGGAATACACAAGACTAGGCCGAGGGAGGGGTCATGTCGTTTGGGCATCACATGATCTCTGAAGCTCTGCCCAGACATTGTGATGGAATATTGGCCACATTCCACTCACATACTTTGGTCTGTCAAGACTGCAAGGTGTCTACTATATATATATATATATATATATATATATATATATATATATATATATATATATATATATATATATATATATATAGAGAGAGAGAGAGAGAGAGAGAGAGAGAGAGACAGACAGACAGACAGACAGACAGACAGACAGACAGACAGACAGACAGACAGACAGGTTCCAAATTGCTGTATGTAGCCGGGGCACAGTGTTGCGGTGAGCGCCCAACATTGCTTAAATACCCCAATGGCTCGTGAATACATAACTTCTGCAGCAAAAGTCCAACTCCTGGCCTTCACGTGGCGGAACTGTTTTAACTAATAGGAGAAGGGGCGACGGCGAGTATCTGGCGCCGGAAAATAACCACTGTGCTCTAGATGTGTATACACATACATGCATGTGCAGACACGTGTGTGCGTGTGTACACATCTAAACTCGAGTGAGACCACAGTCTGCTCTAGCAAAGGAAAGGTGCTGAAGACGGAGGCAACCAGCCAGGAGGCGCACCACAGAAATCAGGATGCCACGAAATTACGCAAAATGGAATATGTCGACTGCTGCTAAACGTTATGGTGCTCGCCCTGCTTTGGACTCCCAGGCAGGTGCAGTGCCGGGCCCTATGTCTCGAAAGGGTCCAACCCCAACTACTGGAGGTCCTTCTCAGATGTCCTGTGGAGCCAGGGGACATGAGAATAGAACAGCTGGCCATACTAAACTAAGACTTAAAATAATGCACTGGAATGCGGAGGGAGTCAGCAACAAAAAAGTAGAATTAGAAAACATCCTGGACATAGAAAAAGTAAGCATATGTTGCTTGCAAGAAACTCACCTCAACGAAAATATAGCCTTCAAAATCAGAGGCTACCAGTGTTACCGATCTGACCGAAAGGACAGGCGAAAAGGGGGATACTTACCCTTGTAAAAAATAACATCACTGCTTCCCAAATCGAAGTCTATATGGAGCTGAGTATCAGACACTTAAACTTAAAACAGGCTATACAGACCTACATCTGATCAATTACTACTGTCCAAGTGACCGTCCACAGGCACTGGACACACTACAATTAACAGTAAAAATGATTGTGTGCGGCGATTTCAACAGCCACTCGCAGAGTTGGGGCTATGATCACATGGACCAGAGAGGAGAGAGACTGGAAGACTGGCAGGATGAGAATAGATTCATCTTGGTTAACAAGCCGTCCGACCCACATACTTTCTACTCGAGATCATGGCACTCTACAACTACACCTGACCTGGCTTTTCATTCACCAGACCTGGAGTGGAACATTACACGAATTGTTGGGAAACAACTAGGTGGCAGTGACCATCGACCAGTCTTTCTAACTGTAGAAAATGAGCTTGTAAGTGAAAGCAGCACCCTCTCGAGGTGGAACTACAAGAAAGCAGACTGGGCAGTGTACAAGCATCGCACCAGTATACTGGTTAGAAATCTGAACACTGAGAAAGACATAAATAAAGTAGTTGAAGAGTTTGGGAAATGCATACTACAGGCAGCGCGAGAAACAGTACCAAGAAGAGCCCGTAAACAATATAAACCCTACTGGAGTAGTGAACTGGAACAGTTGCATAATGATGTGGAAGTATGTAGAAAGCAAGCAGAGGCCACACCCAGCCAAGAGCACCACAATAAATTCCAGCATGCAAAAGCCAAATTTCAAAGGGCCAAGCTGCAGGCTAGACGGAAAAGCTGGCAGGAGAAAACAGAGTCTCTGAACTTTGAAAGAGACACAAGGAAATTGTGGAAGCTAATAAAACAACTTAACGATGAGGGCACAGGGAGAAACGCAAAAATTGCACTACATAAAGATGGAAACATCTTAACAAGAAAGCAAGCAGCTGACCATTTTGCTGACTCATTCGCACAAGATAACAATATCAAAATCAGTCCAGAGAAACAACAAGAGATTCAAGAGAAACGGCAACATACAGGACAGAAGGAAATAGTACATGAGGTTCTGGAGGCACCCATCACAATCAGCGAACTGGAGCTAGCCATATCAAAACTGAAAATGAGAAAGTCACCAGGAGCTGATGGTATCTCCAATGAAATGATCAGGAACCTAGGAACAGAGGCCAAAGCAAAGCTGTTGCAGATCTTCAATAACAGTTGGACCTTAGGCAGTGTTCCACAAGCCTGGAGAGAAGCAATCATGATACCCCTCCTAAAATCAGGGAAAGATAGTTCCATTGCCTCTAGCTACAGACCAATTAGCCTCACCAGCTGTCTCTGCAAAACACTGGAGCGCATCATCAATCACAGACTGCAGTGGTACATTGAAAGTAAAAACATCCTTGTGTCACAGCAGGCTGGCTTTAGGCAGTGCTACTCTACGGAAGATCAGACAACCTACCTCTCTCAAGAAATTGAGGATGCATTCCAAGAGAAGAAGCTGGTGCTTGCGGCATGGATAGATTTGAAGAAAGCCTTTGACAAAGTCTGGAAAGAAGGTCTGATGAATAAACTGAGAAACTGCAAAGTCAATGGAAGAATGTACAAATGGGTGAAAGCATACTTGCACAACAGAAGAGCCCGAGTACAGATAGACGGACTAAAGAGCAAGAAAGTACTACTGCGTCACGGAGTTCCCCATGGCGGAGTATTGTCCCCCACACTCTTTCTAATCTTCATCAATGATCTCGTTGCTAATCTACCGCATGGAATTAAAGCCGCAGTGTATGCCGATGACCTGGTTCTATGGAGCACAAATGAACATGCATCAGTGGCCACCAGATTACTACAAAGAGCTGTAGATACATTTGTTGCATGAGCAAATAGATGGTGTGTCAGCATAAACACTGACAAGTGCAGCACCACCCTATTTACCCTCTCTCCAAAACAAAAGGCAGGGACCATCCAGATAAATGGAACACCCCTACGAGAAGATAAAGAACCAACATACCTTGGAGTAACATTTGATGGCAGGCTGACATGGAGAAAGCACATCAACAAAGCAGTAGCAAAAGCCAGAAGGAAAATAGCCATCCTGAGAAAGCTAAGTGGAACCACATGGGGAGCCAGTGGGAAAATACTTAGAAAATTTTATCAACAGAGCATACGACCACACCTGGAATACGGGTCAACTGCATGGTGTTCGGCAGCAAAAACCACACTACAAGAGCTGGACAAAGTGCAAAATCAAGCACTTAGAGTCACCACAGGAGGGATGAGATCAACCCCTATAGTGGAAATGGAGAAGATGGGGAGGACACAAGCACTGAGTGAGCGCAGAGATACGAAAACGCTAATACAAGCAGAAAAGTTCATCAGCTTGCCAGGCCACCCTATGAAGAACAGATGTGAAAACCTAGCTATGGGGCGGTTGAAAAGAAATAGTTTTATCCACCAGGCCAAACGACTCTGCAGAGAAACCACCGATCTGTCCACAGTTGGTATCCCCCTAACAACTATTCCAGAGCGAACTCCATGGAAAGATGAGCATAGACTATCATTACAAATCCAGACAAAAGTGAGAGGAATATTTGACAAGGAAGATCAGAACAGTGTGCAGCGCAGAACAGCCACTCTCAGCTTCCTTGATGAAGAATACCCACAGGACCTCTGGATCCGAGTCTACAGAGATGGGTCAGCACAAAATGCTGTTCGAAATGGAGGAGCGGGAGTGTACATAGAATACCCAAATAATACCAGGGACACAGCTAGAGTACCGACAGGAAAGTACTGCCATAACTACGATGCTGAAATTGAGGCAATCAAGATAGCAACAGAGAAATTACTAAATACCAGCAATGGTACACAACCTGTGGTGCTATTGACAGATGCAAAATCAGTACTCGAGGCGCTCCTGTCTGGGAAATTGCCAGTACTAAGGACACTACTTTCTGAACTTAGCAGTCAGCATAAGGTCACCATACAGTGGATACCATCCCACTGTGGAGTACCCGGGAACGACAGAGCTGATCAATTGGCTAAGGAAGGAGCCAAAGAAGAACAGCCTGGTGTGCCTGTAACACACCACCAAAAGAAAAGAATGATCAAATCAGTCAGAAAGCCACCAAAACCTGCTCAAGATGACTACCACGTTATGGATAGACCAGAACAAGTCATTATTCTGCGCCTCAGAACAGGGCACAATAGATTACGCAACCACATGTATACAAAATTCAAGATTGGTGAAACAGCCATGTGTACATGTGGATTGGCGTCGCAGACAGCAGAGCACATACTGCAAGACTGCCCAAAATATAACATATCTAGGCAAACCTTCTGGTCTAGAGAGACGACAGTGGAAGATAAACTCTATGGACCGCTGTGTGAACTGAAAAAGACAGTTCAATTCATACAAGAGACAGCACTGCAGTTATAGACATATTTCAAGCGAACGAAAGAAGAAGAAGAAGAAGACAGACAGACAGTCAGACTGACAGACAGACAGTTATGAGAGAGCGATTGTAGTGTGTGAAGACCATCCAGCATTTATTCCACAGTAGACAGTGCATGATAAATTAATAACACTGGTGTCATGATACAAAGACAGGTAGAACATGAGCTAATGCATATATACAAGGGAGATAAATAAAGCGACATTGCGAGACAAAATTAGAACTCAGGGTCATTTAGTAGAATCGATTACAGCTCAAAAGCGTTGACCAGTGTTGCCATCTCCCTTTGATGAAAAAGCACCAAAATCGACCCAAAAATGCACTACAAAGCACCAAAAAATTTTTAGGAAGCACCAAAAAAAAAAAGCACCAACTGTTTTTATTACAAATGTAACAAGGTAGCACAGTATAATTTATTATTACCACTTCATATTACAATGAAGTTTATTCCAGATCCGCCAAATCCCAACTAGAACTACTTTCGAGCCAAAAAAGCACTAAATTGCAATACTATTTTTATGGGAAATCACTAAATCAAGCACTGGTGGTATTCATTCAAAATGTTATAAAGTAGCACATTATAATTTATTATTATCACTGAATATTAGAATGAAGTTTATTCCAGATCTGCTAAATGCCAGTCAAACAACTCCTCTTCAGTTTCTGTAGCTATTTCCTGCTGTGTTTGCTCCTGCGATGATGAGGATGAGGAGGATGATAGAAAGAAACATGTATATGCCTCCTGTGATCCAATTTTTCGCCGAATATCCTTAGGTAGTTTATAATCATGTAAGCATTTGCCATATCTTTTCATTCCATATCTAATAGTCAAAACAGCTGTCAAACTCTTGATGCTCAGTCTGTTCCGCAATTTTGATTTTATAACTCCCATCTGACTGAAAATACGCTGCATGTCCGCATTAGAAGAGGTAAAATGAGCACAGTTAAAGCTAAATCTGTAAGATCTTGGAAAGGATTTTCACCGGTGGCATCCCTGTATGAGGCTATGTCTGCCTACAGTCCAAGTGTGTCAGAGGTCTGTGTTCACTGCATATGATGAAGTTTTCTCCACTGGAAATCGATGCGGGTGAGTGTAGCTGCATCTTCTACAAACATTTTAGCAAGATCCAATATACAGGGTTTCATTGGTCGCAGACATTCACTTCCACTAAGACATGACATGGACTGCAACACTCGAACGTTATCGAGTGTACGTAAACGCAGCTGTGTCAATAGCTCTATTGAAAACTGGATGCACCTTCCACGAATTTCTTTCTCATCGGGAAACGTGTAGTCTGCTATTTCTTTCACAAACTCATAACCTAGATTGGGATTAGGATCTAAATAATCTTGAATAGCATCACTTTCTGTTATTTCACCCCCCCCCCCCCCCCCCCCCCAGGAATAGCAATCTTTGAACTGATAGAATCAGTAAGTTGGACAAGATATGAAACTAACTATTCGTTCTACGCAAATTGTCCTTGGTTATAACTGTTCTTAATGCGGTATCTTTCATCGAATATGATTTCATAGCCCAGATGTCTAAAAACATTGACCTATTTAGTTGTTATACCTTGTCTGTACAAAGAAATTACTGGAATATGTATTTCTTTTGAAACTACCATACAATCAGTTTTGTTGATGTTTATTGATAATCACCTCATTACCCGCCTCCACCACCTTGTCTAGCAAAGGTTTCAGATATGTTATCATGAGCTATCTCAACGAAATGTTTTAAAATTGTGAAACAAGACATAAAAAGCTAGGTCTCTTATCTCATTACCGGGAGCGCCCATCCGGCGTGTGGTTATCTTAATCGAAGGTTCTCAACATGTGAATTATTTCCACCTTCTGAGTCTTATGATTTCGGTGTTAAAGAAAGGAATGACTTACTCGCCTTCAAAATGTTTTTTTCTTTAAGCTATAGGGTGTACATCTATGACAAGGCAATTGAAGAAAGCCATTCATTGGTCCATGCGCAGAATAGAGAAATGAGTATGGTATGACTGAATCAATAATGCGGTGCTTATCAACAGAGCTCAATAAAAAAATTATAATTTTTATAATTTTATAAAAATTATTGAAGAGGGGAGGAAATGACGTTGATACTATACAGGATACATATCAAGAAGACCTGGAAATAGTCACACTAGAAAGTCCTTCCTCTAGGGCCCATATGGCTGCTGCTGCTGCTGCTACTACTACTACCACTACTACTACTACTACTACTAAGCTGCTGCTGCTGCTGCTGCTACTACTACTACTACTACTACTACTACTACTACTACTACTACTACTACTACTACTACTACTACTACTACTACTGCTACTACTACTACTACTACTACTACTACTACTACTACTACTACTACTACTACTACTACTACTACTACTACTACTACTACTACTAGTTGTAAAAATAGTACTGCTGCTGATGCTGTTCCAATTACTATTTTAAAAAAGTCTGCCCAGAAATTAATGCCTTGATTCACGATCAATTATTGTGAAAACTGTCTGTTGCATCGTTCTGAATTTTTTCCTGCCGTCTTATATTTACCCCCACCCAAGAAATATGTCTTTTATAGGTCCAAAATCCCACTTAAATCATGGAAAGCGGCGACATTTCTTTGATGTTTTGGTGAAAAACTAGTGATTTCTCGCTAACAAACTTGTTGTACAGTTTATTGGCTGTTCATTAATGGTTTTTAAGGGCAGTCTTACGTTTAGCAGATTGCCATGGCTTTATGAACGGTCATCGTTCATCCCATTGTTTAGATAAACGCAAATTGATCTGCTCTCTGATCGTCTGGGGCTAACTTTGAACCCGATATGTCGACATTGTGAAATGCATTCACTAACCCTAGTCCACATTTATGTGTGTCTATAGGACTTATCAGAATAGTCCTATGAGACAGAAAGGTCAAAGGGACAACTAGGTTGTAATGAGTTAATATAAGAATTCAGTGGGGCAGAATAAGTTGGAAAAAACAAAAAACAGATCATATATGGAATAACCAGTAATCACATTGTGCGTTGCGTGGTACATATTGAGTTAAGGATAAACTTCAACTGGAAATCTGAGAACCATTCTTCCAAATTATCTACAATGTATATAGCTTTACGTTAATTACAGTTTCAAAGCTGTCTGGCTTTATTTAACGTCCAGTTGAAGTCTAAGGTTTGTGTAAAGACTATTATTTAAGCAAATGGGTCGCCTGTTATTTGTCCGTCTAAGGTGGTAGGCGTAGCGTTCCGTGAACATTATATTTAAGTATGTAATTATCTGAACATTAGTTGGTTTTCGGGACTATTTTCGACATAAAAAGTAAAACCTTTAAAACAGCAATGTTCAATCACATCTTTTAATTGTTATGTCTTGTATGTCAATAATATTATTCACATAACGATGATGATTCTTTGCTCGTTAGTTGTTCATGGTGGGCATCATTTGTTAGTGTTTCTTAACCATCTTGTACTGTAGTGTATTTTGACAGTTTGGGCATTTTCTTAGAATACTAACTTTATGCCTACTCCGTGGCGAAGAGGTCACGGGCGCACTTCGTAATCCTACATACCACGTTTGAAACACAGCTGCGGGGATTTGAAAGCAGACCGCCGTGTGCTGATTTCTATACAATGGTATGAATGTCTGTCGTTCAGAAATCAGTGGCAAACTACTGAACGTAATTTTCCAAGAGATTATAAACAGCCAAAAAAGTGCTGGTGTTGACTGCTACATCTTGTATAGGATATGGAACTAACCTTAACTATATTTATATAAGCAACTGTCAGTGGTTAGTGAGGATAATCATCACGGCACTCCAGCGGGATCCATAGGTGCCCGGATCTCACCCTTACCATCTCCGCCTGCGTATATTGATTGGTCGTATCAGTTCTGTGTTGGTTAATCACGTCTTGTGCTCTTGACAAAATGGTTATGTCTGGCGGCTGGCTGCCGCTTCACTCCCAGGTGGGGAGATTTTTTTTGTGGGTGGGGATGTGTGTATAGGTGGGGGATGTGTAGTTGTGAGGTGGCGGATATTGGGTGGGTGAGTGGGTGTAGGTTGGCTGATGTGTGTGTTTGGGTAGGAGGAGAAAATTGTGAGGGTGCGGTATGTATGTGTGTATAGGTGCGGGATGTGTGAGTTAACAGGGGTATGTGTGTGTGGTTTTGTGATGTGTGTTTTGCTCGGTGGTTGCGGGTGTGTGGGTAGGTGTGGAGAATATGTGGGTGGGTGTGTGCGTGTCGGTTATGGGATGTGTGGGGGATGTTTGCGTGGGTGGGGAAATGTGTGTGGGTGGGGGATCAGTGGGTGGGTGGCGGCATGTATGTTTGCCTGAGTCTGTGTGAGTGCGTTGAGGTATGTGGGGGTGGGTGGGGTGTGGTGGGTTGGGGATGTGTGGGTGGGCGGGGGATGTGTGGGTGGCTGAGGGATGTGTGGGTAGCTGCGGGGTGTGAGGGTGGATGGAGGATGTGTCTCACAACATTGCAATATGCACTGTTTATTCTTACAACTTTCATTTGACAATGTTTTTTCCCCCCATGTGAATGTACCATGCATAATATGCATTGTTTATGGTTACAAAATCCATTTGACAATGTTTTTTTCCCCCCTATGTAAATGTAACATGCACATTTGATGAATGAAAGATGAGTGATCGAAAGAGCCGAATGTAAGACGGGCCTGCGTGCCCAATTTGTTACCCTTTTAAAATAAAGTTTGTTTGTTCGTTCGTTCGTTCGTTCGTTCTCCGTCAGTCTTTACAAGGAAACACATTCACAGGCATCCTTGAAGTCATCTGTTCGTCCACCATCTTGTATAGCAATGGTGACGTGTGGCTCATCCATTGATATTCACACCTTGAGCATAGCCATGTCAGGTGGAGAAGGCGGGGAACAGATTGAGAACCCGTTTTTGGAAAGAATAAGATTGCAGGGGATAGACAGTGCTTCTGGAAGAATCTCAAAACTGAGAGGGAAGACCATGAGAACTTTCAATCAGATAACGGTGGGGACGATTAGTAGTGTGACTTTTCGCTGGCCGCTGAACGAGGGGACGGAGCGCGTGTGGGAATGTCCTGAGTGCAATTCTATCGGTTCTTAGCTCAATTCAACTCAACTCATCGCCATGTTCGTCAACCGATCAGCTCGCTCGTTGCCTTTCACGCCTGCATACCCCGGTACATAAATAAAGTTAATTTAACTAACGATGTGCTCAGTGTGTCGAGCAACTCATGCCGTTAGAGGCTAGTCTGGGTCTTTTTGAGTATGCTCAGTATACATGCGTGTGAATACTTTGCGGCGCTGAGCCAATTCAGAACCTAAAATTGACAACAGGAACCGTTTTGTAAAATAAAGTTGGACGACGGAATATTGCCCACACTATCCCTGGAGTGTCGGTTGGGCTACAGAAACATAGAGCTAGCACCACATGCTCAATAGGCCTCCAGGCGTGAAAAATCTCTTTTGCTTTACTTATATTTTAATATACAAGCTGCACGCTGTGGGATTTACTGTGGAAGGGATCCGAGCACTAATGGACTTAATGGTTCGATGTGCAATGAGGATGATATGTCGACTAGCTAACTAACATACAGGAATACCGTATAATAGAGGCATTGGAGACCTCCTGTACGCACAAACAGAATTAAATATTAGATATAACTAACAAACCAGTCACCATTCATCAATTTGAAGTTATAACAATCACAACAAATGTCAAGTCACCGTCACATTAACGTGAAGTAACACAACCACAAGCAATGCCAAGGCACCGTCACATTAACGTGAAGTAACACAAACACAAGCAATGCCAAGCCACCGTCACATTAACGTGAAGTAACACAACCACAAACAGTGTCAAGCCATCGTCACATTAACGTGAAGTAACACAAACACAAACAATGTCAAGTCACCGTCCCATTAACGTGAAGTAACACAACCACCACCAATATCAAGTCACCGTCACATTAACGTGAAGTAACACAACCACAAACAATGTCAAGCCACCGTCACATTAAAGTGAAGTAACACAACAACCACCAATATCAAGTCACCGTCACATTAACGTGAAGTAACACAACCACAAACAATGTCAAGTCACCGTCACAGTAACGTGAAGTAACACAACCACCACCAATATCAAGTCACCGTCACATTAACGTGAAGTAATATAACCACAAACAATGTCAAGCCACCGTCACATTAACGTGAAGTAATACAACCACAAACAATGTCAAGTCACCGTCACATTAACGTGAAGTAATACAACCACCACCAATATCAAGTCACCGTCACATTAACGTGAAGTAACACACCCACCACCAATGTCAAGTAACCGTCACATTAACGTGAAGTAATACAACCACAAACAATATCAAGTCACCGTCACATTAACGTGAAGTAACACAACCACCACCAATATCAAGTCACCGCCACATTAACGTGAAGTAATACAACCACAAACAATGTCAAGTCACCGTCACATTAAAGTGAAGTAATACAACCACCACCAATATCAAGTCACCGTCACATTAACGTGAAGTGACACAAACACAAACAATGTCAAGTCACCGTCACATTAACGTGAAGTAACACAATCACCACCAATGTCAAGTCACCGTCACATTAACGTGAAGTAATACAACCACAAACAATGTCAAGCCACCTTCACATTAACGTGAAGTAACACAACCACCACCAATATCAAGTCACCGTCACATTAACGTGAAGTAATACAACCACAAACAATGTCAAGTCACCGTCACATTAAAGTGAAGTAATACAACCACCACCAATATCAAGTCACCGTCACATTAACGTGAAGTAACACAACCACAAACAATGTCAAGTCACCGTCACATTAAAGTGAAGTAATACAACCACCACCAATATCAAGTCACCGTCACATTAACGTGAAGTAACACAACCACCTCCAATATCAAGTCACCGTCACATTAACGTCAAGTAATACAATCACAAACAATGTCAAGTCACCGTCACATTAACGTGAAGTAATACAACCACCACCAATATCAAGTCACTGTCACATTAACGTGAAGTAATACAACCACCACAAAATATCAAGTCACCGTCACATTAACGTGAAGTAACACAACCACCACCAAAATCAAGTCACCGTCACATTAACGTGAAGTAATAAAACCACAAGCAATGTCAAGCCACCGTCACATTAACGTGAAGTAACACAACCACCACGAATATCAAGTCACCGTCACATTAACGTGAAGCAATACAACCACAAACAATGTCAAGTCACAGTCACATTAAAGTGAAGTAATACAACCACCACCAATATCAAGCCACCGTCACATTAACGTGAAGTAACACAACCACCACCAATATCAAGTCACCGTCACATTAACGTGAAGTAATACAACCACAAACAATGTCAAGTCACCGTCACATTAAAGTGAAGTAATATAACCACCACCAATATCAAGCCACTGTCACATTAACGTGAAGTAACACAACCACCACCAATGTCAAGTCACCGTCACATTAACGTGAAGTAATACAACCACAAACAATGTCAAGTCACCGTCACATTAACGTGAAGTAATACAACCACAAACAATATCAAGTCACCGTCACATTAACGTGAAATAACACAGCCACCAACAATACCAAATCACTGTCACATTAACGAACGTATTACATGGAAAGGGACTTAAACAATCTTGGTTGCAGAGCAATTCATAAATTATGTTTTAACTGCAAATGAAAACCTTCTGTCAGCCCGTAAAAGAGCTGGCTTCTCTTTGATGCGACCTGCTAAACCACACCTTAAGCTGTGGAGGGGGTGAGAAGAATGCAGCATGATGACATAGTCGTTCATCGCGGTATACTGAATCTCGGTTGCAGAGGAAGCGACAGAGGAAGACTGGGTGACAAATCACGCTTGTGCCGTGAGAGGTAAGCAGATTACGATGGTGGGCGATGTTCGCCTGCCCAAGGGTAGAGTGGCGGCAGGGCTGACACAGACTAAACCATAACAGGTAGGAGACCACAATAAATAAATCTTTATTGAAAGTACTAATAAGAAGTCACTGGTTAAAAAAAAGGAAGCAAAAAAGTACTCAATAACATTATACAAGTAACGGGTACATATAGGGGAAAATAATGCAATAATAGATGCGTGCGGAAAGTCAAAAGATAATTGATTAAACGAGCAGTGCAAGACATAAGCATATACATCAGCTACATTTTTTCGAAAAGCAAAACTGCACGCAGTACAAATAAAGAATTAGAGGTGCACTTATCAAATCATGCAGATAACAAACAGCAAGAAACAGCCCCAATAACCCAGTTGTTGGATTCTTTTATGAAGAAAAACAATTCTTGACTGGTATTCTAGCTAAAATAATATAAACACAACAGACACGACAATTGAATTATATTATACTAATCTCACTATACACTACATAAACAGCTCAGTTCGCTTGTATTACTGATGGATCCACCAATCCCTGATATCACGTACATATCCCCTGTCCAATTATGCCTACGAATTCAATTCATCATCATCGTCAAGTTCCCTGCCAGCTTTCGTAGGCATTCATGGCTCTCCATAGATCTCGGTCTTTGGTGTTCTGGATCAACTCTGCTGATGATATTCCTCCATACCACCGTCTCAATCCATCCAGCATCATTTCTCTTGGTCTGCCTCTGTCTCTCTTCCCCTCGATCTTTCTAGTTGTCACGATGTTCTCCAATGTCTCTCTTCTTATCACATGACCTAAGAAAGCTGGTTGTCTCTTTCTTATTGTTGTATATAGTGTTCTAGTTTCATTAGCCTCTTTCAGGCAATCGTTTTTAGTTACTCTGGTAGTCCAAGGAATTCGCAACATTCGTCTCTAAAACCACATTTCTGTTGCTTCTAAGTTCTTCATAATTTGCTCATTTACATTCCAAGATTCACTGCCATACAGCAAAACGGGCTCTTTCTTACACACATTGATAATGACTTATTGCATAAGATACCCTTCATTTTCTGATATGTGGCGTTTGCCTGTCCTATTCTGCTCTTAATCTCTGATGTACGTCTTCCATCTTATTTTATAAATGTTCCCAAGTATTTAAAATTATCCACTTGGTTAAGAATTTTCCATTCTATTTCTATGTCACATTTTGGTGTCACCATGTTCTTTAATATCACCATTGTTACATTATTGTTGATATTCAAAGAGAGTCCTTTCTTTGCACTCTCTGTTACTGCAATGTCCAACAATTGTTGTAGGCCTGTTGCATTATCCGCCACCAATACTGTGTCATCTGCATAGCGTATATTGTTTATATTATAACCTCCGATTGGTATGCATGGCTTCTCTTTGAGCTCTCTCATTATTACTTCGCTATAGAGGGATAATAGATCTGGTGTCAAGATACACCCCTGTCGTATTCCTAGTTTTATCTGTTCGTAATTACCCTCTTCATTTCCCATTTTAATTGCTGCTACTTGGTTCCAGTAAATATTCTTTATTATTCTGAGATCTTTCCCATCAATGTTGATATCTTCCAACATTATAATCAGTTCATCATGTTTTATTTTATCAAATGCCTTAGTATAATCTATGAAGCACACATATATGTCTTTCTGTTTCTCTGTTGACCTTTCTATTATAGTTCTTAATATATATGCGCGCGCGCGTGTGTGTGTGTGTGTGTGTGTTATTCTGTGTCAGGTCTTAGTTAGATATGACTGAGCTACCGTATCACGGTAGCCGGTACTACCTGCTTCTGTTAGCGCCGAATTTTGGGCGACGCTTACCAAACCCGACACACCACATTGTGCCAACGGCTTCGGGCGGAGAAGCGCAATTCGCAGTGTACAAGCCTTATCCTAGTGCGAGGAAATGCAACCTAAAGACTAAATGTCATGGAGGGTAGACCAGGCCCTAAGCCTTGGTTGGCAACTGGTCTAGGATTGAAGCTCCGACAGGTGGACAGTTAGAGCATTGCTTTGCTGATTCGGCAGCTTCTGCATCTTGATTTGTTCCAGACGTATCGGTTTACCTTTCCTCTGGAGTACACTAGACAGTCCGAGAGGGGGATCATGCTGCATGAGCACCACCTGGTCTCTAAATTCAGCCCAGGCTGTGTGTTATGGAGAGGTATAACTCCATTTTACAAACTATCGTCTGTCAAGACGGCAAGGTGTGTGTGTGTGTGTGTGTGTGTGTGTGTGTGTGTGTGTGTGTATATATATATATATATATATATATATATATATATATATATATATATATATATATATCATTATTTGTAACCTTTCCTTCCTCAAAGCCATACATTTTTATTTTCTTTCTTGTTCTTCTCATTATAATTATGAGTAGAAGCTGAGTGACATGTTTTATTAAGTTAATTGTTATGAAAATCTTCGCATTCAATTGCTACTGGTCTTTTTGGTATAGCAATAAATACAGATTTCAATATATCGTTCGGTAAATATCCACTGCTGTAAATATCATTCAACGTTTTGGTTAATATATCTACTCCAAATTCTCCCAATACTTCTAATTCTTCTATTGTGATTTCATACGGCCCAGCTGCTTTTCCCTTCCTCATATGTAACATAGCGTCAGTGAACTTCTTCTTTTAAAATATGTGGATCTACTAAGTTACTTTCTTCTGTTAATTCTTCCCCTTCCCCACCATATAATTCTCTTAAATATATTAATTTCACCTCTTCATTATAGCACCTTCCTCCAATAATATTTTTCCAGGTTTCCTTTTTCAAACACCTTGTATTTATTCTTATTTTTCTTCCCGTGAGCTCACTGATTTCTCTGTGCATATTTTTTTGTATCTTTAATGAAAGTTAATTCAATGTCTTTGCATTGCTTGTTTAACTAACTGTCTTTTGCCTTCACACATTTATCTCTTATATCGTTATTTATCTAAGCATATTCTTGTTTGTCATTTTTATTATGTATACTTTTGTCCATCAGCATTAAGATTTCTTCATTTATCTATTTTTTCTTAGCTTTTTGGCTTCTCTCCGGTAATATTTCTTTGCTAGTTTGATGAATGGAGTCCCTTAACATTTTCCATTATTCATTTATACTCCGTATTTTAGCTATTGCATTGTACCTATGTTTTACAGTGACTCTGTATTGTTTTTGAATGTCTTTATCTACTTTCAGAACATCTTTATTAAGTCTCAAGTTCTTAACCATTTTTCCCTCCCTTTAATCTTACTTTTATGTGTCCACATAGTGGCACATGATCACTATTACAGTCAGCACCCGGCATTATCTTTACATTAATTAACACATTTCTGACTCTTTTATTACTAAGTATGTAGTCAATTTGGTTGCATATTTTCATATCAGGGCTTTTACATGTGTACAGTCGTCTTTTATGGTGTTTAAACCATGTGTTTACAATTATCATGTCATTCATATTTGCCCATTCTATTAATTTCTCTCCTTTTTCACTTCTTGTACCTACACCACGATTCCCCTCTGTATCCTCTATTTTTCTCTTTCCTACTTTTTCATTAAAATCTCCCAGTATTAGTTTTATTTCTTGTGATCCAATTTGAGCTATCGCCTTTCTCCTTCGTCATAAAAGTGTTGTATTGCTTCATCACTACTGCTTGTTGTTGGTGCATATACTTGTATAATATTTATATCTATTGGTTTACCTTTGATTATGTCCATTATAACTCTATCTGAAATACACCAGTATCCATTAATTCATTTGGCTGTTTTTTCAGCAAATATTATTCCTACACCCTTTTCATGTGTATCCCCTTCAGGATAAAGTATTGCGTGTTTGTCAGTGATAATTTGCCATATCCCGTCCATGTCATCTCACTTAAGCCTAGTATATTCATTGTCATGCTTTCCATTTCTCTTAGAACATTGTTTAACTTTCCAAGCTCATTTATTGTTCTAACATTCCAAGCTCCTACTCTAAATTTATTTAGTTTAGTTATGGTTTTGCCATCAGTAGCTGGATGACAGTCTGGTGTCACCTGTGGCTCATGACTGTCCCTACCGGACGAGGATGTCCTAAGACAGCCATTAACGTCGTTCACTATCTCTGAAATTTGTTTTGCCATGAAATCTTGGGAATATAATGTGGTGATTTCCCCTTGCCGTCCACATCAACGTGGTCGTATTTTACCTGTGCCTTTGAGAGCCATTTCCTAATGTCAGGACAAGTGAGTGCCCTGCTCTGCTGAGCTGCAGAGTTGTCCACTTATTCCGGTGGATACTCGGTCCCCAGAGCTGTGTTAGCCACACCGTGGTGTGTTTCATCCTCTACCACTTGGAGGTGCAGCTGGCATTTTCCCTTCCTATAGTTCTGGTCTATGACCAAAACTCCCCAGTACTTTTAGAGGACACGAATTCAATTACATTAGCAAAAAATTCACCTACTATATCACGGCAGAAATGCAAACAGCTCATTGCACTGTAACGCTACACCAGATATAATATACATTAATTCATCTTAAATCAGTACTGCAAGACTGACATTTAATAGTACGTACCGTAAACAAGCCGGCTCTGTAGCAAAAGGGTTGCGGACGCGATTACGAAATCTCGTATCCGTGTTCGAAACACAGCTGCGGGGGATTTGGAAGCAGACCGCCTTGCGCTGATTTGTATACAGTGGTATGATAGCGTGTCGTTCAGAAAGCAATGGCAAACTACTGAAAGTAAACTTGCCAAGAAATCACAAACAGTCAAAAATGCTGGGGTTGATTGCCATATCCTGTAAAGGATATGCAACTAACTATAACTTCCATAAACTACCATGTCCGGTAGGGACTATCACAAGCCACAGGTGACACCAGATCGTCCACAGGCTTCAGATGTAAAAGGAACAAGTTTACAGTTGTAACGTGGGACATTAGCTGAGTTAGGAAAGTTACATAACATTATAATAGAAATGAAAAAAAAAATTGAAAATGAATATCATTGGCAAGAGTAATGAAGAAATACAAACATGTTATTTATGACGTAGACATGGCGATATCTCAAACCAGATCACAAGACAACAAAATCGTAATTGGAGATTTCAATGCATCAGTAGGAAAAAAAAATAACGTAGGATGTAATTGGGGGAAATGGTTTGGGAATAAGATATAAAAGAGCAGAAAAACTAATAGGATGGTCAAATATAAATGATACCATTATTGGAAACACGAGGTGTAAATATATTAAGAAACGATATTACACTAGGAAAAAAAAAAATCCAATAAGTAAACATTCAACCAAATTAAGTACATATTTATTAACAGTAGATTTATAAATGTGTTAATAAATGTTATGACAATACTTGGTGCTGACTGTAAAAGTGATCACGTACCATAATGTAGATTTTTTAGAAAAAGTAAGAGGAAATTAAGAGGTTAAAAACATGCGACTTAATAAAGATGCCTACCTCTGAAGTCGGAATGGGTTCGCTTAATGGCAAGAAACACTGGTAATAGGCAAAACTAACCCACACGCAAAAATCAGTCCAGTGCGCTAGAAATAGTAGCACGTGTATATATACTACGCAACAACAACAAAAATAAATAAATAAAGATGCTTTAAAACAGAAAAATAAACTCAATAACGATACATATTGATTGTGAAAATAGGTACAATGCAACAGCTAAAATACAGTATAAATGAACAATGGGAAATTAGAAAGGACTATTCATCAAATAAGCAAACATCTTACCAGAGAGAAGACAAAATGTTAAGGGGAAAAATGGATGCCTAAAAAAAAAAAATTGTATAGTTTATGGACAAAAGAAAGCAAAGTTTATAATGCAAACAAGTGTATGATAAATAAAAAAAATAAAGAGATAAATGAGTAAAGGTAAAAGACAATTGATTAAACGAGCAGTGCAACTAAACTTAACTGTTTTATTAAAGATACACAAATATGCAAAGACTTTATCAGTAACCTCCCAAGAAGAAGAAGAAAGCTAGAATAAATAGGATGTTTGATTAAAACAAACAAAACAAATAAAAAACATCAGAAAAGATAGTAATGTCAGAATGTGCTATAATAAAGAGATAGAATTAGTTTATAAGAGAGTTGTCTGTCGGAGAAAGAGAAGAATTAACAGAAGAAAGTAATTTAACAGCTACACTTGTTCAAAAAGAAGAAATTGCTGATGTTATCAAACATATGAAGAAAAAAGAAAAGAAAAATGCCAGGCCCGATGGAATTGTGAGTGACACCTTGCAGTCTTGACAGACTAAAGTATGTGAGTTGAATGTGGCCAATATTCCATCACAATGCCTGGGCAGAGCTTCAGAGAAACATGTGGTGCCCAAACGACATAATCCCTCTCTCGGCCTAATCTTGTGTTTTCCAGAGGAATGAGTAACCAATACGTCTGGCACAAGGTAGGCTGCAGACGCTGGCGGCACAGCGTCAAAACCTCCGAGACCTCGCCACCACGAGCAGGTGGCGAGTGATGGCCAGACCCTGGCAGCCAAGGGACCCGGCTTAGAGGCGTTCAGCCAAGTCCCACAGGTGAGGGCCTCGTACGAGCCCGGACCATAAGGGCGCACACAACTGTCAATCACAAGTGTCCGGGCCTGTGTAAATCGTGCACTATCGTCAGACTCTCCACCTGACTTTAGCGGACCCCGCGACCAGCGGGAATAGGTTCGACAGAGCTACCGCAGGAGATATTGCTTGTATTGCTTTGTTTTGTTTTGCCCGATGGAATTACAAAAGAAGAATTAGACGCACTAGGATAGTATGGAATATAAATATTAACTAAAATGTTGAATAAGTCTTATGAGTCACAAGACGTCGCTGTTACTAATAATAATTATGAAGGGAATAAGAAACAAAATTAAACCAGAAATTATTGATGAACAATGTGGATTTGTGGAGGCAAAGGGCACAAACAACGCTATTTTTATTCTCAGGACACTATTATAAAGGGCTATATAAGTAAACACGGATCTGTACTTATGCTTCATAGACTACACAAAATCATTTGACAATGTGAAGCGTGAAGAAATAATACAATTACTAGAGCAACTGAACATTGACAGAAAAGTTATGTGAATAATAAAGAACAGATATTGGCAGCAAACAGCAGCCATTAGATTCAACAACCTTGTAGGAACATTTCAGTGTATAATGAAGGGCGTCAGACAAGGTTGTGTATTGTCTCCTGATTTGTTCTCATTGTACAGTGAATATATAATGAGATCTACAGAAAATATGCCAGGGATCCTGGTTGGTGGACATAATATAAATAACTTACGTTATGCTGACGACATGGTCATAACAGCAACAAGTCAAAACGATCTATATGAAATTATAGATACATTGGTTGTGGAGAGTGAAAGAATGGGTCTTAGTTTGAATAATAGAAAGACAGAAGTCATGGTGATATGAAAGAAACAGATCGTACCTAAATGTGCAATTAAAGTACAGGCCGTTATTTTGGGGCGAATCCAGAAATTCAGATATCTGGGCTCATGGATAACATTAGCCGGAAGATGCATCACTGAGATAAAGAGCAGAATAGGACAAGTAAAATCTGCATTCTATCAAATGAACAACGTTTTGTGCAATAAGTCACTGTCCTTGAAAGTCAGAAAAAGAGGTTTTACTTGTTAGATAGAACCAGTTTTAGCATACGCTGCGAGTCCTGGAAACTTAGTAAACAGGCGAAAATATTCACGGAAGCCTTGGAGATGTGGTTTTATAGAAGAACGCTGACAATTAATTGAACAGACAAAAAGAGCAATCAGGACGTTTTAAGGGAAACTGAGTCTCAAAGACAACTTACCACAAACATCAGAATGAGGCAGTCATCGTTTTTTGGCCATGTTATGAGAAGACAAAAACTGGAACATGTTGTGACAACCGGACACATTTGCGGAAAGAGAGATAGAAGAAGACAGTGTGAACAGATTATTGACAGTCTTGTGTCATGGCACGGAAGGGAGTCAAAACAAGAATTGATCCATGACGTCAGAGATCGTAAAATGTGGACTTCTTCTCGAAGATCCATATCCACACAGAAGAACAGGACACAAACAACCTTTCACGGGCGGATTTCTTACTTATGTTACTTTGCTTAGTTAGTTCAGCAATTAGTTAATAGATCATCCTCACTGCACATCCATAAGTGCTCAGATCCCCTGTTCTGTATCTCCCTCAGTGTGAGCGACTGACGACACTAGTTCTGTTTTGGTGAACTACTCTTCTTTGGCTTCCTGCTTGACCCTGTTTGACTTGATTTTCTTGCAATCTGGTCGAAGTTGTAGAATCACATCCATCCTTTGAGTTATTTCCTCAAAGTGTCAGCCCTGATACACGAAACTCCCTTGCTCGTTCCTGCGGAAGGAACTTGGGATATAGCGATTCCTTCCTGTATCTCTCCATTTCTTAGTGTATGGTCGTATAAAAATCCATTTTACAGTCTCATATTTGTAAGCGTTCGATCATGATCTGCAATAGTAAACTGAAACTCACTACTTTAGATCGACATGTAAGTGAAAAACCCACCACGTACCAACATACAGATTACCAGAAGTTACTACTTGTAGAAATATTTAGATGGAAACCATATGTAATACATCATCTCGATTTATAGAGTACCAACTGCTGGAGCCAGTCTTATTGGCGTTTGATAGCATTGGGACAGGTTTTGTATAACTTGAAGTGGCGCGCGGCATTAGAAAAGTTAAGAATGGCAGTTAGTCGAGATTACCACTCTGGACATATATACAGGGTGATTGTAAAGGCTCACTACACCTTGTATGTAGAACAGCTGTTTGTTGGTGAGTATTTTTTTCCCGTTTGCAAGAAGGAAAACATACTCTCCAATAAACAGCTGTTGTACATACAAAGTGTAGTGAGACTTTACAAACACCCTATAGTAGTCTTCTAACTTCTTCTTCTTTTTATAGTCCATGACCTGTGGCGTTGGTGATAATCTTTGGTAACAGCCTTCGGTCATGTCTACAACCCGCCAATCATTTCTGATACTGATGTTGATGTTCCTCCATGCCACGATGTCAAACTGCCCAGCAACTTCTCTTTCGCACTCACCTCCAACTTTCCTGTTATCACCACTTACTTCAGTGTTCCCCTTCTTATCACGAGCCCGAAGAATATGGACCTTCTTCTGTTGATGCGAGTAACCAGTTCACTTTGTGAGGTAACTTCTTTCAAGACATCCTCATAATACTTTTGACCTTCCATGGTGTTTTTTGTAATGCTTCTGAAATACCACATATTTCCAGCTTCCACATATTTCTAACTACATCTTCAAAACATGTTGGTCCACATTGCGGTTTTGACTGTTTAATGCAGACGTCAGTTTATCTCAACGTGACAGCCCATAATAAATTAAGGATTAATAGGACTAAGTTTTCACTGATACCGCAAAGTAATTATTTCTCTTGTTCATCCGAGTCATATCTCACCGCCCCATAATCTCTTAACAGCATGGCGTGTTGTGGCAGACGACAGGAGAAATATTAATGCGCCGTCCTTGACACCTTTCATGTACACATATATCCTTGACATAGACCAGACTTAGCGGGTTTCTAACAAGAATGCCCCCCCCCCCCCCCCAAACACCACTATCTGTCTTTGTTTTCCCTGCACCATTTCTCTTTGTTTTTCCTCCCACTGTCTGTCTTGGTTTTCCCCCCAATGTCTGCTATCGTTTTTCAGACATTTAGGGCACTGGTTAACATCACGAGACCGGTGTTAATGCTTTTTACGAGTTTCTAGTTTTGTTTCTTCTTCGTTTCGTTTTCTATTCAGCCTGATAAAGAAGTAAAGAGATGTCAGTAGCTGATGCTCCTGCAACGTTGTCAGATTTATTGTGTGCGCGCGCGCGTGTGTGGGTGTTTGTGTATGTGTGTTCGCGCAGGTGTTTGTGGGTATCTGTGTTAGGAGGCGTGGAAAGTGACTTGCTAATGGAGTCTCCTGCTAGGGCGATAGTCCCGGGATGTATTTCCCGCTGGTGTAAACTACGCACAGCGAGAACTGGTTATTCGCATCAGAAGTGGACAACTACATTCTTAGGACATCTCACGAGAAGAGGAAAGCTGGAGTATGTCGTCTCAACGGGTAAGTAGGGGGGGGGAGGCAGGGGGGTATCAAGAGAGAAGATGCTAGATAGTTGGACATCATGACAGGGAGGAACAGCATTATCAGAAATGATTAACGACACCCGTGACCGGTAGGTGTGGAAGGAAATGAGTATTAATACCTCAGGGCTATAAGAAGAAAAAGACGAAGAAGAAGAAGAAGAAGAAGAAGAAGAAGAAGAAGAAGAAGAAGAAGAAGAAGAAGAAGAAGTAGTAGAAGAAGAAGTAGTAGTTAACTACGTTGCGGCTGAAATCATATCTTCTTTGAAAATTGTCCTTAAAAAAAACTCTTTTATTCACACTTAAATAGTAAGTAAATGACCAGCTCACGCGACTGGCGCAGTTGGAATATAAAGTACTATACCATTCGCCACTCGCTGAGTTGCATGTTCGATATGGATTCAAGGTACGGAGGTCAGCAAGACCAAATGGATAAGAACGAGTGTCTTTAAAACATCCGGTTTGCTGATGTTGAAGTAAGAGTTTCAACCCCTATACCGGACAATTGGACAAATAAAAGGTTGACCTCTCGTCATTGACTTGGAGACGTAAATTACATGTACCTCTGAAGTCGGAGTGGGTTCGCCCGATGGTGAGAGACATTGTTAATAAGGAAGCTAATATACACTCAAAATTAAGTCCAGCACTACTTGAAGTTCAAAACAATTTGGGGGAGGGGGGGGGGGGAATCCAAGGTACAACGATACAATTAGTTGCATGTCCTTTACGAGACGTCGCAGTCACCTCCGGCATATGTGACTGTATGCAATTTGCTAACAATTTTACATTTAGCTATTCGCCATTGGCTGGTCTCTCTGGTCTAGAGGCTACACAACTTTTTGCGTAATCTCGTATACTCTCGTAAGTAACGTGACGTTGTGCGATAATTGGTAGCGGGTCTCTCCGGGTCGGTAACTTAGGGGTATTTGAGCCGGTCGCTCAGAAAACAATGGCAAACTACTGAGCGTAATCTTGCCAGGAAATTAACAATCAGCTGAAAGATGCTGATGTTGACAACGATGTCCTGTAAAGGATATGCGAAAAAGAAAAAAAAATCGCCATTGCTTTATGAATTAATCACCGAACAACGAGAAGAAGATGATAAACGTTAATAGAAGACGATCACTAGTAATTTTTAAAAAATGGACGGTTATGGCCAAAGCCTTCGTCAGCGCAGGAAAAACAATCACAAACCAACATTACTACACGAACAACACTATATGAAAATATAAATTTTAAAGTCTCTTATTTGTATCTTTGTGAATGAAAAGGTTGTCTGGTATATGGAGCCAATGGGTTAAAGGTCAATAACATCACGATAACAGGTATTGGCTTAGCAACCCGAGAAGAGAACACCAGCTTGGGGGAGGGGGGCGCCCAGGTGAGCGAATAGTAAAATAGGCAACAGTTGTGCACTATACTGCGGATTGTAAAGCCATTGCTTTATGAACGGCCAATAGTCATACCATTGTGGTAATAAACACAACGGGGCCTGCTTCCAAATCGAATGCGAGTGACAATGAAGGCCGTATGTTGGTTCTGTGAAACCGCGTTCACCACCCCTAAGGCGCAGGCGCCGATGCTATACATATATACCTAACACATATTGACATATGTTATGGTTCGGCGACAGGGCCATGTGTAATATAACCTGACTGGACTCTCAATGAGGGAAGCGGAGCATCGTGATGTAAGTGTTTGGCATAGTTTAACATACAACTAGTGCTCGACTTACGACCTATGCAACTTACGACCAATCGACTTTACGACCACAATCACTAGCCACAATCTAGGCGATCTCCATCCAGATGTAAAATTTGTTTTTTTTCCGCCAAATACGACTCCACTCATCCAGCCTATGGACCAAGGTTTGATTGCGACCGTAAAGGCCAACTATCTCCGAACCACCTTCGTTCAAGCAATATCCGCAATAGATGCTGACACAGAACTAACATTGCGAGATTTTTGGAAACACTACGACATTTTAATGTGTATCAAGAATATCGCTACCGCCTGGGAGGCTGAGACGACAAAGTGCATGAATGGCATCTGGAAACATTGTGTTAAGCGTTATGTTAATGATTTTCATGGATTTGACAGTGAACATGAACTTGAAACGATTCGGGAAAAAATAGTAAAACTCACCAAAGACTTTTCTTTGGAGTGTGAAATTGAAGATGTCGAAGAGTTGCTAGACAAAGAATCCGGAGAACTTACAAATGAAGAGTTAATCGAACTGGAAGAAGAAAGAGTGGCGGAAGAAGAAAGAAGAGAAGCCAAGAAAGAAGAGGATAAGCCAGAAAGAAAGTTCACCACTAAGGGATTATCAGAAGGTTTATCTTTAATGAATAAACTTCTTATACATTTCGAAGCAATGGACCCAAACATCGAACGATTTGCAAGGATTGAACGGATGGCGCACAATGTGTTTCGTGGGTATCGTGAAATTTATTATGAAAAAAATAAAAGAAACATACAATTCAGACAAAGCTCACCATGTTTATGAAAAAACCAACTCCGGTACCCCCAACTGCTGCCTTAGATGACGAGATTAATGATCTGCAGCCAAGCACCAGTGGCCAATAAAATGTTTCGTGCATGTTTATATATTTTGATATTAATTATAATTTGATGTGTTTTGCGATTGGGAAAATGTTTCCTATAGTATTTTCCACACCTGTATTTTGTATGTTTTGCAAATATTAAACCAGTTGTACATGTACAGTTAATGCAGTGTTTTTCTTAAACCTGATGATGTAAAAATAAGAAACAAAATGATGTAGAGATGATACAAATTGCACAAAATTAACATCGAAAATTATGATTTATAACAATAATAAAAGAAATTTATGATATAATTTAACTTAAATATTTTTATAACATCACTTCACATTACTGTACACATAGCGTACTAAACTTACGACCAAATCGTGTTACGACCGGTCTGTCGGAACCGATCGTGGTCATAAGTCGAGCACTAGCTGTACTTAGTTACTGAACATATTTGATTACCCGGGACCCTTAACCAGGTCAATAAATGTCCGCAGAAGTCGGACGTGTCGGCCTAAAGGCGCATGTATCGCAGCTCTGCTGTAAACAGGTACAACGTAATTACTTCTGAAAAAAAAAAAAAAAACACTCCGAATGAACGCCGAAGAAGAGGAAGACAGAAGAAGAATGACATATTTGATTCATCGGCCATTTTCATTACACTTTGCCTGCCTGACAAATATTAATTTTTTAAATAGTCGTATGCCAGTTTAGAGATAGCGACGTGACTGAGTGAATAAGAGTGCTCGCTCTTATACTCCCGGTGCGCTAACAGTGGGATATGCGGGAGAACTCCCCACACATGTCGGTGGAACTCAAACGTCCACTACGCGTTCAGAATGCACTGGCAAGTTATTGAACGTAAAATTGCCTGATAAATCAACTCGGGGTTGGGGATGATCGCCAAGTCCTACAAGGACATGCAACATTGTTTTAAATGCCAGTTTAGACATGACCGAAGAAGAAGAAGAAGAAGAAGAAGAAGAAGAAGAAGAAGAAGAAGAAGAAGAAGAAGAAGAAGAAGAAGAAGAAGAAGAAGAAGAAGAAGAAGAAGAAGAAGAAGAAGAAGAAGAAGTGATAAATTTAACATGACCCGTAACCTAATGGTTGAGTCGTGGCAGGGTGTAGCTAGACTACCGAATCTGAATGGTTGAGTCGAATGTAGACTATCGCGCGGCTGTCGACACGCCGGTCATGTGTTCGATCCGCGTCATGGCGAATTCGGATTTTAAAAATAGATTTTGGCGCTCATCTCGACCGAGCCTAAAATAGGTACCAAGAAATATCTTGGGAAGTAAAGGTGGCCGGTGTGATACTGACCACATCACGACCGAGTCCAGATTGGTCTATAAAAATATTGGTCTAGCACGATGTGCCCAGCGTGCATTAAGGCGTGTAAAGAATCCATTACTTTACTTACACCTCTGAATGAGGGAAGGGATGTCGTGATGCAAGGTGGCACCATAATTGAATACAATTGAGAGACTGAATAGATTTAATTCAATAGCTCGCTTCACCACACTCTGTGCACGGCACACATATTTTATGGATATGAGTAGTTATTAATGTTGTAATCACCCTAACAAGTGGTGAGCCAAGAAGGGAGATCCCCGAATATTTCTTTATATGGCTCTATGTGAGCCTGTTCTTTTGCATGGATGTGAAACTTGGACAATGAGCAGTCAACCTGAAAAACATCTGATGGCTGTGGAAATGTGGTTTCTGAGGAAAATGCAAAGAATACCATGGACAGACAGAATAACTAATGACCAAGTACTACAGGAGACAAACTAAAATCGTAAATTGATTATAGAAATTAGACGTAGACAGTCAAAATTTTTTGGACATGTTATGAGAAGAAATCTATTGGAGACCTTAGTGACAACTGGCAAGATCGAAGGGCACAGACCAAGAGGAAGACCGAGAGGAACATACCTGGATGGCTTGGCCACATGGCATGGACTAGACAGGAACACTGAGCTGATCCACGACGCTGGTGATCGAGTGAAATGGCGAGTCATGACCGCCTATGCTTTCCGGCATGGCACATAATTGATTGATTGATGTGACGGCACGAGCTCTCCCCAAAACCGGCTCCCCTTTGAGAATGGAGAGCGAAAGGGAGATAGCTGTCGCCGGTAAATAACAGACGACTGTTTCCGGTCGTCGTCACTAAAGGGACGTCGTGGGAGGTGTGGGAGGTGGGATCATTGGTGGGGTGTAATGGGTCGGAGAACGATGCCCTTCCAAAGGGTGGCGTCGTGGCTAAGCAGAGAAGTTGGGAAAATTAAAATATGGCGATTCGTTGTTAAGAGACGGTGCGATGGGGTGGTGCCGTGTGGTCGCGTGAACCTGCCGTCGTCGTACCGATCCACTACCCCGCCGTCATCAGCGTATCAACCCCACCCCGTCGACGTCGTCGTCGTACGGGCGGCGCACCGGGCGAGCGAGCTCCTGCACCGAGTAGCACTGGCCAGCGTGACTGAGAGTTGGACATTACATACTTCGTAAATGGTACTATTGTTTGTCTGTTTATTTTATGCATATCTATTTTTCTCTCTGTCTGTCTGCCTGTATGTCTATCTGTCTGTCTGACTCTCTACATTTCCGTCCGTCTGTCTGTCTATTTATCTATCCATCCGTCCGTCCGTCAATCCGTCCGGCCGTTTGTCTTTCTGTTCTCTATCTATCCATCCGTCAATCTGTCTATCCGTCTGTTTTCCTGCAGTACAGCTACTGCTACCGTTATTTGTTCAAAACTGAAAGCCATAGTTACCGATCGGGATCCGTAACTGTCACTGTCAACTGACGACACCGCCTTGCTGCGGGAATAACTGTACTTCGACTCATGACCAACTAGAGAAAGGTATCTTTATTAGCCACATATTCCATAAAATGAAATCAATGTTTTCCCGTAGTGAATTTGAATAACGAAAACATAAACAACAGATTGCACGATTTATTGCCTGACATATTTCGATGCGTCTTGTCAGGCACATACTGCACAATTCACACAACATACAGTAAAATAACTAGATAAATCCGTCAAGCTGAAATATACACATGTTTGCACAGTAATGTCAAATGTCTACTACGGTAATTTTAAACTGACTATCATGTCTTACTGTTTGCAAAAAAACTGCCCTATGTAGATTAATCATTGTGGCTTCTGCAAACTTTAACAAGCGACTATTTTGTGTATTAAACAACACGTGAAGCGTACTGTCTCTATCAATCACATGGCCGGTTTCCAAATACAAACATACTCCATAGTTGTGGGTTCATGTACATGCTAGACCTTGCCCTTTAAGACTCTATCTATCTATCTATCTATCTATCTATCTATCTATCTATCTATCTATCTATCTATCTATCTATCTATCTATCTATCTATCTATCTATCTATCTATCTATCTATCTATCTATCTATCTATCTATCTATCTATCTATCTATCTATCTATCTAGCTAGCTAGCTAGCTAGCTGTCTGTCTGTCTGTCTGTCTCTCTGTCTGTCTAACTGTCTGTCCTTCCATCCATCCATCCGTAAGTCCGTACGCCCGTTCGTCTGCCTGTCTACCCCCCCTCTCTCTCTCTCTCTCTCTCTCTCTCTCTCTCTCTCTCTCTCTCTCTCTCTCTCTCTCTCTCTCTCTCTATTATATTTAACTATAATGTTCACTTTTCATCAATCTTTTCCAGACTCTCGTTGATAGTAATCTGGTATTCCAAAGTATTCGAAATATTCGACCCCAAAACCATCACTGTGTTTTCCAAGGTCTTCCTAATTTGGTAGTTCACTTTCTTGTGGACATTCTTTCTCATTTTGAAATTAAATCAGGTCAGTGACTTATCATGTTTGCTTTTATCACTTATATACATCTTTGCTTTATTGACTATACAAAGGCTTTTGATAGAGTTAGACATGTCAACATGGTGGATATGCTTGCAGATCTACAAATTGATGGGAAAGACATTAGACTTATAAAAAACATATATTGGAAACAAGCTGCAATAAGGATTGATAATGAAGTGGGGCAGGATCAGCCAATTAAAAGAGGTGTTATGCAGGGATGTGTGATGTCGCCAGATCTTTTTTCCCTATACAGTGAAAATATTTTCAGAAATGTAGAGGATATAAATGGAATCAGCATTGGCGGACGAAACATCAATAACATTAGATATGCAGATGATACAGTATTAATTGCAGACAATGCGCAGGACCTGCAACAATTAGTAGATGCGGTTGTTGTACACAGTGAGCAACTGGGGTTAGAATTAAATTGTAAAAAGACTCAGGTTATGGTCGTCACTAGGAAGGAAGAAGTGCCACAATGTAATATACAAGTAAATGGAAATATTCTTCAACAAGTGAATCGGTACAATTATCTTGGAACAGTCATAACATCTGATGGGAGATGCCTTGAAGAGATTAGAACAAGAATCGCCATGGCGAAAGTAGCCTTTAGCAAGATGAAAAACATTCTGACTAATAAAAAGATGTCAATTGAAACGAGAAAAAGAGTGTTGAGGGGATACATAGAACCTGTTCTTTTGTATGGATGTGAAACTTGGACAATGGGCAGTCAAGGTGAAAAACATCTGATAGCTGCAGAAATGTGGTTTCTGAGGAAAATGCAAAGATTACCATGGACAGACAGAAAAACCAATGACCAAGTACTACAGGAGACAAATGAACATCGTAAACTGATTAGAGAAATTAGACGTAGACAGTCAAAATTTTTTGGACATGTTATGAGAAGAAATGGATTGGAGAACTTGGTGACAACTGCCAAGATCGAAGGAAACAGACCAAGAGGCAGACCGAGAGGAAAATACCTGGATGGCTTGGCCACATGGCATGGACGAGACAGGAACACTGAGCTGATCCACGACACTGGTGATCGAGTGAAATGGCGAGTCATGACCGCCCACGCTTTCCGGCATGGCACATGATTGATTGATTGATTTTATCACTTCCAACTGCCGAGTTATGTTTTTTTTTTTTTTTTGCAAACAGGCCACCGTGCACAAAGTATACCCTATATTTTCACGCTTGCCTGAAAAGATTAGATGTCCAGTTCACTTACTCAGGGATATCGAGAAGTATAACATCCTTGAATTCCTTACTTTGTTAACATTAATCATCAACTGGATTCTAACTCCAACCTCTAGTCGGAATTTATTGAGGCACGGTTATGCCACTTTGGTCTTTTCTGTTTGCATATATAAGTAGCAAACTGTTCGCACTGGTTGATATATTATTTATGGTAAGATAAACAAATTATGAAGAGCGGTCAATGATCCATACAAGGAAGATGCAGATTCACGGGGACAGTCCAGACAGCATAAATCAGATACGACAATCAGATAAGACAATAATTTAAGCATTAGCAGATGACAGCGGTATTAAAGAAGCATCATAAATAAGCACATATGTATTGCATTAGACTCATTGATGATTCCTGGTGAGAAATAGACATTGGATGTAATGTTTTTCTTGAAATAAATAAATAAATAAATAAACTAAAAACCCTTTCCACGTGGTGATGTGTATTGTGGTGCCAGCTTCATACATTTATAGACAAATCGACATTACATGGTGATGTGGTCTGTGTCCAGGGTTGTCCATGGGACATAATTTACATTGCGTGCTAATTTATGCATTGCATGTCCCATCCCATCCCGTCCCATGGAACTTTCCCATGCAGTATCGATCTGGGAAGATTCATTCATTCATTCAGTAGCATGTCCCTTGCAGAACCTCGCTCCCATAACAACCGTCCGGAAAACTTCTTGGTCATAAGCAAGATGTCCCGCGTCCGATACACCCATCTGGAGATCATCCGCCACATCCTGCACCCATCTTCTCTTTGGCCTTCCAATTCCTCTCTTCCCGGGCATATACATCTGCCATGATTGTTCTCTCCAATCTTCCATGATGTTTCAAGTGACCAAAATATTTTAATGTTATTTGTTTTACCGTTTTTAGTAGACAACCATCTTCAATTGTCAGATCTTGTCGTATGGATTCATTGGTTCTTTTCTGTATCTTAGATATTCTTACAATCCGTCTATAACATTTATATTCAAAGGCATGTATGCGCAGTTCAGCTTGTTTAGTAAGTCTCACAGGCGCATATTGCAATGGGAAAGATGCATACTCTTAAAAATCTCCACAATTTATTTAGTTGTTTTAGTTTTTAAAGAGCAATAATAGATAGTCGTCTTTTAATTTCCTTCATTGTGTCACAAGTGTTGGTAATTAATAACCCAAGATATTCGAAATTGTCCACCACCTCCAATGTTTCCTCATTAATATACATTTATTTCTTCATAATAGTTCTATTCTTTCCATACCTTCTTCTTCGTTCTATTCTGTATATACATTCTTTATGGCAAGCCTACATACAACTTCAAATGATAATGGATGGAGAGTCATCAACCTAGCAGAAGCCAAAGGACTGCAGATCAGCAGTACCAGACTGCAAAGACGGGATATACATAAACAAACTTGGAAATCATGTGACAAGAGGACCTATAATCAAATAGATCACATTTTAATTAACAACAAAAATGCATCAAACATACAACAAGTTAGAAGCTATAGAGGAGCTGAGTGCCACAGCGACCACTTCCTCGTTGGGGCAAAATTTAAAATAAAACTTAAGAGAGCTTTCTATGCTAATCTACAAAGGTTACACCCAACATATAACAGAGAAAATCTACAAGAAGTTACAGTCAAAGAGAAATTTGCAGATGAAATATATAAACTTGAAATTCTACAAAACTCGTTGGAGGAAAGCGTTGACCAAACTTGGTTGACCATCAAGAATACAATTTTAACTACCGCAGAAGAATGTTTCATAGAAAGAACAAATGGTTTAATCAAAAATGTGAAGAAGCAGTCATTAGGAAAAAGAATGCTAGACAGTTATAGTTAAATGACATCAACAACATCCTAAATGAAGAGCAATATAGAACTGAATATAAAGAGGCTACAAAAATAGTTCAGCAGCAGAAGCGAGAATATATGAGCAATATAATCAAAGATATGGAAACTAATCACCAGAAAAACGAATCCAGAAAGTTTTTTTTAAAGAACTGAAGTCAATGAAACGAGGGCGCCAACACAACACATATAGTTTAAAAAACAAAAATGGGAATATGATCAATACCAATGAGGAAATGTGTAACACATGGAAAGAATACTTTGTTGAATTACTAAATTGTGAAGCTCCAAGTAACACTTTCCCACAGGAAGAGGTTCTAACGTGTGAACAACAAATTGAAGATCCTGTTTTTGAAGATATCCTATAGGTAATAACACGATATAAAAACAATAAGGCAACTGGGGCTGGTGGACTTGCTGCTGAATTTATAAAGGCAGGTGGCCATGCATTACATCTAAAGCTATACGAACTAATAATAAAAATCTGGAGGACAGAAGAATTACCCCATGACTGGAAAGAGTCATTATTGATACCTATCTTTAAAAAAGGAGACAAGTTCCAATGTAAAAATTATAGAGGGATATCACTACTGTCCACAAGCTATAAGATACTATCCGCGGTATAACTAAATAGATTAAAACCATATTCAGAAGACATATTAGGTGACTTCCAGGCGGGTTTTAGACAAAACAGATCAACAATAAATCAGATATTTATCTTACGACAAATAGCCGAGAATAATGGGGAATATAAAAGAGATCTCCATAACATTTTTTTTGGATTTTAAAAAGGCTTATGATAGTGTCCTTAGGAATAGTATATGGAATGCTATGCAGGAATTTGGAATGCCAAGGAAGTCAACATGACCAGACTACGCATGGAAGATACTTATAATATAGTAACATATAAAGGCAGGAAATCAGACCCTTTCCAAATAACATCTGGCTTGAAACAGGGTGATGCACTATCGCCGCTCCTTTTCAATCTGGCTCTAGAGAAAGTTGTAAGGAAGGTAAAGGAGGAATGTGCTATTGGAGGAACATCCAGACTGCTTGGTTATGCAGATGATATAGATATTATAGGGGAAAATGAACAAAAGACATCGGAAATATTGACTCACTTAAAGGGAAAAGCTCAACAAATGGGGCTGATTATCAACCAAGATAAGACAGAATATTTGGTAATTTCAAGAGACGGAACGGCTAAAAACTCTGGCCACATATAAATAGATAATATGACCATTAAAAGAATTGAAACATATAAATACCTAGGTACAATCTTCAACTGCTCCAACATAATAAGGGAAGAAATATAAGCTAGAATCAACTCTGGAAATAAGATATACTAAGCACTACAACATCTGCTAAAATCAAAGGCGCTATCTCGTAACACCAAGATCACAATATACAAAACACTGATCAGACCAGTTGTGCTGTATGGCTATGAAACCTGGAGTACAACTAAAGGAGACGAAGCCTTGTTACAAACCTCTGAGAACAAAGTCTTAAGACGCATCTTGGGCCCATTAGGGATATACAAAGCGGAGAGTGGAAAAGAAGAAGCAACAAAGACATTTATGATCTGTTAAAGTTCCCGCTAATCACTAGTATCATGAAGGCTAATAGACTGCAATGGCTGGGGCATATAGAAAGAATGGAAGATAATAGGGAAACAAAACTCGCTTACACTCATCGATTGTCAGAATAGAGATATCGAGATTCACTTCTTTGTCGGTCGACAAGTGTGGTTGCAGCAAGATGTATCCAAAACGACATGTCATTGTCTTCGCAAACTGACCCCCAGATACATTAAAGATGAGCGCAGACAGATGGCACACACACAAGATAAGACGAGTAGCACAAGACATGGATATACACTCCGACGACAGTGAGGGTCCTCCGGGCCCAGAAACATTTATTGCATCCATTGATCTGTCTAGCAGTCTATCACACACTCAACCGGAAGAATATCAACACACCCCTACACACACTATGGAATCACCCTGATGTCACGTGATTTCCCAGGAACTCTCAAAATTCTTTTATTTGCGGTGAATTAAAATGAAGTACCGCAGTTTAAACAACATAGGTGTTTTTTCAGAGTGGCCTAGAGTTATTGAGACAGATCACGAAGTCAGAAATAAATATCACATTAGGGAAAATCAATGCTAAAGTAGGAAACCAACAAGATGGTTGATCAGTAATTCACCGAATGAAAGAAGAAGCAGCTATAGAATGGAGAAAAGATCATATTATGATTACTGGGAAAATCCTGGTACAAGCGACACTTAAGAAGATTATGGATGTGGGCAAGTCCTGATAACACAATCAGAAATCATATTAACTGGATCCTGATTGATAGAAGATATCGAAATGTTTTCTGGGTGGCAAAAATGGTACCAAATTCAGAGTGCGGCTGTGGTATTGATTAGTTATAGGCAATATACCGGTTTTGTGACAAAAGAGGTTACGAATGCAGTTCGCAATCCCGCATATTGCGTTCGAAACAAAGCTGCTTTGGAAGCAGACTGTCATACGTTGGTTTCAATACAAAAGTATGAGTGCCGGTTCTTCCGAAAGCAATGGCAAATTATTGAACGTAATTTGCCAAGAACTCACGGACAGCCATGTAAACGATATACAACAAGCAGAATAGTATACTGTTAGAATAAGGGGGGGGGGGGGGGGGGACATCCGTTTAGATATGTGCGAGCTGTAGAATGAGAGTTGAATGCAAGAAAAATTCAACAATGAAATAAAGAACATTTTTAATGCAGTGTTTGATCTACAAATTATATTCCAGGGTGCGAATGATCAGTGGGAAATAATGACACTTTTAGTCAGACAAGCTATAGAAACAGCGATTCTTAAACTTAAGAGAATAGGTGTAGGTGAAGGATAACTGAATAAGTATACAGTTCAAATTGATACAGAAGTATAAGGATGAGTATGAGTTTTACAATTAACATTGCACTCTTGACATTGCCACACGGGCTCCTTCCACTTCTTAAGTAGTGAACGAAGAGTTTCCATGCCGATAGTACCAAAGGCAGCCTGATTAAATGCCAAACCACATTGTTCCCTACGTGCTGTGTGTCGTCCAGACCCCTTGTTAGCCTCACGCTGAACCAGCCTTTCCAGATGTAGATCTTCTGCCAGTTTTGCTGCAGTTTCAACTTGGTCCTAGAGAGCCTTTACCATATGAGCTTTGTCAGAAAGTCGTTCTTTCGCCGAAGGAGCAGCAGCATGGGCAGTTTATCAACTTGCATGACTTGGGCAGAAACCTCACGATATTCTCTTGATCTTCGTCTTGTCAAGCAACGCAAGCAAACGCAACGCATGCAAACGCAACGCATGCAACGCATGCAACGCATGCAAACGCAACGCATGCAAACTGGTGGAGAAAACAGAAGCAAAAATAGTTACATGAAAAATGTGAAGAAATTTAGAGATCATCAGCATGTGCCATGCCGATAAGCGTGGGTGGTCATGTCCCGTCATCTTACACGATCATCAGAAATCAACTTTGTGCTATTGTCTCGACCGTGCAATGTGGTCAAGCAATCCAGATATTTACTTTTCTGTCTTCCCAACATTCTTTTCCCCTCAATCTTGCCAGATGTCACCAAGTCTTCTGGTTTTTTTCTTCTCTAACGTGCCCCTCAAAATTTTGAATGTCTGTGTCTAATTTCTCCAATCAGTTTACGGTTTTAATTTGCTTCATGTTTCGTAATTTAAAAGAGATAAATTTAAAAAAAAAATTATGTAACGAGGGAACAGAAACATATCTTGAGAAAAATTGCAGGGGAATTTGCAAATCACACAAGACTCAGTTTACAAAACTTATGCACACAAGAATCATTAACTTTACTAGGAAAAGAACTCGAGCATGAACATTCCGCTTGAAAACAAAGACAATTCTCTAGACTGTCATTTAAGTTCCTTGATGGGAGCATTTGAAAACCTTTTACAACGATTACCTTTGATGAAAATTTTTACATTCTCAATAGCAATGAGGGACCACCAGTTTTAAAAATGGAAGTTAAGAATGCTCTTAACCATGTAAAATTAGGTAGCACCTCTTTTACCAAAATAACGTTACAAATTAAATGATCACTATCATAGAGAAATATGGATATGGCATTATAATTCTAGTTTACTCTAATGATGTCAACAACATTAGGTTGGTTGAAAGCGGATGACCGAGTGGCTACAATGCCGGGTTATCTTCTGGATACCCAGGTTCGAATTCTCGGTAGGTTGTGGATTGTTTTATGTCGGTGGTTGTCACAATCCTTTGTAGCAGCTAGAAGTGACTATCGTTGTATCTATGGTATGATTCTATTACTACTAAGCAGGACTACTTATGAACAACTATTATTCACTGGATAACATTGCTTGTGCACACACACAATATTTATTAGCTATGAATGAACACAATGCAAAGCACTATTCCAGGAACTGTGCGAAACGAATAACATATTTGGTTCACGCTGCTTTGGAATCCATCACTGCCATCTACAAGCCTTTATAATACTACGACAAATGAATTGTTACGCCGAGCTCTCAGTTAGTCCGATGATAACCAGCTCCCCTGGTCGTTTGCCATTCTTTCTTGCATACAGACAGGGAGGCAAGCAGACAGACAGGAAGACAGGCAGATATATAGATAAATTAAAAAAAAAAAAACAGACAGACAGACATATTGACATGCAGGTGTAAAGATGGATGTATAGACAGATAGACAAATATACACATTTGTGGATAAACAGATGGATAGACGAATGCATGAATTGATGGATGAACGAATGAATAAATTAATGGATAGACAGGCAGAAAGTTAGACATACCTTCAGATATATGTGACAGACATAGTTACAGTCAGACATACTTTCAACAGATCAACTGAGCGACCCGACGACCGATCTCGGAATCTCATTTAATGACAAGCTAGCATAGAGAAAGCACAGCGATAAGGCGTGAACATAAGCCACGGGGAAAATAAGCATCGTCAGAAAATTTAACGGAATTACATAGGGGACCAGTTGGAAACTAAACAACACTGTCATTTAAAACTTCATTTACCGCCAATATAGTACCTTGCGGTGTATGGAAGGGGGGTTTGGGCCTGAGGGATTAATGCCGCCTGGCTAGTGCAGTCGCCGCGAACTGTGCAGGTAAGAGTTTTCGTTTTGCAACCCAACAGAGAGAAAAAAAAGAAGAAAAAAAAAACTACACACCTTACCGAGGATTCGAACCCGGGTATCCGGAAGAAACATCCATCATTCCAGCCACTCGGTCAGCCGCTCCTTAGCCTCAGTTTAACAGTACAGTTTACCAACAAAACCGACTTTGTGGCGATGGTTTTGCTGACGCAATTCGTAATCCCGCTTACTGCATTCGAAACACAGCTGCGGGGTATTTGGCAGCAGACCGCCTTGCCTTAGTTTTCATATAAAATGACATATAGTAGTGCAGCTTTACATAACAGAGTTAAGACACATACAGAACGTTGCGGCGATTAGCCTTCATCAGCAAACAAACACATTCACAAACACAACATACAGTCAAGGAGATCTCCTGTGACTACATCAGAAGGTGACGACAGGACGAGAAGAACAAAAGCATGGAAAAATGGAACCAATGAAGAGAAAATGAGAATTGAAAAAAATGTTAATTGAAACGAATGTTAGTTGAAGAAAATGTTTAATTGAAAAAATGTTAATCGAGAAAAAAACTGCATACTCACCTTTCCGTTCAGATCTTTAAGTAACTAAGAAACTCTCGGGTGTGTGGTTATACTCGGTGCTGGGTGTTACGGTTCAGTGAGCGCATAGAAAGAAGGGGGCGGGGTAGGAGGCGTGTAAAATTGAAAGTGTACTTAGTTTTCATACAATGGTATGCATGTAGGTCGTTTAGAAAGCAATTGCAGGTTACTGAACGTAAATTTGCCAAGCAAGCACAAACAGCCAAAATAGGTTGGGGTCGACTGTGATGTTCTGTAAAGGATATGTAGCTAACTTAACCGACAAAATTAACGAACAACTGGAATATGGGTCAAGTGCATGGTGTCCAGCAACAACTACCAGACTCCACGATATGGGCATGGTGCAAAGTCAAGCACTAGAAGACACTATACAGAGAGAAAAAGAAAAGGGTGGGGGAAGCGTATTCAACCTCTATAGCTGAGAAGGAGAAGATGGGGATGGCTCAAGCAGTGGGAGAACACGTAGATATAACGATATTAATAGACGCAAGTTCCTCAGTATGTAAAGATGACCATTATCCCCATTCTACAGTTGTTATACCGGGTGTTTATAAAGTCTCACTACACTTTGTATGTAGAACAAATTTGAAAAATTTGCATGATGTCATCAAAATATTTTCTCCAAGCTCCACCGTGAAACAATATGCAGCGAATAGCTGTCGTCTGCTGGAATAATTGTGTGCACTCCAAACAGAATGGTGTTATCAACGGAAGAAAGCATTTTTCAAATATGTTCTACATACAATGTGTAGTGAGACTTTACCAACACCTTGGATAATTTGTGGTTGTTGACCATGCTAACATCTTTCCCAGTGATGATTACTGTTAGTGTCTGCATGGCCAAAAGCTCGACCGGCTTTCTTTCACAAATCCATAGGGTTGTTTAAGTAGGAGTGATTAACCTGTTTACACATAATTTTCAGAAACCCAGCGGTACACAAAGTCAGTATCATCAATGTGGGTGGGAAGCCAGCAATGTCGAATGGATGAAGCGCTCGTTCTTAAACATCCAATGTGCTGATGTCGAGGTAGCGGATTGAACCACTACACCGGTTAGTTGGACTAAAGTGTTAGTCCTTCTTCTCGCCTTTGACTTCGGGACGTAAATTACAAGCACCGCAGAAGTCGGAGTGGGTTGGCTTAACGGCAAGGAGCACGGGTAATAGGGAAAGCTAATCTACACTCAAAAAGCAATCGAATTCACTAGAAATTATAGCACGTATATGGACTAAGCTTGAATTCAAAGTGAGCGAGTGCAAAAACAAAAAACAAAAACAAACAAACAAACAAACATTGTGCTTCTTATTTTGATGGAGGAGTCACTGGCAGCCTTGTCATATGCTGGGTCTACCCCATATTCAACTTTACATCTACGATAAATGTCTGGTACACATTTTATGAAGGGGGATCATTTTGCAGCCGTATGATTGAAAGAGCGATGCTAGAACTAAATGCTGTTGTAACTGTAACAACGCCAAATCGATGCATCTTGGTTTGGCCTGTTAAAGCCTATGGCCCTCGTAAAGGTCCTGCCGGAACTCAAATGGGACAAAGTGATCTGGAGCCATTTTTGTTGGATAGCCGGCCCGGTTTGTGAAGAAGACGCTTCGGCCCTGTGTATATAGTTGTTTTGTGGCCAGCCCGCCTTGAGACGAGAGATGTGGAGTTTCCTCTGTGTTCATAAGTGAACGATCTATGTGTTAGGAGTGAACCGGGTGGCTGACTAGTGTCGGCATTCCTGGGCTCATGTTGAGGGTAGCAACATACGGACACTTATTGTTGCAGTGGTGTCACATCTCTTGTTTAAGTCGCGTCTTAAGATTTATGTTGTGTAGCTTATGTTTTTGTAGTGCCTTAGTGTTGTCTGCGCCAAAGTCCTTTATTGTGTCATTTTACTTAGCTATTGTTTGGAGCACCTGTGTTGTGGTACTTGGTGCACCCTGTTGTCTTAAGTTCTGGTGACTGGATAGGGGATACCCTTGGTTGATGTTTGATGTCTTTAGTGGTCTGTTGGATCTGTTATTGAACTTCAATGTATTATTCAATGTGTGTGAACATAAATTGTCACCGAAGTTGTTGTAGTCATAAATAAAAGAGAATTTTGCACTGTTCTTGATTTGTTTGTTTTGACTCTTTTAGTTTTTACAACCACTATTTCTACCACAATCTAACAGCTTAATCCACTGTCTGAGTTTCAATATGACAGTTCCTGACTGAGTTGAGAGCCCTGTCCAAGATTATCGCTTCTTCTTTCCTAATTACTATCTCTTTTTTTTTTGTCTCATCTAGTTTTTACAACCACTATTTCTAACACAATCTAACAGCTTAATACACTCTCTGCGTTTCAGTATGACAGTTCCTGACTGAATTGAGAGCTCTGTCCAAGATTCTCGCTTCTTCTTACCTAATTACTATCTCTTTTGTTTTTGTCAATTGGGGGCGGTGCGAGGTTCTCTCTCTCTCTCTCTCTCTCTCTCTCTCTCTCTCTCTCTCTCTCTCTCTCTCTCTCTCTCTCTCTCTCTACTCCTTTTCTTCTTTGGCCGTAACGAAGTCAGAGTTACTCTCTACCTCTTAGCACCGTAGCAAGGGAAACTCAGTCTCTCCCTTGGCTTTTCCCCTCGGCTACATAACCAAGAACATGTATTGGGAATCCAATAGTGCGTTAATCACTATGCTTTCATGTCCTATTTATGATACGTCGGAGAAATAGCATTCATTAGAATCTCTAATCTGTCTGAAGTTTTATTTGTGGTTCTGCATCTCATCTTGTTCCTCTTGGACCTTGCGATGTCGATTTAAAGCATACTGTTCAAAGAAAAATCAGAAATAGCAAGTTAAATGGTTCAGCCATATAACTAATGTACCAGTTTGCGGTTCTGATCTTGTGTGTAACTGTATCAATGACATCAACGTTGTGCTCGTTTACGAAATATTTTACTAACTAGTTTATTACTCGTTTACTATCTCGTTTACTAACTCTCGAAGGTAGCCTCTGAAGATGACATACAATGTCAAGGTGTTGGTTTCGTTTAGTTTTGCAAAGGCTTACTTTCACTGAACCCGGTTATCTTCATTTAGTGTTCCGTCTCCTACCATTTATCACAGAAGGATGATGACTAGGTAAAGACATAGATAATACTGTCGTAGTGATCCGAACTGACACTGTTACTAGATGATGGCCTTAAATGTGGGCTTGTCAGTTCTATCTGACGTGTCTTTACTTCCTACAGACAATCTCTGATACCCAGTTGCTTAGTTTTAACTTATTCAAGCCCATAATACAGATAGTGGAAAAAATAGTCCTCTTAACTATGAATGTAAGCTGAGCCACTTTACTCTTTTGTATCGTGACTACGTACTGTGATATCACAGGCTCTAAAGGCAGTTGTATTAATTATATTCTAGTAATATGTTTACAGTATAAAGACTTAATAGGAGAAAAAAAACTATATACATATAATAAGCTCTATACTTCTCTATTCTACTCGAATAATAGGGATTATAAGCAGTGTGTTATTTAGATTGAAGAAAGGATTTTTTTTTAAAATCTTACACTTCAAGCAGGCGGGAAATATATATCTGCAAACAAACAGTTGCACATTCTCTTGAGTGATAGATGGCAGAAAGAGGTGTTTGTATTTCCGTTAGCCGTTGTCGGGTGAGTAAACAGGCAGTGGGTAATCTGTGAGAACGCTCGCTGCCAAATATCGAAAGGAATTGTCTCGCTAGATATAACTGTAAATTACACCAGGGTGTGACCGAGCCGGTTGTTGTTTTTGTTGTCGTTATTGTTGTTGTTTTAATTGTCGTTATTGCATAACTGTGCATATTCGCGTTATCTGTCTTTAATGACTTGGAGTATTGGGAACTCACGATAACTTGGATCCATCCTAATAGCGAAGTATCATATGCTTTCCTACCATGCTGGGAGCTCTGCAGGAGTTGAGCGAAAATACCTATTCGCTGACTCTGCATTCTCGTGGGAAATTGTTGTGACTCTCTTGCATTCTTGTACCGTGTAAAATGTGTGGCCCGCTTAATGACATCTGAGACAATGAACATCCTCCCTTTGTTACCCCGACTTTTGCCTGCTAGGAAAATGGGGGTAGGTGTCTGCAGTCAGAAGCTCAACCCTGACACATTAGAACCTAATCAGCATAAAGTATGAATGTTTGTACTTGCCACACTGTGGTTATAATCGATTCTAGAATGTGTTTAACGGTGCTGAGACTAGAATTCTTGAGGTGGTCACTTACCTCTTGGCCTAGGACCTGGCGGTATCCCAGCTTTCCCGACGTGGATTTTGGGTGGGCTTTTGTAACATTGGTATACCTCTAGTCTTCACTGTTCGCTCCTTCATAGAGGGACCGGCCTGACACTACCGTTACAGAGCTAGGCAGAGCCTGTCATGGTGCAAGAGAGACTCCCGTGGAAACACGTTATGTAGTGGAGTGGGGGAAGGTTAGCATCAATGTTAGCATACAAGGAACAATGACCTTTCTAACGCCATGAAGCATGCTGGAAATGTGGTAAAGAGTAATGGACTCTTTTACATGCGAAAAAGTAAAGGCCCATCATGCACGCTTACGGCGCATTGGGCAGTTGGTGCTTGACCCATTGTTTATAGTGACCAGTAGGCAATCGATGGGTAATGTGGTTAATATTACGCCGGTCGCTTTTACTTTTAAGAGATTCTATGGTACGTATTTTAGGTATGGTCGACCTGGGAGCCCAGATCAATTTTTAAAAAAATGTTCTCCTTGGTGCGGATTCGAAACCATGACCACCTGGCAAGCGGGCGAATGTCTAGACACTACTCTACCGCGGATCTCATATCATGCCGGCGTATTATTTAAGAAACATTTGTGGTACTTATATAAGGCTAGATCGACCTGGGGGAACAGGTTAGGGATAAATCCTCGAAGGAGATTCGAACACGTTACCACTGGACCGGTAGGCAACCGAGCTAGTTACTGCGCTGCAGCGGCTCCCGTGAGCTGGTATACACTACTTTCATTGTTATCTTTTCGTTCCACGAGGCAAAGAATTTCAGATGGTCTATGCTTGCGTCGTGTTCTGTTTAATCTGTTTGTGACATTACGAAATATATACTTTAAGAATGTCTGTTAGTCGCGTCTCCAACTTCTCGGCAAAGGGTTGCCCCTTCATGCTCCATTCCTGTGCCACTGAATATCACACAAAATGCTCCTCACTGCCCCATGTGAAAAGTGGAAAAGACAGGAGTCTCGACAAACCAACAGCCCGCACAGGAATACTAAGCATAATGCCGGTGCCGGCAAGCCAACACAAAAGTCCACCACGAAAAATACAGTTCATCATCGATGGAAGCTGCAGTCATTAGAAAACCAGCAGCCATACATTACTGTATAATGTAAACTCAGTTAGTTCAGCAATCGGCAGCCACCATTTTTAAAGCGTGTGTTTGTCAGCATCCCCAATAAGGCCTTACAGGAGTAATGAGTTAACACTAGTCTAGAAGAGAGACACCAGACAGGGAAGACACCGAGTACTATTAATAGCCTCACAAGGAGACACATTTGCGTCAGACCAGAGGTCAACGAGTACAGATGAGCGAGGGCTTTCCCCAAGCAATTGGGTAGCTGGTCCTTGCGAGTAACCGTGATATGCCAGGTTACTCGAACTCACCAGCCGGCGTGCTGGCAAGACCAGACACGCAATAATAGCTACTGCACGGAGAGTAAAGTGTCCGTGCTTGTCCACGCAATGTGTAGCGTGTGGACAGACTGACTGGAGACGGTAGAGAGAGCAGACGTATCCTTGACCAATGCGATAGTGTTCTAGGCCATAGGCAAACATAGGGCTGTTCATTTAGATTGTGTAATGCTACCATCATCTATCATCACGTTAATGTCTTCATATTGTGTAATGATGATGAAACATAACGCTCGTAGAGCCATTCAAATGTCGGCTCTGAATAAATTGCATTCCTTTCGCAAATGTCATGAATTGTTATTTTGTGCATTGCGAAAGTAGCGGAGTCTTGAAAAGCTGCAGCGCACAAGTCGCTGACAGGCTAGACCCCGAATTGGTGTCAGAAGTGGGATGTAGACATGTCCAAGATTAGATCCTCGCATGATGGGATCGGTTCAGCGTCACTTTTAGTTATCTTATTTAGGCGGCGATAATCGACGCATAGTCGGATAGAAGAGTCCTTTTTGGCGACAACGACAATAAGGAAGGAATACTCTGACTGAGATTTTTGGATGATTCCGCTAGACTCGAGAGATAGAATTTCTTTGTCGAGGTTCGACCTGTAGCTTAATGGAATAGAGTAAGGTCGACACTTGATAGGTGTGGTGTCAGTCAGAATGATAGAATGTTCTATTCTATCTGTCTTTCCAGGGATGTCGGAGAAAATGTCTCTGTATTCCGTCACTAGCTCTAAGATTTGTCGTCGTTGGTCATCTGTCAGTTTCGTTTCTATCTTTATGCTGTCTATGGTCGCAGTCGCGTCTACAGTAGGAACGGGTAATTCCATGTCGTCTTCGTCTGTCTCGTTCAATACTGTTGTGGTACTAGCTGTAACTTATCTTAGGATGTCTTGATGCATTGAAAGAATGTACAGACGACAACATAAAAGCCTGGAATGAAACACACATGGTCAACGCTGTAACTAAGTCAGATACAGAAATAAGTTATACTGACTTACAAAATGAAACACTACAGCTACTAACACCAAGTGGTGCAGATACCAACAATACTCGCCAAAAGTTGAGCGAGGCACAAAGCACCGACCAAACACTCACACCGTATTTTAACTTGTTGTGTGAGCGAAAGAAAGTTTCTAAAAATTCTTCCTGGTACTTTAAAAAGGTTAACGGAATTCTCATGCGTTATTACACATATAATAACCATGAAATTCAGCAGACGGTGTTACCTGTAACATACCAACAAAAGGTGCAAAAAATCGCACATTCACCACCGTTTGCTGAACATTTGGCCTATCATAAAACGCGAGCCAGAATTCTATCACAATTTTACTGGCCGAAATTCTGTTCGGACATAAAATCTTTCTGTCGCTCTTGTATTGTGTGTCAACATCGGGTACGAAAGAAAAAGCATGTAAAGACCGAAGTGCAACGGTCAGTGATAGCATCTAGACCACTTGAGAGTATAGCGGTCGATATTACTGGACCCCTAATGCAGGTGTCGAGTAATGGAAACCATAACTATCCAAACAAGGGTACTAAAACGATTCACCTTAAACCAAACCAAAAGGTGGTGATTCAACTAACTGATAAACATAATATGGTACTAACATGTTGTCAAGGGCCTCTCAACGTTGATCTCAAAATATCAGATGCGGATCATGAAATATCGATAAAAGAACACTTAGAGATATTTCATATCAACATCCTGAAACCATACGTTTCACAACAAGTACAACAGACAGACGAACAGATTGCACCAACACCAAGCAATGAGACGACAGACATACATAACTCAACTTCACTAGGTAGGGCGACACACGACAGCGACAACGCAAACACACTTAGCTAGATAACAGCACACACAACTAGTAGCACAACAGTATTGGACGAGATGGAACTACCAGTTCCTACAGTAAACGCAACTGCGACGAATATCTCGACATATAGAAATAACATATGCAGTCAGAGGAAAGACGGGACAAAACACCTACTGAAACGTCGACAAGTCTTCAACAGGTTGAGATTGTGTGGACTCACAGCTAAGCCGTCCAAAGTAAAGTTGGGCATGGAACAAATCGACTTCCTGGGTCATACCATCTGCAGGGGCCAATTGAAAACTGATGACAGAATCGTCACTAAGATTCTGAATTTGACAATGCCAACGACCAAGAAGCAAGTACGAAGTTTACTGGGTCTGGTAAACTACTATAGTAAATTCATTCTCAACCTGGCGGAAATCACCAGTGTTTTTTCTAACATCTTAAAAGCCTCAGCTAAGTTATCTGTAAAAGATGCACGATTAATTAGTGCGTTATCGAAATTCAAACATTTTTGCAGCGTTCCACCTATCCTTCGTATGCCTAATCCAAAACTCACTTATTTCTTACGCACAGATGCAAGTGCCATATCCATATCTGGAATACTAGGACAGTTCTACGACGGGACGTTCCACCCCGTAATGTACGTAAGTTGCAAGATCACTCCTGCTGAAGGAAGATACTCAGCATCAGAATTGGAGGGCCTTAGTTTGATCTATTGCGTGAGAAAGTTTCACCGATTTTTGGCAGGAGCACAGTTTGTAATCCAATCCGATAACTCTCCATTGTCTGTGATGCAATCTGGACATCCTACCAACAATAGAATTTACAGGTGGGCTTTGATTCTCCAAAATTACACATTTACCATCCAGCATTTAAAAGGGAGATTAAATACGATTGCAGACATTTTGAGTCGTCCTTCATCCATTCAAATACCTGAGTTACAGGAAGGAATCGACCATACACCACCAGAAACAGTGACACTGTAATGTTAGATAACCAAGTGCCATGTGTGGTGATTAAGACATATCGTAAGTGCGTTACCATCGCCTGATATATAACTTGTGTGAATAGAACAGTGCTATGAAAAGTGTAACGAACAGACGCAGAATTAACATGTGCTGACACACACATAAGGTAGATTATGGGAACTAACGCCAAGAGGACAGCGAACCCAGTTTAGACCCCGAATCTAGAATATATTGAACCAACGCTTAGACCCCGAATAACATTCCAGGGTTAGTTATGAACCTACATAATGTGGTAGGCAACTATATTAATACACTATCCTTCGAGGAGAGCATATAAGACTTTGGCGGAATGAACTATGTTAGAATAGTCTACAAAGAGAATTGCTCCATCTTCACAACGCAGAGGAGGACGTCGACTTAGTGTAATTAGATATAGAAATGTAACTGTGATATATGTACATTATTATTTTATTTACAATATCTATAACTTCATTTTTCTATTATTTATTCTATGGCAAATTATGTAAACGCATAGATAACGTTATTTTCTTATTTGCGTAGTTAAAAATCACCATCATTTAATTAATAATCCATTTATTAAAATATCCATTATAGTAATACAATTATTAGATCTTATATTAATTAATTAACTTATAATCATAATCATTTATACATCCATTTAGCTAATATATCATTTCAAAACTAACACCAATCATTTAGGAATTAATATCATCTTTTTCACAAATAACACTTAAGGTAATTAACCCATTTTTCTTAAATGAAAGTAGTAGTAAATTATTTCCCTTTAGGGTAATTTAGGTCAGCACACCAAAGTATGGAAGTTACTATGTCAGGAGCGGTAACAAACCATCCTTATAACGATGTATATTTTTTGTACAGACATGACGCGTGCAAACCAAACGCACAGTCATTTGGCGTGATTACTGTTATATTTCAGCCAATCGTTTATTGTATATATATATTGTTTATGTATGGAATACTATGAAACATATTTTAATGACGAGAGAATGATTGAGTGAAAGAACAGTATGAAAGGGAATGAAAGATGAATGAAAGAAAAGAAAATGCGAGGAGAGAATGCAAAAACTTAGTAAACATTGAAAGAAAGAGAGCGAGAGAGAAAGACAGCGGAAAATTTTTTTCCACCGCTGGAAAAGTCTTATTTGACTTGTCTGTGTCATCTGTGTTTCCAATGTGTTGTCGAGGGTTGTATATGTGTTACAGCCACACTTTAACAGAGTATATAGAGAACGTACTTTGAGCTTCAGAAAGCGGAGTTGTGGTCACAAATAAAAATAACGAACGCTTGTAACCACAATAAACCGATTTGCGGCGCTCGAAGGAACACACACATTTAGTACACTAACGCATACACATGTTAGAGAGTTAAGTACACTTTAGTTTATTAGAAAACACGCAAACAAACAGGAAAACGAACACATAAAAGTTACACACACCAATCAGTTCAAAGAACAATAACTCTAAATTCAGGGGACACAATAAATTATTAGAAACCTAAATGTAACAGTGAATATAGCTTTTTCACATGCGGAAGCAAGAAGGTGAACAGTAGAGCTGTGTGTATAGAGTTGGAGGGGATATTAATGGGAACATGAACACTTGGTGGTCATGTGTTGAACTCATAATAGAGTCAACTAGTGTGTGGGTTGTCATTTCGGGCAATAGGAGGAACAGGTCAAGACGGAAGTCAATAGGTGGAAGTCAAAAGACATAGGGTCAAACGACAGAAGGCAGGACATAAGTCATAAGACAACGGTTTCCGGTTCACTACCAATCCCTAAGATATCTATAGAACCAACTATACTGAGACATGGGCTACTGAATTAGCCAAGTGAAAAGATAGAACACTGTGAATGAAGGTAGAAGATATTGTTCTATCCCCAAACTAGAAAGTTCTATACTTATTGGAGATCTGACAAAATTGGGACAACCAATTTTTCTTTTGAGACCAGAAGTGTTACAAACATGAGAAAAAGGGAAGTAACACTTCGCGGAGAGGAGGGGACCCTGTCAGCATCCCCAATAAGGCCTTACAGGAGTAATGAGTTAACACTAGTCTAGTAGAGAGACACCAGACAGGGAAGACACCGAGAACTATTAATAGCCTCACAAGGAGACACATTTGCGTCAGACCAGAGGTCGACGAGTACAGATGAGCGAGGGCTTTCCCCAAGCAATTGGGTAGCTGGTCCTTGCGAGTAACCGTGATATGCCAGGTTACTAGAACTCACCAGCCGGCGTGCTGGCAAGATCAGGCACGCAATAATAGCTACTGCACGGAGAGTAAAGTGTCCGTGCTTGTCCACGCAATGTGTAGCGTGTGGACAGACTGACTGGAGACGGTAGAGAGAGCAGACGTATCCTTGACCAATGCGATAGCTTTCTAGGCCATAGGCAAACATAGGGCTGTTCATTTAGATTGTGTAATGCTAGCATCATCTATCATCACGTTAATGTATTCATATTGTGTAAATATGATGAAACCTAACGCTCGTAGAGCCACTCAAATGTCGGCTCTGAATAAATTGCATTCCTTTCGCAAATGTCATGAATTGTTATTTCGTGCAGTGCGAAAGTAGCGGAGTCTTGAAAAGCTGCAGCGCACAAGTCGCTGACAGTGTTACATAGAAATATCAATAGGGGAACACTCTGGGACACCTAAGACAGTTCACAAATAAACATAAATATATTGTAAGGCGCTCATAGATATAGAAGAAAGGCGTAGGGATTAGAGGACACACTAGACACATACAAACTGAAAACTATAGTTACCGACCGGAATCCAAACTAGTCACCTACAAATGACATCAGCGCCTCACTTCAGGAAAAAAAATACACTCTGACGCATGACCTAAGAATGAATATGAGAAATATTATAAGGCGCGATTTTTTATGACTAATGTGTGAGTGTGTGCGTGCGTGTGAATGTGTGTAGCCACGCGCAAATGAGACCATATCCTATGACTTCATCAAACGGCAGCGTATTCCAGATTAAAGATTTCTCAGCCAAGTGGACAACCGAGGCCGCCCACGCCAGTACTAACGGTCGATAAAGTGCAAGATGAATCTAGCGTTGTTTGAACACCCACGTAATGTAAGAAAGCGAACAATTAACAATTGGTCTATAGGAATAGCTTCACGGATTTTCTTCACATGTTTAGGATGGATATAGATTCTGTTGTACAATTTTCGAGTTAGAAACTTTGGAAATTATTGGTGAACATAATGAATTCATATGTTTGCTGTTGTGGTGGCCGCCGGTTGTGTAAGGAAATGGAATGACCAATCTGACGAATCTTTAGTGTAGCAGGTCGTATGTCTACCGAACTTCATCTGTATGTTTGTTTGTCTATCTGTAGGTCTGTCAGACTGCATTTCTGTTTATTTATTTCTTTCTCGATCTATCTCCATCCCTCTCTATGTCTCTCTCTCTCTCCCACTGTCTCTCTCACTTTCTGATTCTTAAGTTTACTTTGTAACTTTCTCTCTGTCATTCTCTCTCTCTCTCTCTCTCTCTCTCTCTCTCTCTCTCTCTCTCTCTCTCTCTCTCTCTCTCTCTCTCTCTCTCTCTCTCGTTATCACGATCTTAAGAAAACTTGCTCATTCTTGTATAGATATGATTCACCGACTGTAGATTCCCTTGTAACACTGTCTCTTCGTGGGAACTGTCTTTTCTATAACAGTTGATGCATTTGTCGTAAGAACTACTGTATACCTCATTTTTCCCGACAGTAGTCTTGCTTTTTATATCCTTTATGTTCTAACACAGCTGCGTGTGATTTGGCAGCAGACCGCCTTACGTTGATATTTTACGAAATGGTAATTGTGCCAGTCGTTCATAAAGCAATGGAAAACTACTGAACGCAATCTTGCCAAGAGATCGTAGCAGCAAATAATGCTGGTGTTGACTGCAACGTCCTGTAACGGATATGCAACTAACTTTATGTTCTAACAAGAGATACGAGCGCTAGTTCTTAAACTACCTCTGCACTGATGCCGGGTTTGTGAAATTATTCCCTACACCGCTGACTTGGACTTAAAAGTTGACTTCTCGTCTAGAAAGCAGAGACAAACTCATTCATTCATTCATTATGTGCCATGCCGATAAGCGTGGGCGGTCATGTTCTGCCATCTCACTCGATCACCAGAGTCGTGGATCAGCTCCGTGTTCCTGTCTCGACCATGTCATGCGGCCAAGCCATCCAGATATTTACTTCTCGGTCTTCCCCTTGGTCTCTTCCCTTCGATCTTGCCAGTTGTCACCAAGTTCTCCAATTCATTTTTTTCTTTCTCTTAACATGCCCACACACTTTTGACTGTCTACATCTAATGTCTCTAATCAGTTTACAATCTTTATTTGTTTCTTGAAGTACTTGTTCATTGGTTTTTCTGTCTGTCCATGGCATTCTTTGCATTTTCCTCAGAAACCACATATCCACAGCCATCAGATGTTTTTTCAGCTTGACTGCTCATTGTCCACGCCTCACATTCATATAACCGTACAAGTTCTATGTAGCACTTCAACACTCTTTTTCTAGTTTCAATTGATATCATTTTATTAGTCAATATGTTATTCACCTTGCAAAAGGCTACCTTGGCCATGGCAATTCTTGTTCTAATCTCTTCACGGCATCTCCCATCAGATGTTATGAATGTTCCAAGATAGTTGTACCGATTCACTTGTTTAAGAATATGCCCATTTACTTGTATATTACATTGTGGTATTTCTTCCACTCTAGTGACGACCATAATCTGTGTCTTCTTTTAATTGAATTCTCACCCCAGTTGTTCACGGTGTGCAACAACCGCGTCTACTAAAGTTTGCAGGTGCTGTTCATTGTCTGCAATCAAGACTGTCATTCGCACCATGCCGTCTTGACAGACGATAGTTTGTGCTTTAAAAAGGCATAATAACTTTTACCTATGGCGGTAGCGAATGTGACTGATAAGGCCAATTCGCGCTGTAAATGTTCGTTCAAAGTGGGTGCATGTGAACACGTGGTCATTTCCACCATCATGCACCATCTTACGTCTCACACGCTCGGTGTGTGACTTTTCTGCAATAATTTTCTCCTTTGTCTTTATTCCATTTCTGATGTTTTCCCTCCATGCAACACGTTCAGCGGCGACATGTTCCCACTGTGCATTATCAATGCCTGTTTCAATTATGTCCCGCTTACACACACACATCTTTGTATCACAGTAGAGGTCGACCCTGAGATCTCTTACCCATCTGTAATTCACCAAAAAAGATGTTCTTTGGTATTCATCCATCCTCCTAAGATGTCCTATATATCTAAGTTTACGAAGACTGAGCATGGAATAAACCGTCACACAACCTGATCTTTCCAATACTTCAGTATTTGTGATTTTGTCTTGCCACTTAATACCAAGAATTCTTCGCAGACACCGCATATGAAAGCTGTGTAAACGTTTCTCTTGGTGTGAGTAAGTTGTCCAGGTTTCACTGCCATAAAGAAAAGTACTAAGGACAAAAGCTTGATAGACAAGGACTTTTGTTTTGGCAATAAGCATCCTGTTCTCCGAGGCTCTTTTTCTTAAAATGTTCATTGTTGTTGCTGCCTTACCAATCCGGATAATGATTTTCTGATCTAATGATAATTTGCTATTTACCACTGATCCTAGATATTTAAAATGGTCTACCATCTCTAGTTCGGCGTCGTCAATAAAGATTGATGGTACCCCATGTGCACCTTGTGACATAATCTGTGTCTTCTTTTTGCTAATTGTTAAACCAAATTCAGAACAAGCATTGGAGAATGCAGATAGTAGACATTGCAATTATTCCTCAGAGTGGGTCGTAACTGCAGCATCATCTGCAAAAAGCAACTCTCTGATTAGTACCCTCCTAATTTTGGTCTTGGCCTTCAATCTCTGAGCATTGTAGAGGCCGCCATCTGAGCCTGAGTGAATGTATATACCACCATCCTGATCACGAAAGGCATATTTCAATAGAAGTGAAAAGTATATTCCAAAGAGGGTGGGAGCTAGTACACAACCTTGCTTAACTCTACTCTTGATTTCAAACTCTTCAGAAGTTGCACCATCAAACTTGATTATATCCTTCATGCCTGTGTGGAACGATTCCGCAATGGACAGAAGAATTGGTGGGCAGCCAACCTTCTTTAGTGCCTTGAACAGACCCTCACGACTGACCAAATCAAATGCCTTTGTGAGGTCGATTAAGGCAATAAACAGTGGTTGATTCTGTTCACGGCATTTTTCTTGCATTTGTCGCAATGAGAATATCATATCAATGGTAGACCGGTTCTGTCGAAAGCCACACTGTTATTCGGGGTAGACTTGATCTCCTAGAACTTGAGGTCTGCGCAGAACAATTCTGGCAAATACTTTTTCTAACAATACACAGAAGTATGATACCAATTTTAGTTGTTGCTGTTGCTCCGATCGCCCTTGTTCTTGTACAGTGTTATGAAGCTTGAATCTTTGAAATCCTGTGGGACTTGTCCTTCTCGCCAGCATAGCTCTATTAGCTGGTGGATCTGTAGAGTAAGTGTGTCTTGCCCTCTCCTGCCTCTATTGGAATCCGATCCTTACCTGGAGCCTTGCCAGATGCAAGTTCATTTATAGCACACTTAACTTCTGTTGTGGTGGGAAGTGTGTCCAGATGGTCAAGAGATGGTAGAGCCTCTATGGCGTTGAGGGCATCAGCCGCTAGTTTGGTCTCACTTGAGTAAAGCTCCAAATAGTGCTCTACCCATCTGTCCATCTGCTGTTTCTTATCAGTTATGATTTCTCCAGTCAAGGTTTTCAATGGTGCACTTCTTTTGATCATTAGACCACAGGCTTTCTTTATTCCTTCATACATGCTTCTGATGTTTCCCTTATCACGTGCGATTTGAATGGACTCACATAACTTGATCCAATAATCATTTGCACACTGCCTGGCAGCCTTTTGCACATCCTTCCTAGCTTGCTTTAGCTCACTCAGAGTGTCTTTCCTTGTTTCTTAAGAGAGCTATCTTCTTCTTATCAATCAAGGGCTGCAGAGTCTGGCTGTTTGCCGCAAACCAGTCCTGCCTCTTATGATCCACAGTGCCGTAAACCCCTACGGCAGTTTTATAAAGAGTTTCCTTAAGTTGACGCCACTTTTCATTTACTGCACAATTTTCTGGAGTATCAGTGAAAGCGTCTTCATTAAAGTTGCTGCTGAAACTGAAAGCACTTTTCGGGATCGTGAGTGTTAATAATATTAATCCTGGGGCTAGATTTGTGTTTAGCTGTGTAGATTCTCTTTGGTCTCAGTCTAACCCTTCCAAAAACCAAAGAGTGATCCGTATCACAGTCAGCACTGTGGTAACTTCGAGTCAATGATATATGGTTCAGATGTTGTCTCCGTGTGATGATGAAGTCCAGCTGGTGCCAATAGCCAGATCATCTTAGATGTTTCCATGTGACCTTATGCAGCTCTTTTGTTTTAAAAAAGAAGTTTGTAATACATAGGTCATTTATGGTGCAATGCTCCAGCAGCCTTTGCCCATTTTCATTCATGCGACTGATGTTGTATTTTTCAAGGCACACTGGCCATAAACTCGAGTCCTTGTCCACACCAACATTGAAATCACCGAGTATATAAATGTAGTCAGATTTTGGAACTGCCTTGATCACGGAGTTTAACTCCTCATAGAACGAATCCTTCACATCATCAGAGAAATCGAGTGTCGGTGCATATGCAGTAATAATGGTGGCAAAACCACAAGAGGTTGCCAAGCGCAGGGATAATAGTCTTTCATTTCCTCCTGCTGGAATTTCAATCATTCCCAGTCGCGAATTCTTCACTGCAAAGCCCACACCATGTTGCCTTTTTTCTGCCTGCCCTCTACCCTTCCAAAAAAGGTGTAATTGTTTTCCCTGAGTGACCCTTCCTCGGCGAGGCGAGTCTCCAGCAAGCCAGCAATATCAATGTTAAGACGATTGAGTTCGGCATCAATCACAGCGGTTTTTCTCACATCATTAATATTGGTCAAGTCAGTGGTAAATCCTGGACACATGGTTCTCACGTTCCAGGTTGCAAGCCGTAGCTTGAGGTTTCTATTTTACTTTTTATTAGTAACTGGTACATTGGTTTTACAGCCTACGATACAGATTTGTCCTAGCCCCAAGCACCCATTGAAGCAGGTAGGCTGTGGCGGATCAGCACTCAATTGGCCGGGGGTTGCCCAGCTTGAGGCGGGCGGTAGCTGATCAGTGACACATGTAGGTGTCTCCCACCGTCAGAGGCAACGCGTGGCGCCCCATGTCTACGCCAATTTACAGGGACTTATAACCCGTAACAGTTGCCTCTCGATTTGATTCCGAGACCGGTTAAGACCAGGGATGGAGTTATTGCCTCTCCATAGCGCAAAGCCTGGGCTAAAATATAGAGATCATGTGTTGCCCATGCAGCATGATCCCTCTCTCGGCCTGCCTAGAGGAAAGATAACACCCCTACATCTGAAACAAGACAAGCTGCAGAAGCTGCCGGATCAGCAAAGCAATGCTCTAACTGTCCGCATGTCGGAGCTTCGATCCTAGACCAGCCGCCAACCAAGGCTTAGGGCCTGGTCTGCCCTGCCATGACATTTTGTGTTTAGGTTGCATTTCCTCGCACCAGGATAAGGCTTGTTCCCTCCCAATTGCACTCTTCCGCCCGAAGCCGTTGGCACAATGTGGGGTGTCGGGTTTGGTAAGCGCCACCCAACGTTCGGCGCTAACAGAAAGCAGGTTGTACCGTCTACTGTTATACGGTAGCTCAGTCATATCTGACTAAGACATGACACCAAGACTGTATCATCTGCGTATCTAATGTTTTTTATGTATCGTCTCCCAATGTTGATGCCTTCCATATTTTCTATATTTCTGGAAAATATGTTCACTGTACAGGGAAAAAAGATCTGGAGACATTACACATCCCTGTCTCACACCTGTCTTAATAGGCTGATATTGACCTACTTCATTATCAATTTTTATGGCAGCTTGTTGTTTCCAATATATGTTCTTCACATTGTCTAAGGTCTTTTCCATCTATTTGTAGAAATTCAAGCATCCTTATCATGTTGACATGTCTCACTTTATCGAAAGAATTTGTGTAGTCAATAAAGCAGAGTTGTAGATCTTTGTTTACTTCTATAGAACGTTCAATTACTGTTCTCAGTATGTACACAGCATTTACTATACCCTTGCCTTCTACAAACCCACATTGTTCCTCTCCTATTACAGGTTGTGTTTTATTCCTAACTCTTTGCATGATAATTCTTAGCAAAATCTTCGTGATGTGACTCAATATACTAATTGTTCGATGTTGATCACATTCCAAGGCTCCTGATTTCTTCGGGATTGCAACATTTTAGTCCAGCTGACGGTATAAGGGTTAACCCTATACCTCGCATCAGCACAACGTATGTTTAAGATCGAGCTCTCTTATCCAGTCGGCCATGTTGATGTACAGTACAGGTAGTTTGTACAAAGACAAACTACCGAACGTAAAATTGTCTAGAAGATCAACGTTGGGTTGATCGCAACCTCCTGCAAAAGACAAGCCCCATGTTGTAACAATCTGTCCAGCCTGGGATACTGAACTATAGTATGTCCCACAAAGAATGCCTTCATTCACGATCAATTATTTTGAAAACTGTCTGTTGCATCGTTATGAAATTTTTCCAGCCGTTTTATATTTACCCCCACCCAAGGAATCTGTCTTTGATAGGTCCAAAAGCAACTTAAATCATTGAAAGCGGCAACATTTCGTTGATGTTTTGGGGGAAATGTAGTGAATTCACGCTAACAAACTAGTCTTACAGTAAGTCACGTTATTTCTGGTAAGGACACAAGTACAAGGCGTAGCCAGATTAGTATGGTAGTGGGTGCAATAAAAAAGTAGCTTAAAGTAACATTGCACCGGGTTTTTATCCCATATGGCTCAGTCTCTTTCCGCAGGGCGGAAATCGTGGCACAAAGCACGAACTCCGTATCTCCAGCGACGACCCTCTGGAGTCTCCGAAAAAATGCACTCGTGAAATGAAGGAATCGAACATACAACCCTTGGAGCTCGAGTCAGACGGCATGACCACTTCTCTACGGAGACTCCCGAGAGGAATGCAATGTGTAATATTAGTAAAGACAGAGAATGTACAGAGGTATGGGGTAAATAATGTGTAAATTGACAGGAAAGTAGAAGGAATATATTTCTTACCTTATTTTTTCATTTCCTTCTTGTTTCTTCAGCTGCTGGTTAATAGTTGTACACAAGTATTCATGTTACTAGGATGCATTTAGCTTTTTATATTGAGTTAGTGAAAGATTCCAAATAGCTGTGCGTTAATGTGCGTATGGAGTGACCAGAAATGATACCGCAAATTAGTCATCATGTTTCCATTTTTAAGGATCTGTTCAGCTGTCTGTGTAGTTTGCTCACACGTACACTTGGGTGACAGACCCGCTTTGAGTCTTCGGGAAAGACTGTCTACTCTGCTGTTTACCGTTCAGAGACGGAACATGATTACCTGTTTTGCACTATGAAAATAGTTGTCAGTGTTTCTTTAGTTGGCTTTTTTCTTAACGACCAAGATGTTGGTCCTCTTTTCATTGAAGTCTATAGATTGATTCGTATGCACGTGTGTTGTCCCCTAATTTGACAACGTGTTTGCTCTCACGTTTCTTGTTATGCCACAATATGTCAGTTTATACCGCAATATTACTCTTCTGTTGGTATTCAATGCGTTTAGTGTGTGTGTGTGTGTGTTTTCTTCTTTCAATACAGTTGTTTCTCACCGCTGAGGGATTGCGGAATTGAAAATTCATCACTGTGGAATATAAACTGTTGCCATTGACATTATGCTGATTCTGTAATGTTTAGGGCCTGCAATTCATCTGAATAGTTGGAGCAAAATATCCCAGTAAGTGTGTACGTAGATTAAGGTCTGCGATCTGCTCAGACCTTAATCTGTGTCGGACGATTCCAGTAGGTTGATGATTGCTCTCGGTTGCATAACATTCAATCCATCCTTTCTCCAATAGTCCTCTTCCTCTTTCAACACATGGTCCTCAAATTTTTTCCCCAGTAACTTTTATCAATATTTAATAGCGCGGACTGGGTTAGTATCTTGACGTCAGACAATTTGAATGTAGTATTGGCAGCTGCCACTTGTCCTTTAATTTTAGCCCACACAAGTTCTATAGGGTTTAAATGAGAATGATACAGCGGAAGTCTCAAGCACCCATGGCCATGCTCTTCTATCAACTTGTCGATTTGAAATTTCTTGCTTTTTTTGCGCCTGTTTTACAAAGGACAACAATTGTAGCTTGAAATATGTTTCTGGAAATTGTATATTTTCCCCTTCGGAGCCATATCTTTATTGCTTCCTTTGTGCCCGATGCCGTGGGTATTTTGTCTTCTTGGGCAACAACATTGTGATATGATGCATTGTCTATGATTAGACAAGACGGTCTATCAAGGGATGGAAGTACTATATTCTCGAGCCAATCTCTAAATACATTACCATTGATCTCATTATGATAATCCCTATTGTCTGTATGCTTTGATACGAACACGAGCCCGGCATTCTGTAGTAAGCCATTATGAGTACTACCAGCATAGGCTATGACCAAACGCTGTCCTTTACTACTGGGCACATAACACTTTTTCTTTCCATCCATTGATTGCCATTCCTTTTCACTTGTGTGGTGCGCATTGATCCACGTCTCATCCAAATACACTATGTCATAATTTTCTTTGCGCATTTCCCTTATTTCACGTAGGTATCTGCTTCTCAAGGCTCCTAAATGCGGTTGCTCGCAAAGAATATTTCTACCGCCCTTGTACTTTCAAAAAGTGAAGATGATGTCCTTATAATTTTCCACAAAGTTGTTTTGGATAGCTCTATGTTATTGTTCTTTCTCAACCAAACCCTAAGTTTTCTTACAATCACTGTTTCTTTGGCATCCAGAATTTTTATAATGCTGGATAATCCTGGATATAAAATCCTAAATGTTTATAATTTTGGGAGTCTCCGTGGCGAAGTGTTCAAGCCTTTTGACTCGGGCTCCAAAGATCGTGGGTTCGATTCCGGGCTGCATCCTTCGGTTCACGAGTTAAATTGTTCGGAGACTTCTGTGAGTCGTCGCTACAGCTGCGGAGTTCGTGCATTGTGCGATGCTTTCCGCGCTGCGGAAAGAGACCGAGCCATATGGGATAAAACCCGGTGCAATGAAGTCGACGCTGTCGACTTTTAAAAGTATTTTTATAATAGCTCACTTTATGACATCTTTGTCAAAGCTGTCTACAATAATCTTTCTACCTACCGTTTTGTTATTGCGTGGTAGTTTAATTTCAGAATCTTGCACCCATCGACTCAAACCCAATGCATGCACTGTTCTTTTTTCGGAATTTGTAATAGCATAAAACAGTTTCCTGCGATCAGCTTCTTGACAAAAATATGTGTACAACTACATAGCGATTCTTGAAGTGTACAATTTCGCATTAAATCCCATTGAAAAATATTCACACATTTCAATGTTAGCGATAAGTGGTAAGATTAAAAAAAAAAAAGAAAACAACATATTAATTAGGTTTCATGAAATAACCCACATTTTCAGACACCTCTGAACAGTCCTTGTTTGAACAACGCGGGTTGTTGGCATAAGGCCAATCCCTTCAAAACATGTACAATGTTCAACATTGAGCGCTGATTGTCTGGCTACGCTGTAATACATTTAAAATTATGAATTTCAACTCAGACCCGTAAATTATATACCACATATAAACAAACTTTGAAATCTGCTGTAAAATCTCCAGCACAAAAATTTTTTTGTTGGGTGGACATAATGATAAGGTTATATACTAAATCTCATAATTTTCCCTCAGTTGGTTATGGTTTGTGATATGGATGTTTATATTGCGGCAAACAAATGTGGACATACTATAGATCATTCTGTGCTGTATTTCGTCCACCCGATTTCTATTAATCCGGCGTTTCCGGCCCACGCATGAGACGGGAAATAAATCAAATGCAGATGGTGTGTAAGTGGAAGGTGCAACAAATGGATCTTTAGAAGATCAACCTGTGCTTTTTTAATTTTAATTTTATTTGTGTGTGTGTGTGTTGTTGAGTCCATTTGTTCTTCTCACTGCATCTATACGTACACAGGTACACCACAACAAATGCACACCATAACGCGGTCGCTCGCTCACACACACACACACACACACACACACACACACACACACACACACACACACACACACACACATGGACATACACACTGATGAAAATCAAACAGCCACCCTTTGACATTATGTTTTATTGTACTCTCTGAAAGCTGAAAGAGACATAAGTGAGTGTTTTATGTATGTTTATTCATGTGATTGATTTTTTCGCAACCTTCAATACACACATACAGACACACACACGCTCGCACACACACACACACGCACACACACGCACACACACACACATACACACACACGCACACACACACACGCACACACACACACACATACACACATACACACACATATACACACACACAATGATAACAGTCATACAGTCTGTCATTGAGTATCTGTTTGTGTACGTGCTGGCACAGTTGTTAGCCCGTGTATTATTTATGGTATTCTTAGTTTTTCTACGAGCAGTATGTTCAGAAGTAAAATTAGAAAAAGAAAGAAGACGAGTTCAGAAAACGAGCTCAAAAATAGATGCAATAAGGCAAACCAATTCATTGGACAAATGACACCAATACAAAAGAACAAACACGTATCAATAGTTACTAAAAAAGCACTCACAATCTTCCTACCAACTCTATGCTACCAATGCCAAACCTGGACAATGACAGAAAAACAATAGAAATAAGATTCTTGGGAAGATTACTCAATGTATCAAGAAGTGAGAAATGAAGAAATGAAGAAATCAGGACTGACATTGAGGTTTTAGCAGCGCTAGATTTTACTGGAAGGCAGCAAGTTAAATGGTTTGGCCATGCAAGCAGGTTACCAACTAACAGTATACCACAACAAGCAATTATGTACAAACGAAATGGAAGCAGAAGAAGAGGCTGACCACGTAAACGATGGACAGAGGGAATAGCAAAGTCCATGGGACTCTCAATACATGAAGCGGAAAAACGGGCACTCTCCCGCTGTTTATACGCCACCTAAATATCACAAGGTACAAGAGGAACATGATGAGATGATGAAATGAGATTCTTTATGTTTTCCATTTGCTTATACTTTTTTTCGACATCTTCATTGCAATATTTCATCTTCACGCAGCAAGCTCCTCACACAGCGGGGCTCTCAATACAACGCACCGACAGATTCGATTTTTGGTCAGGTCCAGCAATGCATTAATGTCCAGGGTCAGAGATCAACATGACCGACTGGATAAGAGAGCTCGATATTAAACATCCGTTGTGCTGATGCGAGGTATAGGGCTAACCCCTATACCGTCAGTTGGGCTAAAATGTTGAATTCTCGTCCTTGACTTAGTGATGTAAATTACAAGTGTCTCAGAATTCGGAGTGGGTTCGCCTGATGGCGAGGGACACTGGCAATAGGGAAAGCTAATACACACCCACAAATTAGTCCTGTGCACTAGAAGTAGTATCACGTGTATGGACATTGCTTGAGGTCAAAGCGAGCGAAAAGAAAAAAAAATAACAATGTCCAGGGTGTCTTTGATGTCCTTAGACCATTGTCAGGTTGGTCAGCGGCTGCCTCGTCTTCCAGAAACATTGCCTTGACCTTTAGTTCTATCCGACCCCCTGTGGCGTTTCATGTGGCTAAAGGAGATTAGGTTCCGGGGCATGACACACTTCTTCAGCAGTCTACTTCAATTTTCACACCTTGAATAATGTATTTTGGTTCGTCTTAATGCAAATAAATGAAAAACTTTGTGTGTAACATTTTAAAAGAAAAGTACGTTTGTTAGTGTTTATGAAATGGTCCGTAATTCTCATCCGTGTGTTGCCGGAAAATAAAATCATGTTCTGAATTTGATTGCTTTAATTTGAATGCATGATGTTGTGCCCAGGTTATCCGCACTGTTTAGTTTCCCTATTGCAATGGCCAGTCCTCTTCTGATTTCGTTGCAGCAGTCTCAACTGTTGCTAATTATGGGACCAAGGTATTCACAGTTTTTGATCAATTTTGTTTCGTCATTGTTCAATACAATGTATTTCTTTTGTGAATTTAAACACATATATTGTTGAATGTAACGTATACTTACTGAGTAAACAGCAAACGGTATTTTCCACCCCTGGAGATGTATTGGATATATGTTGTTAGTCCCATATTTTTAAAGACTAATCATAACTGTGCGGGTCTCTCTGGCTGTGGGGCTACAACACTTTCTCTCTGTAATCCCGTTTATCACGCAGAGTCTCGTAGCGGAGCGAGAGCTGAGGCGGTTCTACCCCCGCTCGTGACTTGCGGGATACTGAGCCGGCCGCTCAGAAAGCAATGGCAAACTACAGAGCGTAATCTTGCCAAGAGATCAACATACAGCTGAAAGATGCTGGTGTTGACAGCTAAGTCCTGTAAAGGATATGCTTAAAAAAAAAAAAAATCATAACTGTATCATGATATTGACCAATACCACACTAGCCGCGGTAGAAAATTATTGTTTTAAGTTTACGCTCGGCCGATCTTGGAACGTTGGTTCAATTAAAGAAAAAAGATTCCGGCACGTTGCATTATATAATAAAACATTTTAAAAGCCACAGCTAATCCACAAAATAGCATCTCAAAGTGCCCCAAATTACATTTATTCATCAATATAATGCAAGTCTTATCAAACACCTGAAATTACTACATATTCCAAAACCTAGGATAAAATTGTTCTAACACTGGTAGCATGCTCCACAGATCAGCTGTGGAAAAATTTTCCACAGCATCCACTAACTTCTATACATAGAGTCGCAGGCTGTTTGAACACTATCTCAGCATCGACACACTCATGTAACGAATACAATCCTAGTATAGTCAACATTCTTGTTCCATAGTTATATCCCGTCTAGCCTATTAACAATTACCATAAAAATAATTACTACTCATTAGTTAAATAGTAATTTCCTTGTGATTGCATTGTACATATTGTTGTTGTTGCTTAAGATAAATCTTAAGTAATGTACAAATGCAATTCTTCTGAAAGGCCGACGCATCATACCAGCGAAATCATCGCCTAACGGCCTGCTTCCAAATCTCCCTCAGCTGATTTCGAACCCTCAACTCGGTAGCTCGGGGAGTAATAAAACTCAGCCCCTCTCTGTCCCCTAACCCACAGCGCCGGTTCAGTAACGAGGTATATGTCTAATATTCTACTGTCTCTGCTTATCATTTTCGCTCCATGAACCAATTCTCTCTATATCCGAAATAAGAGAAGTATCGAGAAAAAATATAAAGAAGATTGTGGTTTTATGCATGGTGGAAGCTTAGAGCCTCTTGTTCGTTGTCCAGAAAATTTTCTTTCTTAACACAGTTCATTTCGTCAAAGTTGTGTAGCCGTGGTAAGGTGCTGGATAGTGTACTGTCTTACTGACACTGTTGCAAAGGGTTTAATCCCACAATCAAGGATTTTACCTGTCATCTTTAATATGCCATCTTGCCATGTAAACCTGGTTTTTATTTCTTTGCCTTCCTTCCTCTTGCTTTATTCCCATGAATTTTACCAGTTGCTACAATGCAGTCAAGCTGTTCTTTTTTTTTCTTTTTTTCATAATGTGCAGAAAAATCTTCTCGAACTAGTTTACAGTTTTCATGTGTTTCTTGAAGGACTGTCTCGTTTGTTTTTCAGTGCTTCCAAGGTATTCTTTGCATGCTCTTCAGAAACCTCATTTCCACTATCATTAGACCTTTCTAACTGTTAGATATTAACATCAAAAAAATGAAAACTATGGTAATTAGCAGTGGAAAAGGAAGGTCATCAATGAACATCACAGTGAACGGGGAAATACTAGAACAAGTGACAAGTTACTCCTATCTTGGACATATAATAACTGATGATGACAGAAGTGAAATAGAAATCAAAAGAGAATCTCTTCTTCTTCTTCAGCGTTCCGAGCCATTGAGGTTCTTTGCTGCAAATACAATCCGTCTCCATTCGTCTCTCTGGTGGACCTTCTCTTGCCAGTCGTTGATTCCAAGTGCCCGTAGGTCTGTACATGTATTATCTCTCCACCGCCTTCTTGGTCCACCTCGGGGTCTACGGTCATTTATTTCCTGAGTGTAAGCGAGTTTTGTTTCCCTATCATCTTCCACTCTTTCTATATGCCCCAGCCACTGTAGTCTATTAGCCCTCATGATACCAGTGACCAGCGGGGACCCAAACAGATCATAAATGTCTTTGTTACTTCTTCTTTTCCACTCTCCACTTTGTGCATCCCCAATGGGTCCAAAGATGCGTCTTAAAATTTTGTTCTCAAAGGTTTGTAACAAGGCTTCGTCTCCTTTCGTTGTACTCCAGGTTTCAGAGCCATACAGCACAACTGGTCTGATCAGTGTTTTGTATATTGTGATTTTGGTATTACGAGATAGCGCCTTTGATTTTAGTAGATGTTGTAGTGCATAGTATATCTTATTTCCAGAGTTGATTCTAGTTTGTATTTCTTCCCTTATGATGTTGGAGCAGTTGAAGATCGTACCCAGGTATTTGTATGTTTCCGTTCTTTTAATGGTCATATTATCTATTTGTATGTGGCCAGAGTTTCTAGCCATTCCGTCTCTTGAAATTACCATATATTCTGTCTTATCTTGGTTGATAACCAGCCCCATCTGTTGGGCTTTTTCCTTTAAGTGAGTCAATATTTCCAATGTCTTTTGTTCACTTTGCCCTATAATATCTATATCATCTGCATAACCAAGCAGCTTGGATGTTCCTCCAATATCACATTCCTCCTTTACCTTCCTTACAACTTTCTCTAGAGCCAGATTGAAGAGTAGCGGCGATAGTGCATCACCCTGTTTCAAGCCAGCATGACATCAGTATTAACATCTAGAAAGATTAAGAACACAGTAAAAATGAGAATTGTCAAATGTTACGTATATTCAACACTACTGTATGGCACGGAAGCCTGGACATTGCACAAGCAACTAGAAAGTTGCATAGAGACCCTGGAGATGTGGATATACAGAAGAATATGTCGTATTTCATGGAAACAAAACAATCAAATACAGAGATTCTAGTAAAACTGAGAATGAAGAGAGAGTTGATGAAAGAAATAAAAGGAGGCAAGTGAAATATTTCGGCCAGCTTAAAAGACTTGATACACTTACAAAAACCATACTGGAGGGCAAGGTTGAAGGCAAGCGAGCAAGAGGTAGACAATGATATAAGTGGAAAGATAACATCAAGAGTTGGACGAACATCAGCCTTACAGAATGTACTGTCAGGGCAAAAGACAGACAGACAGTCTTGGAGATCCATTGCAGTCAACCTTCATTGTGGAGACGGCATCTGATTGATTGAACTGTATCCGTATGACAACATACTTTGTCTCTCTCATCTAATGGATTCATAGATTTGTTTTGGAAGATAACGGTGACCGGTTTGATACTGACCATATCTATGATCTGATACCATTTGTTGCCGATAACAGGAGCCAAATACATTATCACAGGTTTGTCTTAACGTTATATTTACGATAGTTGGAAAATTTAATTTTCCTGTCTAGACGCCAAAAAACTTGACCTTATTTAAGATATTAATTAGGACGGCTAACCTCAAGATATTAGCGGGAAAACCCGACGCGATCGATAATATAACAGGAAAACGAAAGACCTCGTTTTCGCATATATCAGACTTGGCACAGAATGCAGGGTTGTTTGCATGGATTGCAGGATTGCTGCCAGACAATTAGGGAGTTGAGATAGAACTAACATTTGGCAAGACATACCATGATGATGACAATATATCACGAGGCTGTAAATAGCATCAGCAACAATGAAATACTTTCAGCCTCACAAAATGAGGTTTCAGTTATTTTGGAATCACGTGCACCCTAAAAAAAATATGTTTGCATATGCTTTACAGGACATCGCTGTCAACACCAGCATCTTTCAGCTGATTGTTGATTTCTTGGCAAGATTACGCTCAGTAGTTTGCCATTGCTTTCTGAGCGACCGGCTCACTTATCCCGTAAGTTACCAACGCCACGAGAACCGCTTCCAATTCTCGCGCCTTGCGTTACCCCACGTGGATAAACGGGATTACGGAGAAAGTCGTTAAACAACTAGGCCAGGGAGGCGGCATATATATATATATATATATATATATATATATATATATATATATATATATATATATATATATATATATATATATATATATATATCTTCTTCTTCAGCGTTCCGAGCCATTGAGGTTCTTTGATGCAGATACAATCCGTCTCCATTCGTATCTCTGGTTGACCTTCTCTTGCCAGTCGTTGATTCCAAATTATCAAATGGATGATTACAACAGCAGAACGTGGAATCGTTATGTTTTGCGTGTTCCACCAAGTCTCACTTATCACAAGCCCCACTACCTGTGTAGGCTCGACCCAGTAATGCCATGCGGTTCGCGTGTTTTCTGTACACAATACTACTTAGTTCGTGAGCTGTAACGCCAAGCCTTATTCAGCTGACGTTCATGTTTGTCATCGACCCAAGCATCGATCGTGATAACCCAACATTTCTCAATTTCATGCAATGTTGGATGTAACCCGAGGTTGCATCATGTAACGAAAACGTAATTGACACCTTTTTTCACTATATTAACATAATTTTCATCAATATATTACAATATCTCGCTCGTACATCCATTGTTGTTTTTCGAAGGACTTTTAGACCTTTCATGTAGTTAGTGCAGTGGTTCTCAACAGGTGCGGAATCGCCCCCCCCCCCTCGAGGGAACATTTTAGGGTTTCCGGGGGCGGGGGGGGGGGATTAAGATTATTTCAAGATCGCGTTAATACAAGTACTGATTACTTGATATTGTTTTTCCCTTCATACTTTAGAGTTATGTACTTCTCGCCCTTCTGAAATTCGTTTTATAACGTAAGTAGACCTGCAAATCACGTTTTATGTAGACGTCTAGCCTTGTTCTAGTATGTGTTATTAAATTTAACTTCCATTTTTACGTATACTGTAATGGATGGGGAATTTATAGGGATCAAATACGAAAAAGGGGTGGGGGAGGTGATGACGTTCTGAACATTTAGTGAAGGGATTCATGGGCCAAAAAATGTTGAGGACCACTGCGTTAGTGGTTTTTTTTTTTCTGTGCTGACGAAGGCTTTGGCAGCAATGTCATTTAGTTACCTGTGATCATCTTCTATTAAAGCTTACCGCCTACTTCGCGGTTTTGGGTGATTCATTCATTAAACAAGCTCTGATGATCATCTTTGAAATCAGGGGCATTGATTGAAATGATAATTAGAACAATAAGCTTTAGGACCTATAAATATTGCAAATATGCAGGTATTTAATACATTTGAATAATGAAGACACAAACAATAGATTGCACGATTTATTGTCTGGCATATTTCGCTGCATCTCGTCAGGTACATACTGCAGAATTCACACAACATAAAGTAAATGAACTAGATAAATCCATCAAGCTGTAATATACATATGTTCGCACAGTACAGAAACACGAACACAGCGAAGAGTTGCCGTTTCTAGATATCCTAATGAGACGTAGAGCAGACGGCACAATTCAAAGATCGGTGTACCGCAAAGAAACATGGACTGGTCAATACCTAAATTTTCAGAGCTTCACACCTGTCCAGTACAAACGGGACTTAGTACGGATCCTGTTTGACCGTGCTAGAAAGATATATGCACCCAGGACACACTGACAGAGGAATTTGAAACTCTGAAGAATGTCTTAAACCTGAATTGGTACTCAACGGGATGTATAAAGAGCCACTGCCAACAGCCCAAACAGAAACCAGACGAAACTACAGTCCATAAACTCAATTCACATGTAGGTGTCAGTCTACCTGCATCGGCAGAACAGAGCGGCAGCTGAACAAAAGAGTGTCAGAACACATACTTCAATAGGTCGATAAGATACTACACGCAGGCAATGAGATCCTAGTGGGGCCGACACACCAGAAGCCTCCCGCGTCATCAATTGCTAGGCACATGCTCGAAAGTGGCCATGTGATTGATATTGCCTGTCGCGTGTTGTTTAACACACAAAATACTCGCTTGTTAAAGTTTGCAGAAGCAATTATGATTAATCTACGCAAGCCAGATATGTGCAAACAGAAAGACATGTTAGTCAGCTTAAAATGACCATGGTTGACAGTTGACATTACTGTGCTAACATGTGTATATTTCAGCTTGAAGGATGCATCTAGTTAATTTATTTTATGTTCTGTGAATTCTGCATTATGTATGTGATCGTCCAACGCGATACATGATGATGGTGATGTTACCAATACCGGCGTCCCTTGCAGTGCCCCCGGGTATGATGGGAAGCCGCTCTGGAAACATTGATAAATAGGAGTGCACGTCAGTTTCCAGCTCTCTCCGACTGTAACATCCGTGGCCGAGGGAGCGATTATGTAGATACCATCAAACAGGGAGGCCTGAACCAGCCCTCCCCAGTCAGTGGACCAGGGCAGGGAGTCACCAATGCCTCTAGATTTAACCAAAACTGGCCTGTGTGGTCCACAGCACAGTCGGGGGGGTACACAAGCCCCGAAAGGACTGAGGAAATCCATGAAAATGACTGGCAGTTTGTAAGCCCGCTCTAGGTAGTGACCCTTGGCCATGATTGTTGTTTTAGAGCAAACTTGAGTCCCAGCTCTGGTTAATGTCGTTTTTAGGCCACTCACACCCCCATTCGTATACACATTTGTATACCCATTCGTATCCCCATTCGTATACCTGTTTATATCTGGTTATGCCATCATAACTTTACTGCTAGAGGTATAGTTCTGTCAACGTCTAGAGGTTTTAGAAGGTGAAGGGTTCAAGACAGGTAGATAGTACGAGCATAGATGAGACATAAACACATGAGTTAATGAGATACAATTTAATACTTCATGATATCATTATACAATAATGTCTCATCCATCATTACAACGTTCGTTCTCGCACTAATTCAAAATATAGCAATAATGTAACACTGTAATACATTACGATATAAGCCACTACGCGCTCGTATCACAGCCACACGCTCAAGCACAAGTCAAACGGCTCAGCTAATTAATAGCCCTAAAGTTCTAGGTATAGTCTATCCTGTCACACTCTCAGACATGCATCCTCTCTCTGTCATGTCCAAAGCCCGTCTGACTTCTCCTCGACTGGCCGACTGCCCGTGGTCACGAGGTGTTTGCCCCTCGTGCAACCCGTGGGAAGTCATGTATCTCGCATACGCCTGGTTAAGGCTAGGCGTATTGCGTACTTCTACTCAGGGTGACCCTGTCCTTCACGGGTACAGTCCTGTCTCTAGCATCTAGACCAGTGTTTCCCAACGTTTTTTGTGCCATGCCCCACTTAAGCCTTTCTAAAATTCATATTGCCCCCCTCCCCCGCCCACGCCCCCCTCAACATATACATTATTTTTAATATTCAAAAATTGAAATGTTCACTAAAGAAACTTGAATGATAGGTTTTAGGAAGAAATAACACAGTAAGTAAATTTTCAAAACATATAATGGAGAACTGAAATTCAAGTACAAAATAATTTTAATGAAAGATTTTTCTATATTATTTTAATTATTAGTAATTATTTATTATTTAAATTTAGTGAGATCCTTGCGCTTGATGCTTGCTGCAAAGAGATCTTATGTCAGGTTTCAAGTTAGTTAACTTCAGTCTCAAGTCTCCTCGTTTTGTTATATTCAGCCGATTTCTTCCATTTTCGAATTGCCCCCCTTAACAGTCAAATTGCCCCCCTGTGGGGCGTGGGCCCCACGTTGGGAAACACTGATCTAGACTGTTCTCTTTCCCCCGTACTCACCCCATGTCCCTATCTCTAACGTCTGTCCTCTTCTCTGTCCCCTACAGGACCTTGACATACTTCCCCTCCTCCACTCCTTGTGGTGTATTCTTTTAATTAGTCTGTACTAATTATGTCAAGGGCCTAAGGGAAGCAATTATTACTGTTATGATATCTAAGGGCCAAGGGCAGTAATATAGTAAGTGGGAACGGTTTGATGTCTATGGAAGCACTATCAACTAATGCTATATGTAGTAACATTTTGGGTGGTTGTCAAAGAGTCTACACTCTCGTCAATCTTAATTAAGGGTCTATCCAGACCGAAGTAACGAAACATCTCACAATGTGAACTTTCGTCCACAAATGCATCCTTCTCAGACATCCAAAATGATGCCATGCACAATGGCTCTTTTTACAGAGACTCATCAAGGAAATATCCTTGGTCCCATTAAGAATGCTTGCAACCCATTGTCCCCAAATGTATCTGTATAACATTTTTTTACTCCCGTATGTTGGCAGTGTGTGTACTAGACATCTTTTGTTTCCATACAAAATTACTTAAGTCCCTTGTTATCCTGTAAGTGTTGACTAATCTCCCGTGATTGTCCTATTAAAGTGTTTGCACTTTATCTGTTTTTGTTGAGTATTCAAGTAATATATTTACACTGGTGTGTTTAATATTTGTGCTAACTGCGTGTGCTATAGTGTGTGATGTCTTAATTTATCTAAGTGTCAAAAGCTAGAATTTCCAACGTCATGATACACAGCCTATGTGTAATTCATGAGGTAGACTTTCGAGCTATGATTCTTAGATTCATAATTTATTTGCTCTAATTACTACGTTATGATTGATTGATTGATTGATTTAGGAATCGACATCACAGCATTCGGGGCATTCTCATAAGCACTCCGTCCCCATCCTCAGTAGCCAGCGAAGAGTTCCAACACCAATAGTACCAGTAGCAATCTGATTATATGTCTGTCTCGCTTTTCCTCTGAGCGTTGAGCGTCGGCCAGATCCCCTCGTCACTCTTCGCTGTCTCATTCTTGACAGACCATGGTAATCCATTTGCTCCTCCGAGGTGTGCACGTGCTCCCACAAGGCCGCAACCACATCTGCCTTGTCATGTATCAGTACTCCACCAAGTTCTGCAGAGCCAGCCAATCTGTCCGCCTGTTCATTTCCCAGCACACCGGCATGCCCCGGAGAAAAGATCCAGGCGATGCTTGTCACCCGTGACCTCCGAAGCGAAGCAAGCCACTCCGCACGAAGCCTGCCCGTCCTCACCCTCGTCAGCATGGTTTCTGAGTCAGTTACAATCACGATGTGTGTGTATATCGTATTCTCTATCCAGCGGAGAGCCGTAGTGACTGCCTCCACCTCCATTCTTTAGCTGGATGTTATGATATCATATGCCAGGCTCTCCTGTCCCAAACATCGACCATTAGCTTTGGCTATGAACCCCCAGCCACATCTCTCACCTCTTGACACCGAACCATCTGTGTAGATAATCACATCACCCGAGTGAGCATTGTCCTGAATTAGTTGCTGGATTTCCACTTCCGTGGCCCCTGCTGGCCACTCCCTGCACTCCCGGCTTAATGTGATTATAACTCTGCACAAGTCTGACTGCTCCGCTGGCACTCTGACCCACTCCTCTCCACGCCTAATGTTCTCCAAGGGGCACACCTTTCTGATCGTATCCTCCGCCTGAACCATCCATGATTTCCCTCTTATCAGTCGCTGACCCTTAACTGCGTCTAGTGCCTCATGCAGTGGGTGGTCTGTGTCTGCAGCTACTCTGAGGTATGCCTTCGCCTGCATCACCTTGAGCCTACCAGCAACAGTCGGCAGACCAAGGATGTAACGCATACACACTACTGGGGTGTCTCTAGTGCATCCCAGAATGACCGGCATATCTTCGTTCTGTATGCGCTCTAACTTCACCAGCTGACTCTCTGAGACAGTGAGCAGACCTAATCTATAATCAATTACTGAGAGGATCAAGTGCTGGTATAGTGTGAAAAGCATTCTCTGCTCTGTGTTCATTGCAGCCATAGTTTTAAGTGCACTGAGTTCCTTTTGAGATCTTGTCACAACCGTCTCCACATGGTCCTTGAAGGATAGGCTCCTGTCAAATGTGATCCCCAGATACTTCAGTTTGTTCTCTCTGCTGACATTTCTACCATCTATCGCGAGGCTTGGGACATCAGCTCTTACAATCCTGTTGTCCAGAGAGCACCACAAAACCGCCGCTTTTTCCGGGTGGATGACAGCACTCATTTCTGTGCACCAGTCAATCACTTTATCTACTGTCGCCTGTAACTCCTGGGCTGTTTGCTCCCTATCTCTCCCCTGCCTATATGCAAGAATATCATCTGCAAATGTTAGTATTCTTCCAACCCCTGGTGCTTCTAGGTTTGCAATCTTGCTCGTATACACATTAAAGAGCACCGGTGAGACTGCAGATCCCTGTGGCAGTCCCTGGGTTAACATATGTGGCTCTGAGGTCCATGCACCCAGACGGAGAGCAACCCGACGAGAGTGCAGGACGGCTGCTATCCAGTTCACCAACCAGGGATTGACCCCCTTTTCCATCAGTGCGGTGATCAAAATATCATACCGAACTCTATTGTAGGCATCCTCGAAATCAAGCGCTACCGCCATCGTTTCCTGTCTACTCTGGAACCCCTCATAAACATCAAAGGCAAAAGTGGCTGCATTTGACCAGGTATCTTTTCCTGGTCTGTAGCTCCCCAGGCCTCTTGGAAGCAGCTTCCCCCTTTCAAAAAAATCCTGCAGCTTAACAGCGACTATCTTCTCTAAAACCTTCCCAAATGTATTTTGAAGGGTGATGATCCTAAAGCCGCTAAGCTTTGACTGATCCTTGAATTGTTTTGGGAGAGGGATGGGATAGCTGTGCACCCAATCCTGCGGTACTGATGCTGTCCTAATTCTCTGGTTAAAGCAGTCGGTCATCTCCTCCAGGTCTGCATCGCTCAAACCCTTCATGTGGCCATACCTGACCCCATCGGGCACTGGTGCCGTGTCTTTTGCTTTTTTCAAAATGTGTTTAACATCTTCCACACGTATGATGTCTTCATACTGCATATTCTTCGTGGTGCCAGATAACTCCTCTCTAACTGCATTCCTGGTGTCCGCGTCATTATGATTTGTCTGCTCTAAAAATCTCTGGAGAAATGCCTCCCCTTTCTCTTTGTCTGTTGTCACGCGCACACCATCATCTCTATAAATTGTTCCCACGGTCATAGGCCGATTATTTCTCTGCATTTGCCTGTGCAGTTTCCAGAGTTTTCGCAGTGCTTTATCACCTCCAATCTCCTTCATGAAACATTCCCATTTCGCCTATTTGGCCTCTGCAGCACAGCGCTTGAAAACCTCCACCTTGTCTTTCTTGACGTTTTCCGCTGTGCCCACTTCCTCTCGTGAGCTTCGAAGTGTCTGTCGCACTTTCTTTAGCTGCTTCACTGCAGCTCTCTTTGCTTTCCAAGCATGGTCTACTTCTGGGGTCCACCATGGAGGCTGCAAAAAGTGAGTTTTAACAGTCCTGTTGCATGCCCCTTGTCTGAGGCGTCCAAGAAGGCAATCGGTCCACTCATACCGGAAGGTCTTGCGCGATCTCCCAGCTTTAACTTTCTTGGGTTTAGAGATCAGGACTGAGCATGACATGTGGTCACTCCCATGGTCATTCAAAACAGTCCACTTTACATCAAGGACTGATGACTGGGATACAAGTGCCAAATCAAAAGCTGTGTCTGCATCGCCAGGCCTCATTGGCATTCTTGTCGGCCTACAATCATTTATGCAGACCGTATCGGAGTCCACCATGGCATCTGCGAGGGCAATTCCCTGTCGGTTTTCTCCACTACTGTCCCAATCTCTGTTCCTTGCATTGAAGTCTCCACATATGAGTAGCCTATCACCTGGTAATTCTTCCAGGTCCTTAAGCTAGTCCCAATGTTCCTTTCTGACAAAACAGTCCACTGTGGCATATACATTATGATGTTCCAACTTAAGCCACCAATCTCCATTTGTATACCCTGGACCTCTCTTGCACTGTGATTCCACTGGCTCAAGTCAAGTACCACATGCTTCACTCCTTCCTTCACCAGCAGGCCTTGTACATGTCTCTTCTGCCCAGTAGGGTTTATATAACTGACGTACCCAGGGCAATGGTATTTGTCTGTATTTAGCTCCTGTAGCATGAGGACTTCAAAATCATATATTAGTCTCTCCAATACAGGACCTCTCTGTCTGGCACTGCGACAATTCCAGTATCCCACTCTTACATAGTTGAAACCTAGTCTCTCCACTTTTCGTCTTGTTCTCCTGGCGCCTGCCCTCCTATTTCTATGCCGTCTTCTCACGCCATTTCCTCGTCTTCTCCTCCTCACTCTCTCTCTCTTCGCTAGCCTCTGAGGGATGTGTCAAGCGCAGAGCACGTGCTCCGTAGCTCCGGCGACGATTCCCGTGTTTAAATAAATCCATAGGCAAAGTTTGGATATTGCAGGAAATAAACGGTCAACCTAGCATTGCCTGCTTGCTAGGGAAGAGGCAGGAGGAGTCCATACGCCTGGTGCCGCCCCGCACGCCTGTTAGACGTCCAACGTTCACGACCAGTTAACCCATGGCCATCCAGTTCCTTAGCACGCTGGTCCACCTTGAACTTGGGGGTTTATATCTGGAGTTTTCCCTCTCCTAGATGGACTGCTGTCCAAAGCTAACGGGTTCCACCTACCCGGGAGAGGGGTTAGAGCTTCCCGACTCGCTTGGCAGGCACGTCTCCGAGCATATGAGGTATTTTCTAAGTAACTCAGATCCCACCCTGAGATCCCTCCTCGCCTTCTGTGACCACCGCCAGTTGGTCCGCGGCTGCTGATTGGGTATTCGCAGCTAACCTCTATATCTAGAGGCCGTTCCACGATCCGCCACCTGTGGACGCGCTGGGTCGGAACACTTATAAATTTTAAAACGAATAACATGTGTTACAAAAGACGCATACAATATACAAGCACAAAACTTGGCGCCTACAATTTGCACGCTGTGAAGAACATACATTGTTTTTAATTCATGTACTCTGTCTTTCTCACGTCTTTCGTTCAAACAAAATCATTCTTAATTATTTTGTTAAAATTACAAATGAAGTTTAGGAATAGTTATTGCCAATATAAAAAATGTTGGCAGCAAATTAGGTTTAGAAAAACCTAACAACGCGATTAGCAAAAGATTTACGAAATTAAATTTAAGATTAATATAGTCGTACTTTCCATTACGTTCATATTACTTTTGTGTGAAAAATAAGTGAACTTATATATATATAATATTTACAAACTACATTTGAATTGAAAAGTTTACATTACAACATACATTTAAATGAAATCTAAATTAACTAATTAACTTGCTGATCCATCTGATGAAGTCCTCGATGAAACATGTAGGTAGTAGGTGTTAAAAGTTCGTCGCGTGTTGTGGTTGGAAATCTTCTGTCATAATTCATGATAACTTGTAAAAAGAATGTTACAATGTTGGAATTGTTATGTCCCAATTCATGATAATTGCAAAAGGAATGTCCCAAATATAGAAAATTTGTTACAGGGTTCTGGCGAATTTAGACTATCGCTGTTTGATTGATGCATCGAAATAAAATATCACAATTTGCATATTCGGGCATAATACTTGGCACTTTATTCATCTGGTGAGTCAGGCATTCTTGTCAAAATGTCTGGTAAAATATTTTTGGAACCTTTGATATGCTGAATGTCATAGCTAAAATATTGCAGTATTAGGGCCCCACCGTGCGATTCTGTTGTTTTTCGGTGTGCCTTGTTTGATTACCAACAATGGTGAGTTATCTGTTTGGATGAGAAAGTGGGTGCTTCTGAGATATTTTTGAAGTTTAAGGACACAATAATCATTGTGTGCTAATTTGCAATATTTGCAATTCGAGTACTTTACTTTAGCTTTATTTCTATTCTGAAATGGTTTTGGTTTTGTTACATTTATAGCAGCTGCCACTTCATTTTGACTATCATTCAGAATACAAATGTCTCTGTTTGCTGTAAAAAATGCATTACCTTTTTGTTCAATGTCATGAATAGTCCGACAATCACTTTGTTGCAAACATTTGGAGAAAGCTGTTGGCAATGATGTTATAATCTTGTTTATAATCATTAAGTCTTTTAATTTGTCGAAACTGTTCTCTACTTTTGCTGAGTTAATCCACTTAGTGAATACATCTTGTATTGTTGAGACGTAGTCTATGAATGTTTGATTGGCTTTTGGACTTAATTTAGCGAACTGCATTTGATATCCAGCAGTGTCTAATGAGAAATGTTGCATTATTCTCTGTTTGATATAGTCATAATTTATTCTTAATTCTTTAGGTATTGTTTCTATTACTTTCAATGGCTCCAGAGCCAAGTTACGCATGTATATCAAGGCCCAATTCCCTTTTGCAATGTCATGGCACTGCATTAAACATTAAAAATTTTATGTCCATGCGTTAATTGAGTCTCCAGAACAAAAGGGTTTTACTATTCCTTTGAACTTATTGCATTTTTGTTCTTCGTCCTTGCTTTTTAATGTATTCATTGAGATCTCTACGTTAGAGTCTATTTCTAGTTGTTTTACTTTCATTTGTGTTTCTGATTCTATTTTCTTAGCTTCTAATTCTAGTTCTTTTTGTCTTATGGCTGCTTCAGTTACCTTGTTAGCGGCTTCTATTTCTAAATTTTTATTAGCTGCTTGTACTTCTAATTCTAACTTTTTGTAAGATGCTTCTAATTCTAACTTTTTGTTAGATGCTTCTAATTCTAACTTTTTGTTAGATGCTTCTAATTCTTTCTGTCTTATGGCTGCTTATGTTGCTTTGTTAGCAGCCTCTATTTCTAATTTCTTCTGTTCGCGTTCTAACGCTCTTTCTTGTCGTTCTTGTTCTTTTTCTTCTCTTAGCAAATTTTCTGCATGTTTCTTCTCACTCCAGTCTGCTAGCTTATCTCCTGTGTATCCTAGTTTTCCCCCTAACTCGATACACTTTTCTAAAGTCGACATTTTCGAATTTTACAAAATATTTATGTATACAAAAGATTATGTCCCTTGGACAAAAATTATGAAATGTGTCGGTTGTTTTTTTTACCTTTTAATAAGTTTACAAAATGGTACATAAAATTTCATGCGTGAAAAGAAAATGAGTGACTATTTATTTGAAACAATTCAAGAAATCCATTTAACTTAGCTGATTTCCGGGTGGTTGCTCCAGCACTACTGATGACTTCTGCTCTAGTTGTTTACTGGTTTCTGCAACTTGTTTACATATGTAATACCATTTTATATACATCAACCTGTTGTAGGACAGAAAAACATTAGTATCGTCGTAAAGTCATGTCAATGTCATGTAATGAGAGAGAATATATAAGTAATTAGCTTTAGAATGGACTTTAGAATGGAATCAGGACAAATATATATCACACAATTAATTTGTCGTTGTCGTGTTGTGTGTATGTTTACAGTTTTATTTGGCTAGTCAAAGAGCTGTCAGAGGTTTAATTTATCTCTGTCTTAGGACTCGCCAAAACGGACGTTTCCCCCCATAATTTACCTGTCAACGTCTAGAGGTTTTAGAAGGTGAAGGGTTCAAGACAGGTAGATAGTACGAGCATAGATGAGACATAAACACATGTTGTAATGAGATACAATTTAATACTTCATGATATCATTATACAATAATGTCTCATCGATCATTACAACGTTGGTTCTCGCACTAATTCAAAATATAGCAATAATGTAACACTGTAACACATTACGATATAAGTCACTACGCGCTCGTATCACAGCCACACACACAAGCACAAGTCAAACGGCATTAATGGCCCTAAAGTCCTAGGTATAGTCTATCCTGTCACACTCACAGACATGCATCCTCTCTCTGTCATGTCCAAAACCCTCTGACTTCTCCTCGAGCGCCCAGTGGTCACGGGGTGTTTGCCCCTCGTGCAACCCGTGGGAAGTCATGTATCTCGCATACGCCTGGTTGAGGCAAGGCGTATTGAGTACTTCTATTCAGGGTGACCCTGTCCTTCACGGGTGGAGTCCTGTCTCTAGCATCTAGACTGTTCTCTTTCCCCCGTTCTCACCCCATGTCCCTATCTCTAACGTCTGTCCTCTTTTCTGTCCCCTACAGGACCTTGACAAGTTCTATTATTTGTTACACTATGACTTTTTGCTGTATCTGGTCCCAGTCGGCCCATGGGATGCGGGTGTCCTGTTTGGGTACTGAGGTACCCTTCGACTCAACTGAACATGGTTGAGGTTCCACTATCATTTAGAGACATCCCCTATGGTTGGTGCTAGGTAGCAGCTATCTCTAGCTGTGATAGTTAGTTTGTCATTGCTTTCTGGGCGACCGGCTCACATACCCCGTAAGTTACCAACGTGGCTAGAACCGCTGCCGATTCTCGCCGTCTTCACGTTACTCACAAGAGTATACGGTATTACTGAAAAAGTCGCTAACTCCTAGACCAGGGAGGCCGGCCTGTATAGTATAGATATATAAAAGTGACAAGGCATGTGAGTGACTCCATGAGGTCGTCATATAAACAAGATTAATGATGCTGTGTAGTATATATGTTCAGGTGACTCGATATGTGAGTGACCCCCTGCTGCTGGCATATAAACAAGATGTATGATTCTGTTTGGTCTCATCTCATCTCATCATGTTCCACTTGTACCTTGCGGTGTCGAGGTGAAGTATAAACATCGCGTGAGTACCCGCTTATGGGCTTCATGTATCAATATTCCCATGGCCTCTGGTATTCCCTGCGTCCATCGTTTACGTGGTCCGCCACTTCCTCTGCTTCCATCTGGTCTATACATTGTGATATAATGTATTTTCACAAACATAACATCGTGTTAATTATTTCCAGGACGACAAAATCAGAGTTAACCACTAACAATACTAAGTTTAATTCATATTACTACAATCACATATTTTACAAGGACAGACTCATGGTCCACGGGAAAGGCAAAACACGGAACGGAGAAAGCTGAGATATAAACAGCTACAATCGGTTTCCGGCCTCATTGTACCGAAAAAACAGCGACTGGTCACAAACCAAGATGTGCCTGCGGAATGGTAGCTTCTTAACTCGCCACGACTAAGTGAGAAAATTATCTAAAGAGAAGAAGGACCATACATCCAGCAGCCAGTATTTGGAAACAACCAAATCTATGACCTTACTTCTTGGTGATGTCAACTGTTGACACGTGTTGTGAAGCCGTCTTGTTCGGATGAGGCGAATATGATAATTAATTTAAATCTTAGATTAGTTGTGAGTCTTTTTTCCCAGAAGAAAAGTTGGTAAGTCGTCTGTTGTAACACGATGTGATGAGTTCTTAATAAATTAACTTAGTAGGAGACTAAAATATAATATATTTAAGTGTTACAGTTTATATGTGTAGACTGTACATTGGGAAAGGCCATAGTGAGTTTTATTTTTCTCCCAGGGTAACTGATTTAATGTATGTGCATTGGTCCAGGTTGTACATTTGTTTCTTAAGCAACTCAATCTATAATGATTTAGAATGGTGAGTTCTTGGGAATTTAATCTAGTAGAAACTAAATAATATTATACTCAGTTATCATAGTCATAAGATAAACTGTACACTAGGATAAAACTACAGTGTTTTATTTTCTCCCATCTAAACAACTTAGTTAATGTATAAACATTAGACACTGGTTGTAAACATATTTTTAAAGTAGTCAACTCATTCAGTAATGATTTAGAGTGGTGAGTAACTTAGGATTTAAAACTAGTTTACATGTGCCAGCACTGATAGAAAAATTAGTGTAATGTGTAGTTAGTCAGTAGATTTAATTTTGATATGAGCACATGGACAAACAAATAGTTTTTCTGGTATTTCATGAACACATGAGAACCAAATAGATTCTATAGGGATCATAATTTTGGGTGTTGAGTAAAGCACCCATGTGGTGATTCAAATATATTTTCAATGTTGTAAACATATGGAATTAATGTTTGTGCCACAGAATAGTACCTAGTCAACCGGCATGCTAGAATGGTTAAGATTCATAATGCCTGAATGTAGACTGATGAGATCACATAAATTCATGAGACAATATGGGGACCCCTGTGTATTTTCATTATTGCTACACATGAGGAAGTATCCTTTGAGAATCTCGTAATTATGTCTAATGATCACAATGATCACTATGTCAGTGCTGATAGCATGTCTGTGAGGGTTCATGTGTGATTTCATTATTGTTAAACAGATGTGAATGTATCATTTGGTAACAACACATCAGTATGACTATTCATCATCCAGGAAATATTATAGTTTCTGAGGACAGAGGAGTGTGATGAGATTTAATTGTAATATCATTGTTATTGAACCTGTGAATTTATCAGGGATAAAGGACCTACATATGCATGATTGTCATCCATACAGATATGATTGTGTCTGATGAATGGGTGAGATCTCATTGTGATGTCAATGGTGTTAACATTTAAAGTTATCATTGGGAAATCACATAAGTCTAGCTACTTATCTTACATGCAAGTATGAATGATAATAGTTGAGAGAATTGATCTTCCATGCACATATGAATGATATCTGATAGATAAGAGAAATGATCATCCATACATATGAATGATGTCTGAGAGGAGTGAATTGACCCCACATGCACGGATGGATATGTTGACTGATGCATGAGGAGTTGAGTGAGTGAGTGAAGTTACAGGCTGAGAGAGAGAGAGAGAGGGGGGGGGGAGTATAGGCCAACAGTCAATCTCAGGATAGCCGGCAACTTTGATGTGTAATGCCATGACTATCACCGGAGAACTGGTTCGGTGTAACCCATAAACTAAATAATAATTTAGTACACTCCGGCGCATAACAACACTTTGTATAAAATATCATTCATGCTACAATCATCTGGTTGTGTGTGCTAAGCACGACACAACCAATATCATTCATTACGCAGACTACCAGCATCTGTGTTTGTATTTAAGCAAAATCCCTCTTTGTAGTTCATTTCACTCCTGTTAACACATATGGTCTAGTGTAATGATAATAATGTACTACAAGGATGATGATGATGACTGTAATGATTATGATAATAATGGTAATAATTGTAATGAGCATGATGATGATGTAATGATTATAATGAGCATGATGATGATGGTAATGATAATAATGTAATCATGATGATGATGAGAATGATTATAATAAGCATGATGATGCGGATAGCTGAAGTACAATCTTAGTATAGAGACGATGAAGAGGGGGGAATATACTCTCCGTAAAACTTTGGACTAAAAACGAATTCACCTGAATACTATACAAGAATGGATACCATAATGTACTTATATTGCTTATAAACAACCACTCATTACAATGGGGACTTATTTTTAAAAGCCCGTAATGTATGAGAACCTTTTTCCTGAATAGAAAAAAGATGTAGAGAACAAACTAGTTACAGAAGAAAATGGTCAACATAATTGTCAAATTCCAAATCACTCAAGGTATTACTTAAACTATAGACCTGAGGACAGGCATAGATGAAGATGAAACTGCACATCTGCTAGTTAAACCTTGAACACCTGATAGTGGAAGATTGGAGTGAGAGCAAACAACTATGTTGGTGATAACTAATTGAGAACACCAAGACTATCTTTCTTCTATGTTTATTTTCTCTAAGAACAAGATTCATTTTATTGTTTTCACTTGTTGTGTTCTTAGGCTTTTACATTTCATTTCTAATGTCATATTTATGATATCATTAGAATCATGTGATGCTAAAATTTCAGGTAGTGGTCATTATCCAAACCTGACTTTGTGAATGCAGCACTTTGTGAAAGTAGTAATAGCAGCTTGACTAAATACAGTAGCCACTTAACTAGTGAGGCATCTGAGATAGTGAGGCCAAATACTATTCCACAGCAACTTCCTGCCACCTTTCCAGGAAAGGTATCACATATCCTTTTGTCTAGATAGTGTAGGAGAAACACAGTGAGCCCGAATAAATCACCGATGAAAAAAATAAAGAACACTCAAGAATATAGTCTACACTGACTTAATGCTACGAGATCCATAAACTGGATGGGAAACCAACCAAAGTGTACCCAGTTTCTTTCCACAGATTAGAATTAGGCCAGCAGAAGAGGCCCAATAATTATAATTGAAACCGGATATAACACCGAGGACAATGTATGATACAGTGGCACAGCCAGGAGATAGATAATTAGTTAGAGATAACTATGTAAATAATCTTGTAATTGTACTGTATTGATTGTTGTATGTTATTACATGTATAATCAATAACTCCATATATATATATATATATATATATATATATATATATATATATATATATATATATATATATATATATATATATATATATAAATGATTACAATTACGGTTATTTTCTCTTTTGAGAGTTCTCTTGTCATAGTAAAATTGTTGTAAGCAATTACCCTAGATTAATTATTTAGTTCGTAGAGGAGAGGCAAGGAACCACCCCTAAGGACATTTGGGATACTCAGTAAAAATGTCAATGTTTTCCTGGAAGTATTCCTAGCTTCCCCAAAACTCTATTTAATGGTCTCAAATCATTGAGCCAGTAACAGCTAAATTAATTTTAACGGGCAGGATCACATTGAGATAGAGGAACTGAGGATCCGTGATCTCTTTGGGGTTGAGCCATCAACTATTTATCCGACATACATCATTGCTTTTTGTGGTAAACTGTTAGTTGGTAACCTACTTGCATGGCCAAACCATTTGACTTGCTGCTTTCTAAAAAAATCTAGCGCAGCTATAACCCCATCTTGAGTCCTTATTTTTTCATTTATGATCTTATCTCTTCTTGATACAATGAAGTATCCTTCTCAGGAATCTAATTTCTGTTGTTGTGATTTTTCTTTTCTCTTATTCTGTCATTGTCCAGGTTTGGCATTAGTAACATTGAGTTGGTGGGAAGATTGTGTTGTAAAGTGCTTTCTTAGTAGTCATTGATACATGTTTGCTTTTTAGTATTGGTGCCATTTGTCCAATGAGTTGGTTTGCCTTATTGCATCTATTTTCGATTTCGGCTACTGATTTGCCATTTGATGATATTATACTTCCTAGGTACTTGAAACTCTTTACTTGTTTCATGGGATGTTCCTTTGCGTGAATTGTTGTTGTTGTTTTTTAGTTATTGTCATTACCTCTGTTTTACTTGTGCTAATGTTCATGTTATGTTCCCTACACATTTCGTTGAGACTATTTATGTGGTCTTGTAATTCAGCTTCTGATTTTGCTATTAGTGCTTTGTCGTCTGGAAACAGGAGTTCTCTAAGATTCTGTTTAGTATAGATATATGCGAGTGACTAGATTTGTGAGTGACTCCCTGAGACCGTCATATAAACAAGATGAATGATCCTGTATACTGTATAGTTTATATATATATATATTTTTTATCGTTTCTTTACTTATTCAGTCTCTTGGTAGAGATTTGTTCGCAGCAGACGAGCATAATCTCCGGCGGGCCTATTCTCGCTGGTCGCGAGATCCGCACAGTGGAAGTATGGGAGATTTGCTTGCAAATAGACAGGCAATATCTATGGCGGGCCTATTTCCGCTGGTCGCGGGGACCGCTATAAGTCAGGTGGGGAGTCTGACGATAGTGCACGCTTTACACAGGTCCGGACACTTGTGATCGACAGATGTGCGCGCCCTCATGGTCCGGGCTCGTACAAGGCCCTCGCCTGTGGGACATGGCTGAACGCCTCTAAGCCGGGTCCCATGGGTGTCAGGGTCTGGCCATAACTCGCCACCGGCTCGTGGTGGTGAGGTCTCGGTGGATTGACGCTGAGCCGCCAGCGTCTGCAGTCTACCTTGTGCCAGACGTATTGGTTACCCATTCCTCTGGAATACACAAGACTAGGCCGAGAGAGGGGACATGTCGTTTGGGCATCACGTGATTCTCTGAAGCTCTGCCCAGACATTGTGATGGAATATTGGCCACATTCCACTCACATACTTTGGTCTGTCAAGACTGCAAGGTGTCAACTAATATATATATATATATATATATATATATATATATATATATATATATATATATATATATATATACAAAAGTGACAAGATATGTTAGTGACTCCCTGAGGTCGTCATATAAACAGGATGAATGTTTCTGTGCAAGTGATAAGACACGTGCAGGGCTCCCTAAAGCCGTCATATATACCAGGTGATTAATTATGTGCAGTACATCAGTTATCAGTTATCAGTTGGGGTATCGTCATTGCACTCTGGACAGGTCCATAGGTGCTCAGATTCTCTTCCCAGCATATGCATCAGCGTCCTGAGACTAATAGTGCCGATGTACCTCTCGTGTCTGGCCGTGCCAATTATTACCCCCAAGATCTCATCCTGGGCAACGATGTGGATTCACTGATGTCAAAGTCCTCTGTTCTCGACATCTCTTTAAGGATGTTAATAACATCTACGCGATCAATGGGCTGGTCATCTGCAGGGGATGCAGAGCCAGCCAGTTTATCAGCTCGCTCATTTCCCTCGACTCCCGCATGTCCTGGGACGAAGATAAAGGTGACCTTATGGACAACGGACCTCTCAGCAAATCAGTCCACTGTCTACGCACAGATCCTGCATTGACCTTCCGAATCATGCTCATTGAATCACTTAGTACACACGTTGGTATAATGCTGTGATTCTAGCCACGTGAAAGCCTGTGTCACTCCTATCACTTCCATCGTCATGTACAGTACATATATAAACGTAACAAGATATATGATCGTCTCCCTGAAGCCGTCAACTACACAGGGTGAATAATTCTGTACGGTACCGATATAATCGTGACAAAACATGTCAAGGGTTTCCAGTAGACTGCCAAATAAACAAAACAAACCAGTGTGCCCGAGATTAGTATCATGCATGCCCTGTCCCAGTTATCTCTCTGCCCTTGATCCCGTAAATGCAGACAGGGCGGTGTCGGTATGTCAGACAGCGACAACAGGCCATCAATCTACGTCAGCATTCACCAGGGCAGACAAAGGAGAGAAAATAGGATAAGGTGTACTCTTCTAACAACAAAGATGCGCGACACACACACACCCCACACCCACCCACACACACACACACACACACACACACACACACACACACACAATTTAAACAACCCAGTTCTCATGTTTGTCTAAATCCTCTGACGTGTAGACTACAACACTGGCAATGCCATCTACAGGTTGTACCGAAGCTGAAGAACTTAACAACATCCTTCTTGCTCCTTGTCGTGATCTAGTTTTAATAAAAGACGGACGTTGCAATCTACCGATGTATTTATTGGTTGTTTTTGATTTACTAGGAAATTTAGATCAGTAGTTTGCCAATTTCTTTCTCAATAGCCGACGCCTCATAACTTCGAAAACAACACATCGGTCTGCTTCCCATTCGCCGGCGATAATTTCAAACCCTTGACTCCGTATGTCGGGGAATGATGAAACAGCGTGTCTCACTATTCCCAAAGCCACGTAGCCAGGTACTTCTCTAGTACAGCTGCAAAATGTAATAGCAATATAAACAGAGAGATATTAGAACTAGTAACCGTTGTCTACTTTCGTAGACATAAAATAAACGTTAATAGTAGAAGCGAAAGAGAAATCAAAAAAGAGTAACAGGAAAAGACGTTTGCATACATAGAGATCAACAATGAATTAACATGGTAATTGCCAAATGCTGTATATATTCAACACTCTATAGGGTATAGATGTATAAAATGAACAAGCAATTAGAGGCCATAGAAATATGGATTTAGAGAAAAACAGTTGCATTTCTTGAAAACAAAAACATTTAGTTATTGAAGCCCAAGAGACGCTGATAATTAACGAAAGCTATTTAAAATGAAACATTAGCAGACAATTTAGGGATTCTGTGGAAGTGGTGAAGATGTGGTTTTATATATATATATATATATAACTTCTGAGAACACCGTGGACTGATAGAAAGAGCAATGAAAATATATGTAAAGATGTTAGCTCACAAAGAGAACAGGTTACGTGTCTCAGAAGAAGTTTGTCGTTACAAAAGGAAACTTGGAGGATAGAAATGCAGGAGGAGACCAAGAGGGAAGATGCTCAACAGTTTGACATCATTGACATAATGGCATGGAGAAACAGCGATCTCAGAAATGACTGGCAGAACAAGAAACAGAAGGCTATGTACATAAATGGCTGCTGAAGCCACTCGGCATGGTCTATAAAATGAAGAAGATAGACAGAATATAGCCTGACAAGCTTATAGAAACCATAGTGGAGTAAAGCCAATGAAGACAGACGAGCAAGAAGAAGGCAACAACGCAAAATTGAAAGACACCTTATAGAGACGTAAAATAGCAATCTTTCAGCGTATAACCAGAGTTAGAATAAACATGCTAGAGTCCTCTGCAACCAAACATTATTGTAGAGACAGTATTCCCAAGCACTTTATTAAATGGTATCTACTCATGTCACGTAAATTACTTAGCCTCAACGAAATCAAATTACTCCAACTTAAGAATCTTTTGCACGATGTAAAACATACTGACGAATAAAAAGATATCAATTGAAACGAGAAAAAGAGTGTTGAAGTGTTACACAGAACCTGTACTTTTGTATGGATGTGAAGCGTGGACAATGAGCAGACAAGCTTTAAACCATCTGATGGCTGTGGAAATGTGGTATCTGTGGAAAATGCAAAGAATGCCACGGACAGACAGAAAAACGAACGAACAAGTCCTTCAAGAAACAAATGAAGATCATAAACTGATCAGAGACATCAGACGTAAACAGTAAAAATATTTTGGGCATGTTATGAGAAGAAATGAATTGGAGAACTTTGTGAAAACTGGGAAGATCGAAGGGAAGAGACCAAGGGGAAAACCGAGAAGTAAATACCTGGATGGCTTGTCCAAATGACATGGTCGAGACAGAAATACGGAGCTGATCCACGACTCTGGTGATCGAGTGAGAAGGCGAAACATTATCGTCCAGACTTATTGGCATGGCACATGATGGATGAATGGAAGAAAACACTCTTACAGGGTGTTGTGCCAGTATTCCCAAACGATTGCTTCAGTTCAGTATTTCTAGCCAATTTCCACGTTCTAGCAACAGTAAGTCTGTATGTATGGCAAGTGCTGGGGTCTGCATGATCAAGTGATTACACCGAGTTACTCGTAAGGCTTGTGGGTTCTATTTTCTGACTCCGTCATTCTGTTTATGAGTTACATTTTAATGACCCTCTTTGGGTCATCGCAAGAGCTACGGAGTTGGCTCTTTGAACGGCTCTGTCGGCTCTTCGGAAAAAAGACTGGCCCATATGGGATATAACCCGGTGCAATGAAGTCGATCATCGTGTATTTAACCTTGTTATGTTGAAGCTCTCGTCCGGAACGTCAGTATGTCGATCAATGAATGTTGAAAAAATTGTTGCATCATCCTGTACTGGATAGAATAGACGTTAAAATTTGTATAACCTTGTTCAGCATCCCCCCAAAAGTTCAACAATTAGGGACCAGCCGTTCATGGAGTCCGGGAATAATCACGATACCTGTAATGTATACGTACATGAAGTATGTTATCAGCCAAATCACATAATAGTATATAAGCAAATATACCCGTGACCACTAAACAAAAGGGACGAAAATAATTTGGATGATTTACATGTATGGTATTACCACAGGGTGCCAAGAAAGTGCAAGTCGAATAAGAGATCACATGATAAGAAAAGAGATCACATGATAAGAGAAGAGATCACATGATAAGAGAAGAGATCACATGATAAGAGAAGAGATCACATGATAAGAAAAGAGATCACATGGGGGTGGGGTGGGGGGGGGGAGAGAAATAAGATGAGAGGTTATGGTGTCTGCTTCAGGTTCAGAAGTTACCGGGTTCCAATCCCAGCATAGGACTGGACATGTTTCTTGGGCAGTGAAGTTGGATACCTAGCCATCTCAAATGAGGACGAAACACAGGAAGTATCGGGCGAATGTTCAAAATCCTACGGCTGTTGCAAATTGCAAAGAGGAGGCTGTAAAGCTGATGCCCTGCTAACATACTTAAGGAAACTCTACCAATGAGTAGACAGAGCCCTCTATCTTGGATGGAATCTGCATAAAAGAATCTACCCCTCTGTATGCCATATCTAATTGTATTTATCAATTCACATGCAGGTGCGAGTCTACCTATATTGGCCGAACAGAGAGGCAGCTACACACCAGGATTGTTGAACACATACCAAAATGGGTTGAAAAGAAACTACACACAAGCAATGGGATCATGGGAAGTGTGACACACCACAATTATAAACTTCCGGCGTCGTCCATTGCACGTCATGTCTTGGAAACCGGTCATGTCATTGATAGAGACAGCGCTTTTCGCGTGTTGTTTCATACACAAAATAGTCGTTTGTTAAAGCTTGCAGACACGATAATGATCCATCTGCACAAGCCTATTTTGTGCAAACAGAAAGAGATGATAGTCAATTTAAAATTACCATGGTGAACAACTGATATTACTGTGTGAACATGTGTATATTTCAGCTTGAACGATGAATCTAATTATTTTACTCTACGTTGTGTGACATCTGCAGTAAGTACCTGACGAGATGCAGGGAAATGTGCCAGGCAATAAATCGTAATAATCGTATGGCTTGTGTCTTCGTTATTCAAATTCACTACGGGAAAACATTGTTTTGAATATCTAGATGTGATACATTTCCCACGAAATTGAAAACTATTATGAAGTCGTTTCTCTCGCCTTTAACGCCTGTTTTTCAAAACCGTGGTAGCGAAGTGGTTAGCACGCTTATCTTCCATCTATTGTACGTTGCATATCCCTTACAGGAAGTTGCAGTCAACACCAGTATTTTTCAGCTGCTGTTGATATACAAGGCAAGATTACGCTCAGTAGTTTGCTATTGCTTTCTGAGCGACCGGCTCACATAACCCCGTAAGTAACCAACGCGGTGCGATCTGCTACTGAATCTCGATCAGCTGCGTTACTTCGAGAATATACGGGATTACGGAGAAAGACGTTAACTCCTAAGCCAGGGAGACGGCTCTTCCGGCCTAGTGGTCATGTATTCGGATATGCTCGAGGCGGTGTTTTATTTTCTTCATTAACCTGGATGTCCAGTCTAAAATTGGTGCCATGTAATTTCCTGGACACTAAAGGTATCTGGAGTGAAATTAGACACATCACACATCGAGTGTCTATTGGTCTAAAGATATAGAGCTAGCACAATATACCCAGATAGCATCAAACCGTGAGAAAGGGGCCTTTACTTTACTTTACTTTACTTTACATTACTTTATTTTACTTTACAATATAGCATTACTCGTCAAGCCGGTTACAAGTGTTTTTACCTTACTTTTAATCATGTTACATCTCATTTGCAGGACGTTGCCATCAACTCCAGGTTGATTTTCTGAACAATTCTACGTTCAGTAGTAAGGCATTGCCGGTCTCCATGGTGAAGGTGTTTACGGACGTGATTGGCAATGGCAAACTACTGAATGTACGAGGGTAAGTTAATTAGTAAATCACAAATGGCTGTAGAAAAATAACTAACTATGATAACAACTTGAAACCAGTTTATTTTTATACATACATTGTCCCTTTATTTCTCAACATAATTTCCATTAACATTGATGCATTTATCTCATCGTTTTATTAGTCCTCCCAAACCGGCTGCATAGAACTGCGTGTTTTGTTTTCATTTACCTGCCATCCCACAGAACTGTATGACTTACTTATTGACTCGCCCTCGTAGGTGTGTCTACCAAGCTATGCACCGATTTACGGGAAATCGCTAGGGGCTAAGTCCACTGAAAACCCACCTTGGCGGGAGACATTTCGCAAGTGACGCCGAAGTTGAATGTGAAGTGAAAACGTGGTTTAGAAAACAAGTAAGGTAAACAATATAAAATGACACAAAGTATTCTGTTATCTAGAGCCGTATTACTTTGTGTCATTTTATATTGTTTACATTATCACAGCTTTACCGCAGTTTCACCAAATTTTATTCATATTTTTAGGAAACATAGCACGCAGTTCTACGATGGGATAAGTGCATCATAAATGTTGGTGGAAATTATGTTGAGAAATAAAGGGAAAATGTATGTATACAAATAAACTGGTGTCAAGTTGTTATCATATTTAGTTATTTTTCTACAGCCATTTGTGACTTACTTATTAACTTACCCTCGTACTGAACCTGCCAAGACATCACCAACAGCAGTAAAATGCTGGTGTTGACAGCGATGTCCTGTAGAAAAGGATATGCAAAAAAAAGTCTGCCATTGCTCTCTGAACGAGAAGCCAACGTCTGAGTCAAATTGACCGGTGTAAGAAATGAACCCACTAACCCGCCATTAGGACACATAATTTTTAAGAGCGAGCACTCTTAACCATTTGGCCTCGTTCACCTCTTACTTTACACTACTTTACAATATTCTCCAAAACGTATGATTAGTTGAGTTTTGTGGCTAAAGATTTTCTACCGGATGAGGAAGCCAGCCCCTAGCCCAACCCTCCTTCGTTGCCTCTTACGGCCTGTATGGTAGGGTCTTTGCCTCCCTTCAGATTACGTTAACACACAGGCGATTACAAAACAGTTACAAATACACTACAAACATTCAATTATTGGTACCTGCGCAAAATCGAAAGAATAATATTACATGACCTAATCGCCATTGTGGAGTCTATGGAGAGAACTAGACAAATACCACCGAACCAATCAATAGCTGAAGAAAAGAAACTGGATCTGTATGGCCTTACAATGAGAATAGTATATTTAGCCTGCAACAGAAATAGAGGAAGATGTAAATATTGATGGAGAAGAGAAGCAGAAATAAACAATATGGGAAATACTTGAACAGAGCTATGAAGACATATGCCCCATTTGGAGGGATTGAGGACAAAAGAAGAAGAGCAATCGCATGCTGTGAAAAGGACACATAAAGGAATCTGTACCGTAATTCGTATGGGCGTGTTTCTGATTTTTTTTAAGGGGGGGGGGGGGGAGGGGAGGAGAGAGAGATATTATTTTGTGTTGAACTGCGAAGGTATACTGTTATTTTGAAATGTTTTATTTGGATCAGCTTTACCATTCTGTAGGATTACTGTTTGTTTATTCATGTTATGTTAAGTAATCTCTCTGCTGTACAGGTAAGAACTCTTTTCTATGGTGAACATTATATCGTATGTTCATGTTTTTGGTGTCTTCTTCTTCTTCTTCTTCTTCTTCTTCTTCTTCTTCTTCTTCTTCTTCTTCTTCTTCTTCTTCTTCTTCTTCTTCTTCTTCTTCTCCTTCCTCTTCTTTATTTCTACTTGTTCCAATTTCCTTCTTTCATCATCATCATCATCATCATCATCATCATCATCATCATCATCATCATCATCATCATCATCATCATCATCATCATCATCATCTTCTTCTTCTTCTTCTTCTTCTTCTTCTTCTTCTTCTTCTTCTTCTTCATGCCTCCTTCTTCCATCTTCCTTCTTTCTTCATCATCGTCATCATCTTATTCCTCGTCTACTTTATTACTCTTTCTTCCTTCTGTTTTCATCATCATCATCATCATCATCATCATCATCATCATCATCATCATCATCATCATCATCATCATCATCTTCTTCTTCTTCTTCTTCTTCTTCTTCTTCTTCTTCTTCTTCTTCTTCTTCTTCTTCTTCTTCTTCTTCGTCTTCTATCTTCGTTTATCATATTTATGTAAGCAGCAAATCCTGGCGCACCTTATATCTTCACGCTTTTCCACAAACACCGTCGCTATAATTTATCTGTCAGGACTGCTTCTCTGAATCCCACGTGTGCTACATCACAATGACCTTGCAATATAGCAGTGTGACACATCGTACAGTTACACGGCACCCATCGGTTGTACAATGACATCATTCTTTATTGTAAAGTAAAGTAACACTGTTTCCAGTAACATGACACTTTATTTCACATTAAAATTTCATCTCATTGTAAAGTAACACCCTTATTAAAAAAAAGCCAAACAAAAAGGGAACAGTCGATTGCAGATGGATAAAGTTTAAATATCAATCCTACTTACAACATACATTGGTAATAATAATAATAATCAGCAGCAGCACCAAGTGCCTTGCCGACTGGCGTGGGTAATCATGATTCGCGACTTCTTTCGAGCATGTATAAATTAGTGTGGTCACACTTTTCCCTGCCGCGACATCAGGTTGTCAAGAATTTTCTCTCGCTCTCTTCCTCTATCTCTCCTTTCACAAATGTTTCTAGGAGCCACATTATGTTTTGGTTTTAGTTATTATCGGGAACCGCCTCTCCTTTGCTTTCAGGCTCATCCTAATGCGTTCATACTGTTTAAATGATTCACTGCCATACAGAAAAATATGACAATATGATTGAATTTCTGTACATGCTTGTTTCATAAGCAACAATTTCTGTCATTGCCTCCTCAGACATGATCAGTTTCTTTGATATAACCATTGCTTCCGTCTTCCTATTATTCAAACTAAGACCTTATTTATTACTTGACATATTGCAAAAGTCGTGAAATATTTATAGTACTAGTATAATCCAGTGTAACTCTAGGCTATGAAAGTTAAATGTTATCATCATCATCATCATCATCATCATCATCATCATCATCATCATCATCATCATCATCATCATCATCATCATCATCATCATCATCATCGTCATCATCATCATCATCATCATCATCATCATCATCCTCATCATCATCATCATCATCATGTGCTTGCCAATTAGCGCGGGCGTTCATGTTTCGCCATCTCGCACACGCAATAAAGTCGCGGATCAGCTCTGTGTTCTTGTCTCGAATATGCCATGTGGACAAACCATCCAGCTATTTATCACCCTGCCTTCCCCCTGTGTAACTTTAGTTGCATGCCCTTTACAGGACTCTGCATTTTTGGCTGTTTGTAATGTCAAAACAGTATATTCCCTAAATGAATGTAAACACACCGGCATAAACCGAATATTGCACGATTTAGTGCCTGGCATCTCTCCAGATGAAAATTGAAAAGTCATATTGCGTATGAAGTGCATAAATAAATAATACTTTGGCCGAAATACTATGCACATAGTCGCTGATATTGTTCGAATGTGGAGAACGTTATCTACTTGGAAGTCTAAGATTTAACAGGAAGTCCTTCTGTTTGCATAACAACGTCTGAAATCGGCAAATAGATATTGCTTCCATATGTTTGAGCAATCGTATATTGTTTGTCGAATACATAATATGAAACGCTTTTTATTTGTAAACTCTAATATTGCTAATAAGCAAATGCTCCTTGATGGCCGAATTCGACGTTTTATGACCTGTCGACTACACAGAGATTCTTTAAGACATGAGTAACTGTCTTTTCCACCCGTACTGGTGTCATTTCAGCTACTCGATTTGTTAACTGTTTTTCCGTTCTACCGGTTTAAATCGCCTGACACTCACACTGGAAGTGATAAATGCAGCTTGATTTAGTGTACGGAGACAATGGTTCTTTCACAGACGGAATAGGTATCGAGGTGGTTTTATATAATGATCATTGGTTCAGCAGCAAAGGATGTTCAGTTGTCAGCTGTTTTAAGTCTTTTGTGTATTCGTTTCATTACATCGTCTCCTTGATTACGAAACACTTGGAGTTTGGGAACCGTTAATTCTGTCGGGGTAGTGTGGGTGGCTGGCAGTGACACTTGATTAAACCGATTCGATATCCATTAGAATTCAGAGTGATGAAAGGTGACTAGTTCTTTTAGTGGTCGTTGGAGAAAATCTTCCTAGCTCGATTACATAAGGTCTGTACCACGCCTATGCCTATATTAGACGGGTGCAAAAAGCTATTGCAAATTATGTATTGACCCGTCCTCTTGTTCCCTTTTAATTGACTGCTCTTTGGATGGTGTCATCCTCTCGGCGTCATATTAGGATGTCCAAGAACGGTAAGGTGTCATTATGTTTATATTAAATAGTCATGGAAACGCTCTTGTGGGTTTGGTTCATAATGGAGTGAAATGATTCTGCTTGTTGTCTGATCTCTATGAAGGTATAAAACAAGAGACTTAATATTCGATGATATTTGCATTTCTAAGTGCGACATAACTATGTCCGCTAGAATCGGACGTAGAGTACTCCTCATGGCCATTCCGTCTATTTGGCGTTAAGATTCTTTAAAGAAAATTGAATATAATATTACATATTGAGTTGGTAAGTTGGTAGTCCTATATATTTTGTGTGTGCAAAACGGTGTTTTCTTGTGACTACCAGTTGTTGGTAAGTAGTCTGGCAGAGCTAGTGAAAGTGTTTCAGATCTACGGTTGATCTATTGTACACTCCTATCTGTCATAACATACATACCCTAGACATTACCATAGCCGTTTCTACAGTATTGAAAAAGATTGTTACAGCTATTTTATCTTGACTGTTTTACCCAGGGGAACGTTAGGCAGTACCATTGCCGCCATGTGTTTTTCTTTAAGATCAGTGTGGTTCGACCAGATCGAATGAATCTTTCAGTATTAAGGAGTTGAATGATTGTCATGCTAATTTAAGAATGTCATCAAGCCATTTGATAGTGATCAAACCATTATGATCTACTAAAATCAAAGGCGCTATCTCGTAACACCAAAATCACAATATACAAAACACTGATCAGACCAGTTGTGCTGTATGGCTCTGAAACCTGGAGTACAACGAAAGGAGACGAAGCCTTGTTACAAACCTTTGAGAACAAAATTTTAAGACGCATCTTTGGACCCATTAGGGATACACAAAGTGGAGAGTGGAAAAGAAGAAGTAACAAAGACATTTATGATCTGTTTAAGTCCCCGCTAATCACTGGTATCATGAAGGCTAATAGACTACAATGGCTGGGGCATATAGAAAGAATGGAAGATAATAGGGAAACAAAACTCGCTTACACTCAGGAAATAAATGACCGTAGACCCCGAGGTAGACCAAGAAGGCGGTGGAGAGATAATACATGTACAGACCTACAAGCACTTGGAATCAACGACTGGCAAGAGAAGGTCCACCAGAGAGACGAATGGAGACGGATTGTATTTGCAGCAAAGAACCTCAATGGCTCGGAACGCTGAAGAAGAAGAAGAAGATCAAGCCATTTAGCCATCTTGTGTTGGACAGAGTTGACCATCAATAAAATAGCTATAAGTGGGACCCCAGGCTTGTACAATTTAGAGAGGCCATGTAAAAGTCACATAAAAGTCGACATGGTCGGCTTCATTGCATCTGGTTTTCCCCCATATAGCTCGGTGTTTTTCCGCAGCATGGAAAGCATCGCACAAAGCACAAAATCCGTAGGTTTAGCAAAGATACACATGAGCCTTCGAAAAATGTCAGTCGTGAACCGAAGGACGCGGCCCGAAATCGAACCCACAACCTTCGGAGCCCGAGTCAAACGGCTTGACCACTTCGCCATGAAGACTCACAATGTTGGGGGGTCCGGTTGGGTGGGTAGCTGCGCAGTCGACTCACTAATGAAGGTATTATCTAAAAGTGATTTAATTTCGTTTCTCACTTTTGCATCCAAGTCGTCTGGTTTGCTGACTTTTAGATCTGACTGAAATATAAATAGATCCGACAAAATGTCTTCCACTTTTTTCGTAGTCCGATTTATCCATCACCACAGCACTACTTCCCTTGTCTGGTTTTAGTATTATCGGTTGTTCGTTGGCTTTTATTGATTTCTATGCGGTAATGTGATCTTTTGTTAACGGATATTTCTGTTAATGTGGCGTTATGAGATAATGATTTTTTGTATCCACCAATTTGGCTTTTAGCAATCCGACCGTGTCAGCAGAAGATTATGTTAGCTTCGATAATTGTTCAAACATCTTCTGCGAACTGAGCCTGCGACTCAGCTGGTTCCTATGTTAGGGTAGTGTAATATATTTCTTGCAAACCGTTACAGCGCTGGTTTTAAATTCCCCGCACTACCCCCCCCCCCCCCCGCCACCCCCCAGTTTACAACAAGCGCCAACAATCACCGACATACTGAAATTTAAAAGTATAGGAAATAAAGGATTAGCGCGAGAGTTAAGGCAAAGGATACATTTACATCACCCAAAGTGGAAATCATGTGGATTCCTAAACTGAACGGCAATATTCCTAAGATAGTTTGCAACAAGCGTCGTGATTGGACGTGAAAGTCATAGCGCAAACAAAGACAAACGAGGCTTTAAGATGGCGTGGCGACCAGCAAAAAGTAAGTGTACTCAAAACCAAGAACCAAGAACCTCCACCAACCAACGTAACATAAGAAGGACCACTGAGCTTGCCGGCATGGCAGCCTATACAAACGTAAACATAAGTATAAAATAATAGGAAAAGAGACGAAGGACCAGCCTATAAATTTGCAGCCAGCGAACTTGGAAACACAAAACCAAGTCTAGGAACCTGAAATCTGCTGACGTTATGCGTGAAGAAAACACTCAAATTTGGTGAAGGTAAGAACAATATAATATATATTACGTTAGTCGTGATCCTTTCCCAAAAGTTGGTAAGTGACGTGTTTAACAACGTGGTTAGTCCTTAAGAACTTAATTCCAGAGAGACTAAAACACTTTATTCAGATGTCGGAGTTCATAAATAAACTGCACGATGTAAAACCATTGTGGAGATATTTTCTTCTAGTTATGTAGATTCCATGAATGTAAAAGCATTAAACCTAGGTTGTATATTTCACTCCGTTAACAGGTAAGCTAAAACAACAGTGATTTAGGAGTTTGTGAATAACTTAGGATTTATAAGACTTAGTTCAGGTTAAGGAACTATTTTACACGTGCAATCATATTATAAGATTTAGTGTAATTTGTAAGAGAAACAGTACACGAGCACATGGTATGTTAAATAGTTCTTGATATGTATCTTAATCTTGTGTATTCGGTGGAAGCATTCCTGTGGGGAGTCCAGTGGGATTGCATAGATATTAAATATGTGAATTTATCATGTGTAAGTCACATAAGCATGCCTAATGATCACCCAAGCAAGTTATGATTATGAGTTATGATGACTGATTGTGGATTCGTGTGGTGATTCCATTGTGATTTCATTGATATCGAATATGTGAATTTATCATTTTTGAGACACATCAGTATGCCTAATTTTCATCATGCCAGTATGGGTGATTTCTGATGAGTGATTGTGGAGTGAGTGAGGAGAAGTGACAGAGTGAGAATAAATATGATCAATCAATCAATTTCCGGATAGTAGGCAATTTGAAGTATAATGTCCTGCTTCTCAGAGGAAAAAATGTTAGTGATAACTCAAACACATAGTAATAATTTAGTGCCCTCCTAAGCATGACACCACTCTGTAATCCATATAACTCATGTTACATTCATACGGTTTTGTGTCCGGAATGTGTTGGATGAAACACTAATTAATAACTGGGTGCACTCCTAAGCATGACACCAATATGTATTTCATATCACTCAGGTTACACTCATATAGTTCATGTCCTAAAATGTGTTGGAGGATAGTGATGATGATGATGATGATGATGATGATGATGATGATGATGATGATGATGATGATGATGATGATGATGATGATGATGATGATGATGATGATGATGATGATGATGATGATGAGGTAACGGCATATTACATACATGGTGAAGAAGAGGGAAAATACTCTTCTTCGAAGCATTTTGATTAAGAAGAATTCACCTGAAAGATATACAGGAGAAGATACCACAATGTACTTACACGGTTTATAAACAAATACGCATTGCAGTTAGGAATGAATTACAAACCTTAATGCATGAGACTACCACAATGTACGTGTATTTTTTATAAGCAAATACTAATTTGCATTTATTATAAACCTTAATGTATGAGAACCTTTTCTTTTCATGGAAGGATATCTATGGAAAATAATTATGAACAAAAGGGAATGGTGAACATAGTTATGAAATTCTGAATAGATCAAGGTATTACTCAACCCAGAGACCATTATTGATAGGCATGGGTGAAGATGACACTGCTTACAGGTGGTTTAAATTTGAATGCCCTATAATGAAGGATTGGATGGAGAGTGACCACTCATAGGGTTGATACTATTAGAGAACAACAAGAATCTCTTCCTCCCTTGTTTATTTTTCCCTAGGATCAACATTCACTGTATTCTTTTCCTTGTTTATTTTTCTGTGAAGTTTTACAGTCTTACATTTCTAATGTTCATGTTGATGATATCAGTAGATTTATGTTTGATGCTGGAATTTCAGGTACCTATTAGATCCATCTAGATTCAGGCCTGACGTTTCTTTTTTAATGAAGTACCTGGACAATGTGATGCAGAACATTATTCCAAAAAGAAACCACATGCAAAGTTTCCTTAGTCCAGTAGGAAAGGTAACTTAGAGTACCCATAATTGCACTGGAGTGTAGTGAAACACAAACATTATTCTATACCCAGGAATAGAAGTAACAGTCATTAGGAGGACTTAATCAACACAAGCTCAGAAAATTGATGGCATCAGGGATCCAGTCACCTTGAAGTAAAATAATATGTTTACAAGCAGTTTCAGACAAGTATGTCCCAATGAATTATGATCACTAGGTGTTTACTATATGGACAGATGTCAGTAAAATGTATATTTAGGGCATCAAGTTCTATGTAATGACTTTTAATTGTATTTGGTGATTGTATGAACAAATAGATACACATAATACCAATTTTTGAATGGAACTGATGTGTTTAAGTATTGAATGACCATAAAATATGTTTATGTTTAATAAATTATGAAAAGCGGTCATGTCCTGTTTTGATTGTTTTCTTGTCGTGTCAAGTAGGTCAATAAGACACACCCTAGATATTAATTAATTAGCTGAGAGAGGAGAGGTAAGGAACCCCCCAACAGGATAGTGTTGGCCTTCAGGAAACTTTTCATTGTTTCCTGGAGGAATTCCTTGGTTCTCCGAAACTCTATATATTAAATCAAGCATTTGAGCCAGTGCTAGCTTAATTAATTATAACGGGCAGGATCACATTGGGAAAGATTAATTTAGTATCCTTTATCTCTTTGGGGTTTCCCCAACGTTATCCGACAGGTAGTATACGGGATTTCAATCCAAAAGAGCGTCAGTTTGTATGTCATTCAGTACTGTCGAGGAACGAGTATGCACATATATTTTACGGTTCTCAAATACCGTGGTTGTTGTCGAAGATTAATGATTTGTTGAATCGAGCCTTCTCTTTCGATCTTAAAGTCGACTTCATTGCAACGGGTTTTTATCCAGTATGGCTCAATCTCTTTCCGCAGAACAGAAAGCGTCGCACAAAGCACGAACTCCTTAGCTCCAGCGATGATCCTCAGGATTCTCCGAAAAAATGCACTTATGAACCGAAGGATGCGGCCCGGAATCGAACCCACAACCTTCGGAGCCCGAGGCAGACGGCTTGACCACTTCGCCACGGAGACTCCCTCGTTCTTAAGAGACTGATGCTGTAGTCTTTTCCAAGCTTAATGGTTTGTTCAATTGAGCCTTCTCGTGTGTTTTCACATTTCTTATTGTTTCCATGCAGAATTGTGTCAACTTCAGATGGCAGTAAAGATTGAGTTCATTAGTAATATCGTATTTTGAAATATGAATACGTTTTAGGTTAATTACCTTCAACTTAATATCTTCAATGTGGTTTTTCGGTTAGTCGTCTCTGGTCTGTAAATAACCAGACAACTTTTTACGTTCAGTACTTTACCATTGCCGTCTGAACGACCGACGCTAATACCATAGAAATCAACTCAAGGCGGTATGCTTCTAAACTGTTACGGGTTAATTTCGAACCTTCGACTCAGTATGTTCGGGGAAATGTGAAACATGTTCACTGCCCTTAAGCCACAGTGCCGTATCTATAATACAAAGAGAGTATGCGTAATTACAATGACAGGGCATGTAAATTAAAGGACCCTATTATTACACACCACAAGGTATATATATATATATATATATACGAAAGCTCCGTGATCGTTCCGTGATTCCTTGAAACATGTCACGTACAATACAGCCGATGGAGCCGACATGAAACAAGTCAGTGTAGCAACGTTTCGAAAACGGTTCTATTTCTGTCTCTATGCGCTTTCCCTTTCGCACAAAGCGTAGGAGATCAACATGATCGAATGGATAAGAGCACTAGATCTTAAACTTCATGTATCCCGATGCCGAGGCAGCGGGTTCAATCCTTACACTGGATAGTCGTCCTAGACTCGGGGACGTAACTTACAAGTACCTCAGAAGTCAGAGTGTGTTCGCCATCAGAAACACTGGTTAACAGGGAAAGTTAATCCTCGGGCCACAAAAAAATCAGCCCACTGCACTAGAAATAGTACCACATGTATGGACTACGCTAGAGTTAAGAACGAGTGGACGCAATTCAAACATTACAAACACACAATTTGTATATCATCATCATCAAGTGCCCTTCCAGCTGGCGTAGGCGCTCATGGCTCTCCACAGATCTCAGTCTTTGGTGTTCTGGATCAACTCTGCTGATGGTATTCCTCCATGCCACTGTCTCAATCCATCCAGCATCATATCTCCTTGGTCTGCCTCTGCTTCTATTCCCCTCGATCTTTCCAGTTGTCACGATGTTCTCCAATGGCTCTCTTCTCATCACATGACCGAAGAAAGCTGTTTGTCTCTTTCTTATTGTTGTATATAATGTTCTAGTTTCATTAGCGTGTCCCAGGCAGTCTTTGTTAGTTACTCTGGCAGTCCGAGGAATTTGCAGCATTCGTCTCAGGAACTACATCTATGTTGCTTCTAATTTCTTCCTAATCTGTATTCATTTCATTTCATTGGCACCTTTCCGTCTTGACAGACGATAGTTTGGTACAATGTGCTTCAAAAAGGCTTAATAACTACGTGTCGTGACTTCGTTTCAAGTATCGTCCCTGGAGTGAGGGAAATCAACACCCACATTATATTTAACCCCTTATCAATATCCTGGAGAATCCACTAGCTTCCGTCCACCACACTCCTTCGGTTCATGGACACCTCTCTCTCTCTCTCTCTCTCTCTCTCTCTCTCTCTCTCTCTCTCTCTCTCTCTCTCTCTCTCTCTCTCTCTATCTCTACCTGATCATGCCCCCTCTCATTCTTCCCCAACGCAATATACTCAACAACTCTTGCTTCTAAAAATTCATAACAATTAATTTATTAAAAGAAAAGTGTAACGTATGTGAGACGTGTATGCGAAGAAAATGTGTGTTGTATATTCTAGGGTAAATGTAGAAATCAGACCACAAAGCTCAGGATCAGAGTCCACTCATCATGGCAAGGATTACAAGACATCACAGGAATCAGCACAATGGACCTCACCAAACACTGCGTCTCTCCCGCCAGACATTGTCCACATCCAAGAGCTTTGATAACCACGAGGCCTGATCCCCACTCAACTATACAGTCTGGGACTGATACTACTGTTTTTCCTCAAAAAAACTGTTCCTAATAGTTTATAGAAACTGAGACCACACAATTCCTGCACAGTGAAAAGCGGAACATTGTCCCATGAACATGACATTCTTCCTTCTTCCGAAATGTTCTAAAGTTTTCACTCTTAAAACAGTCATTGTACATAGTCTCAAATAGATCTCTTAATTTCCCAGATAAAGTCTTAATGTTCTGATGTCCTTGTTAAGTGGAACAAACACTCTCCAATGTTTTGGTTTCATGTAGTGTGAAAATCAATGCCTACTGTTCTAGTAATAATTGGAATGAACATCCATCACCACTGGTTTATTCACGAATGGTATGAAAACCCGAACCCATTACTATGTTGCTGTTTACAGGTCGTGTGAAAAATTCTCAATAATGTTCTCAGTATTTATCCTGTGGGATACTTATACTATTCAGCTCCACCGAGTAATGTTTCATCAACTTTTTCTAGCATAGGCCCAGTGAGAAAGTCGCTGGCCAATCTTCCTGCACCAAAAATATCCGGAATCGGAATTTTCAATGTTTCTGTGTTCTTCATCCCAACCAGAGGGAACCTGTAAAATATATAACACAACTGGTGAGAGCCACCCCGTCACTGATCCTTATTAGATGAGCGTAGGCCAATGGCCTCACTCAGAAAAATATAGTGAACCAAACTCTGTCAGGGACAGCTGAGCTCCTCACATAGGTCTGCATCACGCCAAGACAAGAAAAAAAAACCAACAAACAGAGTGCGGAACCCTCAGGGAGCACCCCACTGGAAGATCCCACTATTGGACAATTTCCCCATCTCCCAATTATGCCCCATTACTTTATTCTCAACTAGCAGAGCTTATCATCACTTCACTACTCTATTCTCATCTAACAGAGCTAATCATCACTTCACTACTCTATTCTCAACTAACAGAGCTAATCATCACACTCTAGCTAGTTTCAACCATGCTACTGTCTAAATTAATTAGGCCTAATTACACAATAAGTACTACCTTATGCAACACCGCAGTTCTCCTAAATCACATCTACATTTTGCCATGACAGGCACGTGTAAAATTAAATCTAATTAATCCCGCACACGGTAGATGTTATTAAAATCCATAACTGCAGTGACAGGGCACGTCTGCCTAAGTCCACTTTCTGAGTTACACTAGCTGTAAACAGATCATGTTTTTGTCAAACAGCCTTGAATTGTTCACGTGACTTCTTTGATGTACAACACGGGTATTCTTAGGGGCATACAACTATTTCAGAATTCTCTCCCCTTTTGATCCACCAATACAAAAGTTGCTTCCCCTGTTTCAACATATGCCTACAATATTCTGTCTTGTGGCAAACTTTCAACAACAGCCCCCCCCCCCCCCCCCCGTCTCTCTTTGATCCTGCGAGTCGGTAAAATGACCTTGTCATATTTTCTGTCTACCCAAGAGTTTCCAGGGCCGGCGGTGCTGTTTCATCTCCAGACCACTCGGAATAAACAACTGCAGCTGTGAATCATACTGTCTGTATTATCTGTATCATCTGATTGTTAATCCACAGTGATTTTCACGACACTACGACCCATGGCGGTGGCGAGTGTGGCTGGTAAGGCCAATTCTTGCTGCAAATGTTTACCCACAGTAGATGCATGTGAATACATGGTCATTTCCACCATTGTGCACGATCTTACGTCTCTCACGCTCTGTGTGTGCTTTATCTGCAATCATTTTCTCTTTTGTCTTTATTCCATTTCTGATGTTTGCCCTCCATGCAACACGTTCAGCGGCGACTTGCTTCCAATGTGCATTATCTATGCCTGTATCAATCATGTCCCGCTTACACACATCTTTGTATCCTAGTAGAGGCCGACCCTGAGATCTCCTACCCGTCTGTAATTCACCAAAAAAAAAGATGCCCTTTGGTATTCTACCATCATCCATCCTCCTAACATGTCCTATCCATCTAAGTCTATGAAGACTGAGCATGGAATACACCGTCACACAACCTGATCGTTCCAATACTTCAGTATTTGTGATTTTGTCTTGCCACTTAATACCAAGTATTCTTCGCAGACACCGCATATGAAAGCTGTTTAAATGTTTCTCTTGGTGTGAGTAAGATGTCCAGGTTTCACTGCCATAAAGAAGAGTACTAAGGACACAGGCTTGGTAGACGAGGACTTTTGTTATGGCAGTAAGCTTCCTGTTCTCCCAGACTCTTTTTGCTAACATGTTCATTATTGTTGCAGCCTTGCCAATCCTGATGTTGATTTCCTGATCAATATTTACCTCTGATCCTAGATATGTAAAATGCACTACTATCTCCAGTTCGGCGTCGTCAATAAAGATTGATGGTACACCATGTGCACCATGTGACATAATCAGTGTCTTCTTTTTGTTAATTGTTAAACCAAATTCAGAACAAGCATTGGAGAATGCAGATAGTAGATGTTGTAATTCTTCCTCAGAGTGGGTCGTAATCGCAGCATCATCCGCAAAAAGCAACTCTCTGATTAGTAGCCTCCTAATTTTGGTCTTGGCCTTCAATCTCAGAGCATTATAGAGGCCACCATCTGAGCGTGAGTGAATGTATATACCGTCATCCTGATCACGAAAGGCATATTTCAGTAGAAGTGAAAAGTATATCCCAAAGAGGGTGGGGGATAGTACACAACCTTGCTTAACTCCACTCTTGATTTCAAACTCTTCTGAAGTTGAGCCATCAAACTTGATTATACCCTTCATGCCTGTGTGGAACGATTCCACAATGGACAGAAGAGTTGGTGGGCAGCCAGTCTTCTTTAGTGCTTTGAACAGACCATCACGACTGACCAAATCGAATGCCTTTGTGAGGTCGATGAAGGCAATAAACAGTGGCTAATTTTGATCCCGGCATTTTTCTTGCATCTGTCGCAATGAGAATATCATATCAATGGTAGACCGGTTCTGACGGAAGCCGCACTGTGATTTGGGGTAGACTTGATCTCCCAGGACTTGAAGTCTGCGCAGGACAATTCTGGCAAATACTTTCCGAACAATACACAGAAGTGAGATACCCCTATAGTTGTTACAGTCGCTCCGATCGCCTTTGTTCTTGTACAGCGTTATGATGTTTGAATCTTTGAAATCCTGTGGGATGTGTCATTCTCGCCAGCATAGCTCTATTAGCTGGTGGATCTGTAGAGCGAGTGTGTCTTGCCCACTCCTGATTACCTCTATTGGAATCCCATCCTTACCTGGAGCCTTGCCAGATGCAAGCTCATTTATAGCACACTTAACTTCTGTTATGGTGGAAAGTGTGTCCAGGTGCTCAAGAGTGGGCAGGGCCTCTATGGCGTTGAGGGCATCATCCGCTAGCTTGGTCTCACTTGAGTAAAGCTCTAAATAGTGCTCGACTCATCTATCCATCTGCTGTTTCTTATCAGTGATGATTTCTCCAGTCAAGGTTTTCAGCGGTGCACTTCTTTTGATCATTGGACCACAGGCTTTCTTTATCCCTTCATACATGCTTCTGATGTTTCCCTTATTACTTGCGATTTGAATGGACTCACATAACATGATCCAATAGTCATTCGCACACTGCCTGGCAGCCTTTTGTACATCCTTCCTCGCTTGCTTCAGCTCACTCAGAGTGTTACGCGTTGGTCTTTCCTTGTTTCTTAAGAGAGCTATCTTCTTTTTATCAATCAAGGGCTGCAGTATCTGCCTGTTTGCCGCAAACCAGTCCTACCTCTTATGATCCACAGTGCCGTAAACCCCTACCGCTGTTTTATAAATAGTTTCCTTAAGTTTACTCCATTTATCATTTACTATACAATTTTCTGATGTATCATTGAAAGCGTCTTCAAGTTGCTGTTGAAATTCAAAGCACTTTCCAGGATCATAAGTGTTAATAATATTAATCCTGGGGCTAGACTTGTGTTTAGCTGTGTAGATTCTCTTTGGTCCCAGTCTAACCCTTGCAACAACTAAAGAATGATCTGTATCACAGTCAGCACTGTGGTAACTTCGAGTTAATGATGTATGGTTCAGATGTTGTCTCCGTGTGGTAAGTCCAGCTGATGCCAATGGCCGGATCTTGGATGTTTCCATGTGACCTTATGCAGCTCTTTTGTTTTAAAAAAGGAATTTGTAATACATAGGTCATTTCTAGTGCAATGCTCCAGCAGCCTTTGCCCATTATCAGAGTTCATTATCGAGTCCTTGCCCACACGAGCATTGAAATCACCCAGCATATAAATGTAGTCGGATTTTGGAACTGCCTTGATCGCAGAGTCTAGCTACTCATAGAACGTATCCTTCACATCATCAGAGGAAGCGAGTGTCGGTGCATATGCAGTGAGAATGGTGGCAAATCCACAAGAGGTTGCCAAGCTCAGTGATAATAATCTTTTATTACCTCCAGCTGGGATATCAATCATTCCCAGTAGCGAATTCTTCACTGCAAAGCCCACACCATGTTGCCTTTTTTCTGCCTGCCCTCTTCCCTTCCAAAAAAGGGTGTAATTGCTTTCCTTGAGTGACCTTTCCTCAGCGAGGCGAGTCTCCTGCAGTCCAGCAATATCAATGTTAAGACGATTGAGTTCAGCATCAATCACAGCCGTTTTTCTCATATCGTCAATATTTGTCAAGTCAGTGGAAAATCCTGGACACATGGTTCTCACGTTCCAGGTTGCAAGCCGTAGCTTGAGGTTTCTATTATTCTTTTTATTAGTACCTGGTGCATTGGTTTTACAGCCTGCGATTCAGATTTTGTCCTAGCTTCAAGCACCCATTGAAGCAGGCAGGATGTGGCGGATCAGCACCCAATTTGCCGGGGGCTGCCCAGCATGAGGCTGGTGGTAGCTGATCAGTGACACCTGTAGGTGTCTCCCACCGTAAGAAGCAACGCGTGGCGCCCCATGTCTACGCCAACTGACAAGGACTTATAACCCGTAACAGTTGCCTCTCGCGTTGATTCCGTGACCGGTTAAGACCAGGGATGGAGTTATTGCCTCTCCATAGCACAAAGCCTGGGCTAAAATAAAGAAACCATTTGTTGCCCATGCAGCATGATCCCTCTCTCGGCTTGCCTAGTTCACTCCAAAGGAAAGTTAACACCTATACATCTGGAACAAGACAAGCTGCAGAAGCTGCCGGATCAGCAAAGCAATGCTCTAACTGTCCGCCTGTCGGAGCTTCGATCCTAGACCAGCTGCCAACCAAGGCTTAGGACCTAGTCTGCCCTGCCATGACTTATTTTGTCTTTGGGTTGCATTTCCTCGCACCAGGATAAGGCTTGTACCCTCCCAATTGCGCTCTTCCGCCCGAAGCCGTTGGCACAATGTGGGGTGTCGGGTTTGGTAAGCGCCGCCCAACATTCGGCGCTGACAGAAAGCAGGTAGTACCGTCTACTGTTATACGGTAGCTCAGTCATATCTGACTAAGTCCTGACGAGCTCCTAATCTGTATATAACTTATTAAATTATGAAACATTTTCTTCTTATCACCAGGATACAAAGAAGATAAGGGTGTTGTTTTTTTATGTAAGGGGCTAACGTTCCGATTGATTGATTGATTTATTTATTGATTGATTGAATGATTGATTGATTGATTTAGGAACCGACATCACAGCATTCGGGGCATTCCCGTAAGCGCTCCATCCCCATCCTCAGCAGCCATCGAAGAGTTCCAACAACAATAGTTCCAGTAGCAATCTGATTATATGTCCGTCTCGCCTTTCCTCTGAGCGTCGAGCGTCGGCCAGATCCCCTCGTCACTCCTCGCTGCCTCATTATTGCCAGACTATGGTGATCCATTTGCTCCTCCGAGGTGTCAACGTTCCGCTAAAGCTTGAAAACCACTCATTTATATTTAACGGATCGAAATACCAAGTGTTAAAATGTACACCATAAATATAAGCTGAACTTTCAGAAGCCGGTTCACAAATAAACGTAAACATTTAGAAAGTCCTGAGCGGGAGCACAATGGCGTTCCTGTGAACGTTGTTTCGTATCATAATGAGGTTGTACACTAGAGACCCTCAGTCTGACAGTAGCTGGCTGGTGAAAATATGTGTGCTTGCTGTATACAGTTTAGCAGATGTCCTTACGGGAATATGCATCCGACATTGCTCGCTCTGCGCAGGTGTCCGTGCCAACTGGAAAGCTGATTGTCTGTTCCCACAGAAACTGTGTGGTGCCTGGCCATCAATGTGTGAAGCCCATGATAAGTCCCTCATATGATAGTAACATGTATGGAGCTAGTGATATATCATTCTCATGGCTTCTTGTTCTTAAAATTCATACAGTGTGGCGTTGGTTATATGTCTTTTAACAGTCGTCTGTCTTGTGTACTGCCAATCATTTCTGATTGAGATATGTCTCTACAACATAATGCTAACCCGTCTAATATCGTCTCAATTTATCTCCAACCGCCCGTGTACTCTCTAACTTTCGCGAAGTCGCGATGTGCTCTAGTTTTACCCTTGTAATGTGCCAGAGAATATGTGGATGGTCTGCTTCTGGTGCGAGTAACTAGTTCTCTTTGTGAGATAATGTCTTTCAGAATATCTTCATTACGGATTGTGATATCATCATTTTTTCCAGAAAACCACATTTCTGCAATTGCATACAGTTTCTCACTAATCTGCTTCACATGACACTTTTAAAAAACATAACGACTAAGATTAGTTAGTCGTTAGTTAAGGTTCCAACTTCACGGCAAAGAGTCTCCCCATAATGTTCCGTTCCAGTGCCAGTGAATATCACACAGAATGCTCCTCACTGTTCCATGTGAAAAGTGGAACAGACAGAAATCCCGACAAAATAACATCACGCACAGGCCAACATGTTTAAAGGCCGCTGTCAGTATGCCAACACAACAGCCCGCCACAAAAATTATAGTTCATCAATGAATCTGATTCTGACTCATGCAGGAAACACAGTTTCAGTTATAGGCTGATGCTTAACGAACTAAAACAAAATCTTTATCTTTCGGAATTTTCCTCGTACAATACTTGAATGGGGCTTTTCTGATCTGTAAGGGTCATCTTAGCATTCTATGAAGAAACCATATCTCTATAGCGCCCGGTTTTTATTTCTACGTTCATACCATCCTAAGACTTTTTGTATGGCTCCCATAGACGGGAAACTGTTACACAGACTGTGCTTCTTCTGGGGGAATGCTGCCTTTGTTGGCAACTGTATCCCTTCTTTGGGGTCATTTCTATAAACTAACCGGTGCTGTAGCTTAGGAGATAGTGACATTGCCTTATCCCAATTCCCCGACATACAGAGTCGTGGGTTCGAAATTAGCCGCGGGTGATTTGGAAGCAGGCAGCAGCTTTGTGTTGATTTTGATGGTATGAAGCTTTGGCTGTTCAGAAAGCAATTGCACACTACTGAACTTGAGATTGGCTAGTAAATAACAAACAGTAAATAAATTATGGGGTTGAAAGGAACATCCTGTTAGGGACATGCAACTAATTGTTCCCCCCCCCCCCTCAAAACATATTCATCATATTAAAATGCATTTCACACTAACGCAAATTGTGGAGGGAAAGGTCGTATGCAGTCGAGCAAGAAGTATCAAGAGACGGATGAATATAATCCTGTCAGTGTAAAAACAAAGCGAGATTTAGAAAGTGCTGCAGATCATTTGTAACCAATTTTCATTATAGAGACGACACTTGATTGATTACATTTACATGAAGTTACATACTATATTGTTGGTTGTGGTGGTGTAGCAGTTGTTTTTGCGATTCTCATTTGGCTACTATTGCCGAAATGTACTATGGTGTCATCGGCCAGTCCCATAATGATCTCAAAGAAAGCTAATTAAAGAAAATTGATCCCGAAATTGTGTTTCAATGAGGTCAGAGGAAAGCCAGCAATTAATCGGACGCAGCTCGTTCACTGGGTTACCATCAAATGATCCAGCTAGTTGGGCTCTGAGATACACTGAACTTCTTCAAATGGATGACATATACGTTTGAGATATCTGACTTCATTACACCGAGTTTTACTCCATCTAGCTGGGCCTCTGGGGAGAGAGCATCACACATAGCACGAACTATGTAGCTCCAACGATGATCCTCAGGGGTCTCCGGAAATTCTCTAGTGGTGTGAACGACGCAGTCCGGAAACGAACTAAAGACCCTCAGAGAGAGAGAGAGAGAGAGAGAGAGAGAGAGAGAGAGAGAGAGAGAGAGAGAGAGAGAGAGAGAGAGAGGAGATGCAGGCGGTTTGACCACACCACATCGAAAACCACCACTTAGATGTTCTAAGAAGGAGTGTCTGCGAGGAGAGGAGCTGAACACCGTCTCCTAAGGTCCTAACTTAGTATATGTAACCATCTTAGACTCCACACATCTTCGTCCATGTGATAGATATTACTTACTAAGCTCGTTATTAAATATCATTACCATTACACGAGGATAAATCGCACGCAATCAATCAATCGCGTAGCCTACACTAAGAGAGCATTAGACTAAGCGAAGATGCAAATGCATGGTTGAAGTAATAAGTAAAGACATCGGGGAGTCAAGCCATAGAAGCTTCCCGTCCCCATGGCGTGTCAATAAGATAAAGAGCTAGAAATATTAGTCAAAGTAAGTCTTGTTCTGACGATCCGAAATCATTCGTTGAGCTGACTCCACATTAGAGTTTATAAATGCTGTTTGAAATAATCAATTAATTCAATGCTAATTTTCGTGTTGGATAGCTATACAACAGCGAAAATTGATTACAGAACTTAGATTTGTACAGTCCTACTTAAACAGACTCCTATTAAGATAGTCTGTCGACTACAATCAAACTACACAATGTGGAAAAGATAAGTAACGGCTGCAGCAGAATATAACAAAAGGAAATAAAAACAGTTAACTACGTGTAACTCCTGCGAAAAACATTACAGCGAACTCCACTCCTCTAGGGGGGTGAGGAGGGGGGTGGGGGTGAGGTAGGAATCAATGATGATATAAAACATATTAAATTATATTTTCTAATTTCATGTTTTACTGCAGATCTGTGTAGTTTCTTGGAAAGATTATTATAATCTAAACGTCGATTCGCTGTGTCGTAGTATACTTATTATTATTTTATTATTATTTATTATTTTTATTATTTTTATATCACCTTCGATCCCCTCCCCCCCCCCCCCCCCCCTTGTTATTTACATTTGCCGTACTGAAGTTTGCTGTAAGGCATGTATATTGTGTCTGCAATTAGTATCTCTCACTTTTTCGAAGCAGTTATACAGAGCTAACTGTTTTTATTTCCTACGCAATGTGGAAAAGAGCTATCCCACTATTCATTGATGCTTGTAATGCTTTTATTTTTTTTACCATGCAACTAATCATTCATGCACAGTAAAACCTTGGTTTTCGTTGACAATCCGCCCGAGAATAATCCGCTAAATCCGAAACCGACGAAAACCGAGGCAATTATTTCCTCATGAATCAATGCAAATCAGATTAATTCTTTCTAGAAATTCCAAACCACATACAAAAAAAAACACGTTTTCCAGAAAATATAGTGTTCAGTGCTACTTTTAGGCCCCAGACTTGGCCGAATTCGCACCTTCGCCGTGTCTAGTAACACTGTGTATGCTAGTGCTCCTCTTGAATTTTTCAAACAGCCCTCTGCTGGCCTTAAGATCAATAAGTACACTAGCACTCGTTCCAGGCATTTTCTTAGTGAGATCGGCATACACCAATCAGTCTGGCCTTTTCACATATGATTGCCTCCGAACCAGAATCGCCATCTAACTGGTTTTGATTTATCCAAATTAATAATAACTGTTCGACATCTTCAATTGTTTGCGATCTCTGTTTTGTTAGCCCAGTCACGCCTTTCGGTACATTGGTCACCCTTATTATTTCTCTTTTCTCTAAAATGGAACGAATCGTGGATGACGACTTCCCGTTCATGCGGCCGATTTCAGCAATCTTAATGACGCTCTCGTATTTCATTATTAGCAAGTGATGCTCACACAACGAAAAACAACGCCAAACTGAGCAGAAGACCGAGGGATTCCTTTGTTTTCGTAAAATTAGCAGCGAGGTCGTGTGGGCACGCAGACGAAATCCGAGGCACCCGGCGAAAACCGAGACAAACTTCATGCGAAAATAATCGACGAAAACCGAAACCGACGATAACCGAAGGCAACGAAAACCGAGGTTTTTTTGTATAATGATTTCATTATATAATCGAAGCCATGTGGGACTATGCTATGAGGTGACCCAAACTTTACAACTGATGATGACGGCCACGCTTGCTCATGGTGGAACCAGAGCAAAGGGAACATAGATAAATATCTGGATGACTTGCGCAAGTAACATAGAAAAATAGACATAGGCCTGATTCAATATTCTGGTCATATTGTGAAAAATTGAATGTTGTTGACAAACACCTGATAATGATGTGATAATGATGTGATAATGATGTGATAATGATGTGATAATGATGTGATAATGATGGTAATAGTTAGGAGATTATCAGCGTGATTTTCTTAACATTTCTTCAGGGCGGCGACCATTTATGAATTTTGCTAAGAAACTGTGTGTGTACAATTTAGAACACCTAAAGACAGTGCAATAGCTATATAGATAAGCTAATATATGTTGAATGACACATATAGAAGACACACGGAAAGACATGAATTTGTTTTACCAATACATGTCATGTGCCTTTTTTACATATTGTATCATGTGATGTCCTCATCCTTCCCTTTTTCTTCAGTGAGTTCTAATCAATACATTTTGATATATTTTTCGAAGGAATTTCACCCGCGCAAGTGCCCCATGCGTTGGCCCTTGTCGAAGAACAGACATCGAAGGTCATTTCCCAGGGTATCATGGGTGAGTATGGAGTCATGATAAACGTTTTCATACTTTAAAAGTATTATATAGTATACACGCATATTTCCAAACGCTTTGGTCACACTCGGTTCCTTGAATGGGAAATGAAAACCACAACATTACGTCACTCCAACTCCTTAGCTCTGATCTTGTATTTTGTTGCATTTTGCATTAAATAACTTGACACTTGATGGGAGGCTTGTACTTATTGACTTGCGAGTTGCGCCATCTGAGTTGCAGCTTAACGGGAGGTTGATTATAAGTGACTTGAGGTTGTGTTAAGTGGCTTACAACTTGAAGTGAAACGTACTTGGTGACTTGAGGCGTGTAGTAGGTTACTTACATCTTGACTTGTAACGTATACTAAGTGACTTGAGGCTTTTACTAAGTGGGTGCAACTTGATGTGAAACATGCATTAAGGGACTTGAGACTTGCACGTTTTGTCTTGCAACTTGATTTAAACCATGCACTAAGCTGAAAGATGCTGGTGTTGACAGCTAAGTCCTGTAAAAGGATATGCTAAAAAAAAAAAAAAACTAAGTGATTTACAGTTTGATGTGTAACAAGTACTAAATGAGTTGAGGCTTGTACTCTGTGACGTGCAACTTGACTTAAACTATGTACAAAGTGACTTGAGGCGTGCACTAAGTTATTTTTAAGTCAACATGAGGCATGTGCAATGCGCCATCTTGGGGTGTATAATAATTCCAACAATAACTAGAAAAACAAACACGGCTCGAAACGCAATAGCAGGTTCCAGAAGCCAAAACGAATTGAAATGACCGAGTCCACTCAATTAACTTTTAACAGTTACTACGCCGTTTAATTTCGCAGCGTACAGGCTTGTCTCAACAACAACAATAACTAATTACTTACTGTACCTGTTCTAACCAGGTTGGGCAGTAAGAATATAATAATTAAGATTAATGATATGTTGCAAGCCATCTCCGCTCGAATATTAACAATGTCCTTGTTCGTCCTCACGGAATCCTTCTCTCAATCCGCCAAGTGTCCTTCCTGCCGCTTCACAGACATCGAGTTTTCGGCGTTCGTCTGCCTGTTTATTTGTGGCTGCAATAAGTGTTGCTTCTATAGATTGTCTCTTCCATTTCTAAGTATTAATTCAGCCAATGATGCGCCTTCAAGCCAATATCTAGCCGACCTATCGTTCCAGAATCAACATGAGCTGCCGCCTCGATGAATCTCCAAAGTCAGTCTCCGTTTGTTGTTATTGACATTGCCCTGTGACGATTCTGCGTTGTCACGTCATCTCCTTCGCTTTTCTTAGCGTTATGGTTCTGGGATTCTTTGATCTTTCTCATTTACGTCATTATGTCGCACCTGCTACTTGGCAGCATGCACCAAACGACCTTCAACTTGACATTAGCTCTGTACTTAATGATTTATGGTTTGCATAAAGCGGCCTGCGGCTTGACTTGAAACGCGGTCTAAAGGGCTTATGGCATATTATATGTGGTTTACAATTTGACCCAAGACTAAACACTGAGGATTGCAATAAATGGATGCACCTTGATCTGAGTCATGCACTAAATGGCTTGAGGCTGGTACTACGTTGATTGCAGCCTTTCCTGAGGCATGTAGTAAGCGACTTTACTCGTGTACTATACATGACGTGGCTTGAAACATGTACTAAGTGACTTAAGCAAGCAATAAGTGGCTTACGTGAGTCATGCACTAAATGACCTACAACTTGACATTATACCTGTAGGTAGTGATTCGAGGTAAGTGGCTTTTTAATGTAACTTGAAGCACATACTTAGTGGCTTATGGCACTCACTAAGTGGCTTGTGGTAATCACAAAGTGGCTTATAATTTGACGTCAAGCATGTATTAAGTGGCAATCACTAAGTGGCTTACACTTTGACATGAAGCATGTACGAATAGGCTTGTTCAACATCTAAGTGGCTTACAATTTGACGTGAAGAACGTACTAAGTGGCAATCATTAAGTGGCTTAAAATTTAACATGAAGCATGTAGTAAGTGGCAATCACTAAGTGGCTTACAATTTGACGTCAAACATGTACTAAGTGGCTTTTGGCAATCACTTCGTGGCTTACAGTTTGACGTAAGACATGCACTAAGTGGCAACCACTAAGTAGCTTACAATTTGAAGTAAAGCATGTACTACTTGGCAATCGCTAAGTGGCTTACAATTTGACGTGAAGTATGTACTAAGTGGCTTGTGGCAATCATTACGTTGCTTGCAATTTGACGTAATTGTAACAAGCTACGTGGAGGGTCCCAAATAGCCCGGTCACAATATTTCAAATATCTTCTATAGCCCTGGCTGGGATAGGTCTTTACCTGCCAACCCTCCTCCCGTTTTCCCTGGACACACTGTCACGCTTCCTTTCGACCTAGGGACCTATTTCCTGCAGTGTTCTTCTGGCTGACGCATAAATAACATGGCAGTCGTCAGAACAACTTGGAAGTAATTTTATTAACCTAATCAAGAACAGCACAGGAACACATAAAGGCAGATAAACAGATAGATCTACACAGACACTACACTGGTAAAGTTCCAACACAGAGCCTCAAGTCGCCACAGTCACAGATCCAGCTTCAGATACTGTCTGATCTGTCCACACACTTCTCACCAAAGATGTCCGAATCTCCTTCCTTCTCCAGCAACTGAGTGTAGGTTCAACCGGCTTTTGTAGAATCCAAGCGACTGGTGTGTTGAGGACTTCTGTTCATTGTCATCTGAATTAGTTCGGCACTAGGTCTTCACTGACCTATGAAAGGCTTTAGTGTTGCCGATAAGGTGAGGTGTTTGTGAAGGATAATGGATGGGTCCTTTTAATGTCCGGTATAAAATGGGTAGGCCCGAAAATCACTCTCAGGTTCCCTCCAGACAACAACTGCTCTCAGGCGTATGTTGTTAGAACAAAACCGGCAATGCACCAGTCATACAAACTGTCCTTGCCTCAAGACCTGCACCTTGCCTCTGTCTCAGAGTTAAGCACACCAAACCTTGAGTTGGCCTCGTTGGACATATTGGCGTTAGCCTAGAAGCACTGGTGATAATGTCCCTTAGAAGACATAGTCACTTCCCATAGAAGAGGACCCTGGAAATGATAAACAAAACCTGAGCGACTGGGCTGACTCATGTATCACACAAATACACTATATTTAATACCTGATTGACTAGGCCTGACCTGTCAGGTAGCCCCTGGATTGGCCACGTCCGGGTTTGAGTAGACCTCCAGCTGGACGAAGTCCGGTTGTCTTTTTGGCCACAAGACACACCCTCCACACTCATACCAAACCTTTATTATGATTGGGCACATTCATTCCCATGCTTCCCTCTCACTTGCAAACCATGCCTTTCTCACCCGCAAGATCTTGTGGTGTGGTGCGCCCAGTAATCTGTGTGTTACATCTCATTACCTAATAGTATAGTAATGGGGTTGTATGGCACGCAGTGTAGTTCCCCACTCCCTGCAAGAATAGGAAAGAAGATACTACCCCCTCCCGGCTCTGCTCTTGTTTGAGCTGTCGCCGCAATGTACCAGCAGTGCCCCACAGAACACATAGATTTAGCGGAATGCAGGTTCTCTAAATGAGATAAAGAAGTCCATTATCTTCCCTACATCATCCTATCTAGTAACAGATGAAAGAGATAGTCCTGTGAATGGCCTCTTCTGGCTCAAGAAGATAGATCAGAGATTGGTGTACCCCATCCCCAAGAATACCATAGCCATCCACTGAGTATATACAACAGAAAGATGACAATCTGTCCAATTCAAGCCGTAGACAGAAAGATAGCAACAGCTCATCTGACGCCAAGAACAAATGAAATCCTCTTGGGAGATATATGGTTCAGATTCACTTCCCCGGCTATGCCAAGGACAAGACGCGCAGCCAGATCGGCTAACGGTCACCCAACTCGTCATTGGTTATGATTGGCCTTTCGCCAATTCATCTTCCCCTTCAACACATTGTATATTTATAACTCCATGTTTGGCTGGAGTACCCACAACCCAAGCCCTACCTTTCTTCACCACTTCAGTAGGATGTTGCATCTCTGTCCCAATCTTCAAATCGACTTGACAAGATGCCACTATCCAACGGTAGGTGTGTACACGGCCATGAATTGCTTAGCAGCCGCACCAGCGCACATTTGGCGCAAGGCGCTCCATCGGGTTTACCCGATGTGAAAGACATTGGCTACTTGCTCCATGTAAAGATTGTGATAGGAAGATAACCCAAAGAACCATCTTTCATGGAGATTTGAGAGAACAATAGAACTGAGAGCTTCCGAAAGCCGTTTCCCCCCTGTCTACCCAAAATAAAAGAATGCATAAGGACATGGACCACTGGCGTTTCGCTACATAGGCCCCCTCTTAAGAAAGTCGAACCCTACGAACTTTCTACTGTCAGTGGTTCTGTTCGAATGACCCCACCTTCACATTCAACCATATGATGCCGTGATAAAAAATCTGCTCCCACATTCTCCCTTCCGGGGATGTATTCGACCGTGAACTGATACGGTTGTAGGAGCAATGACCATCTCATCAACCTCGCGTTCAGTTTCTTAGAAGTTGCCAAGAACGTCAGAGGTTGATGGTCGGACTGCACTTTGAACTGGACTCCATACAGATAAGGTTGAAATTTCTGTACCGCCCACACTAGAGCTAGACATTCCCGTTCGACGGTGGAATAATTCCGTTCGGCGGGTAACAGTTTTCTACTGGCATACGCCACCGGACACAACACCGAAGGATTATCTCGCCCTTCCTGCAACAGAGTTGCTCCAATCCCTATGTTACTCGCGTCGGTTCTCAGAACAAACGTTTTCTCCAAATTCGGGAGTTGCAGGACTGGCCTATCCACCAACGCCTGTTTCAGCTTCCCATAAGCCTCTTCACAGCTCGGAGTCCAGACTATAGGATCTGGCGATCCTTTCTTCAGGGTTTCGGTTAACGGCGCTCCAATTTCGTTGAACTTTGGAATGAATTTCTGGTAAAACCCACACAGAGACAAGAAAGACCTAACATCCTTTTTGGATTTAGGACGGGGTGCGAGACGGACCTTCTCAATATTCTTTTCTTCCGGTACCAGTCCCCCTGGGGTAATAGTGTGTCCCAGAAATTCCAAGGATTGATATCCAATCATGCATTTGGCTGGACGGGCGGTTAACCCCTCCTCTTTCAATCTTATGAAGATCTTTTCCAAGGATTTCAGGTGATCTTTCAGATTGTCAGACGCGATGAGAATATCATCCATAAACGAGACGACAGAGGGATCCCTTAAAGGGTCTAATAACTTTCTCATCATGCGTGTGAACACACTGGGCGCATTGCTCAGCCCAAAAGGCATCACCTTAAATTCGTAATGGCCACTCGGAGTACTGAAAGCGAGCATGGGCCGAACCTCAGGCTTCACAGGGATCTGATAATATCCCCGGCTTAAATCAATTTTTGAGAAGTACTTTGCCCTATTTAATCTGGCAAACAATTGATTTGTGTTTGGTAACGGCTCAACTTGGAATGTCGTACAACTATTTAAATGCCTGTAATCAATACATAAGCGGTGTTCCCCGCTTGGCTTCCTCAACAAGACAACCCCGGCATTATAAGGAGAAGTCGAAGGAGTGATGATGTCGTCGTCCAGAAGCTTCTGGATTTCAGTTTCCAGGGCCTTCTCTTTCGAAAATGGCACTGGATATATTTTCTGTCGAACGGGGTCTTGGGTAGTCAGAGTCATATCAAACTCGACCAACCCTGTCCGCCCTGGCCGATCGGTAAGAATCTGCTGATGGGACTCCAACAAACGGATGACACGGTCTGTTTCTTCAGCCGACAGATCAGGATTTATATGTACATCCCTATAGGTTTCCCCAGGGTGTAATGGATACCCCCTATCCGTTTCTTCGCCCGATTCAGTTTCCATCGCGACCGCCATAGTCATGAGTGGGAGAGAAGTACCATCAGATCGTTCTTCATACTTTTTGAGAAGGTTAATGTGGAAGATTTTGGATTTCCCCCTGATCCGGATGGCATAGTTGGTGCGGGAGACAATCCTTTCCACCGGGAAAGGCCCCTGCCAACCAATCTCGAGTTTATTGGAACCTACTGGAAGTAACAACAGAACCCGATCCCCCACCTTAAGAGACCTATCTTTCGTCCTTCTATTGTAGTAGGCCGCGTGTCTCTTTCTGGCCGCCCTCAGATTCTGAGCTGCCAAAGCCCAACCCGTCTGGAGTTTCTTCTTTAACTCTTCGACGTATTTATATGAGGATACAGCTTCTTCAGAAGTTTCCTCCTCTGTCCAACATCTCAATAAGGCTTCTAAGGGACCCTTGATTGGCCTCCCGAATAGTAGAGTGGCTGGAGGCAACCCGGTCGACCCATGGGGAACTTCCCGATAGGCGAACAAGGCGGCTGAGATATACTCATCCCATCTGTCTGGTTTCTCTTGTGCCAGCTTCCGAAGCATGGTCATCAAGGTACCATTAAACCTCTCCACTTGCCCATTAGACTGAGGGTGATACGGGCTTGTGTGAATGTGGTTGGTCTGGAAGATACGAAAGACTTCTTCCATCAGCTTACCACAGAACTGAGACCCATTGTCCGTTAGGATCTGGTTGGGAAATCCTAACCTAGTAAAAGTCTCCATCAGTGCATCAGCCACTCGCTTAGAGTCGATTGTGGCCAAAGGTATCGCCTCACCCCACATGGAACAGCAATCCACCATCGTGAGAATGTACTTATTCCTCTTCCTAGTCCTAGGAAGAGGACCAACAAGATCGATGGCAACTCTCTCAAAAGGAGAGTTCATAATGGGCATGTCTCCCAGAACTACCGGAGCTGTCCAGTGTTTTGGTGCCACACGCTGGCACTCTGGGCACGACTTGACGTACCTACGCACGTCTCCAGTCATCCCTGGCCAGTAGTAATGGCAGGAAATGCGCTGGAGAGTTGCCCCGACACCCATATGTCCACTGAAAGAAATGGTGTGTCCCATATGAAGAAGCTGTTCCCGATAAGCCTTAGGAACCACCAGCTGTCCATGCTGGTGATCCTCCACTCTGGCTCTCCGGTACAGTAACCGATTCTTCATATAATACTGACCCCGTCTTGGTGGGTCAGAACCTTTTGGCAACTGGTTGAAGCAAGGTTGCAAAGTAGCATCCTGGCTTTGAGCAGCTCGTAACTCCCCAGGCAAGGGATTCACAATCAAGGCCGGCGTCTGCTCATCCTCCAATTGAGATCTGGTTTGCATTGCCCCTACGTACATGGGTTCGGTTGGAATCCCTAGAAAGACGTAGCGACAACCCAAGATCATTGGGAAGATAGGATCTAGCAGAACGGCTGCCTGTATAGTGCCGGTAACATATTTTGATTTGATGTCCACCTTCGCAATTGGAAGAGACATCGCTACCGCACTCTTTGTCGCCGTTTGAATCTCAATAGATTCCCCGGTTAGCTGCTCTGGGCTCACTAAATGTGATGAAATTACAGCCTCAAACTGCAGACCTGTGTCGTAGAGACACTCAACTGGTTGACCGTTCACAAGTACCGTTTCTACTACTGGTGGTTTTTCTAAATCTTTGTTCCCAAGATCCCTCCCTTCTACCTCCTTGTGAGACCCTTCCCCGGTTTCTACAAGACAAGCAGCATAGTGAGAGTCTTTCTGTTTACGCCGGCAATCTACCGTATTGTGTGTGGGAGATTTGCAATAGGCGCACCACTTTTCACTCCACTTTCTTTTAGGAGATCCAGGTGGACTCTTACCAGAGGGTTTCTTACTAGGAACTTTATCGAAAGGATCCTCCTTCTTGGTGTGAGCTGTTTTAGGGTTCTTCTTCTTTCCAGCCCATGTGTCTGGTGGTCGGGATTTGGGTTGTGACAATTCCCCATTATCCCCATGAGCTAGCACATACCTTTCCGCCAACGTGTTCACTATGTCCAACCTTTCTGCCCCATTTTCAAGCAAGAAGGTTTGCAATGGCTTAGGCATCATTCTCTTCATTTGGTCCACAACCACCAATTCTTCCAAACTTTCATAGTCGTTAGCAAATCCAGCTAAAGACATCCACTTCAAAAGGTAAGACTTCAATCTGACACTGTAGGCTGCGAACATCTCTCCTGGCTCTCTCTTCGACTTTCTGAACTGTTGTCGATAAGTATGAGCTGTCATCTGGAACCTTTTCAAAAGTGCTTTCTCCAGAGCTTCATAGTCATTCTCCATACCAGGTGGCAACCTAGAATAGACCTCGTACGCGGTCCCCCTCAGGCCCTGTGAGAGTTTCAAGTTCCATTTCCCTCGCTCCAATCCCATAGCCAAAGCCATCGACCGAAATCTGTGAAGATACTGGTCGATCTTATCTTTGTGTTCATCGAACGGGAGTAATGGGAACTTCATTGCCTGGTATGGACCGCTACCAGAAGTTGTTGAGTCAGGGAGAACTGCGTCTCCCACTGCACCGTCTCTTTCCTTGGCAGTTTGAGCTTTCAGCTCCAACTCTCTCATACGGAACTCATGGTCTCTGACTGCCTGCTCGGCCTCCATCTTCCTAACCTCAGCCTCCGCCTCAATCCTCTTGGCTTCGCGCACAGCCTGTCTGTAGTCTCTTTCCACTTCCTGTACATATTTCTGTAACTCCGCTCCATCATATCCCATCTCACGCCCTGTAGCCTGTACGTCAGCGACATTAAACCCAGCTGATGCCATCTTGAACTCAGCGGGTAAGGGAAGAGGTAATTGTCTAATAAAATTTTTCTCACAATTACACAACAAGTTACATTACACGACCACAACACGTCGTATGTCGGTCAGTCTGTGTCAGGAAGAGTATAGACAATAGCCAGGCACGGTAGGCAGAACCTATTGATAGAAGACAAGGATATCTGTCCCCTATCACTACATCAGCCAAAACTCCACCAGGATTTCAAATATCCCGGGACGTGCCCCCAGAAATTGTAACAAGCTACGTGGAGGGTCCCAAATAGCCCGGTCAAAATATTTCAAATATCTTCTATAGCCCTGGCTGGGATAGGTCTTTACCTGCCAACCCTCCTCCCGTTTTCCCTGGACACACTGTCACGCTTCCTTTCGACCTAGGGACCTATTTCCTGCAGTGTTCTTCTGGCTGACGCATAAATAACATGGCAGTCGTCAGAACAACTTGGAAGTAATTTTATTAACCTAATCAAGAACAGCACAGGAACACATAAAGGCAGATAAACAGATAGATCTACACAGACACTACACTGGTAAAGTTCCAACACAGAGCCTCAAGTCGCCACAGTCACAGATCCAGCTTCAGATACTGTCTGATCTGTCCACACACTTCTCACCAAAGATGTCCGAATCTCCTTCCTTCTCCAGCAACTGAGTGTAGGTTCAACCGGCTTTTGTAGAATCCAAGCGACTGGTGTGTTGAGGACTTCTGTTCATTGTCATCTGAATTAGTTCGGCACTAGGTCTTCACTGACCTATGAAAGGCTTTAGTGTTGCCGATAAGGTGAGGTGTTTGTGAAGGATAATGGATGGGTCCTTTTAATGTCCGGTATAAAATGGGTAGGCCCGAAAATCACTCTCAGGTTCCCTCCAGACAACAACTGCTCTCAGGCGTATGTTGTTAGAACAAAACCGGCAATGCACCAGTCATACAAACTGTCCTTGCGTCAAGACCTGCACCTTGCCTCTGTCTCAGAGTTAAGCACACCAAACCTTGAGTTGGCCTCGTTGGACATATTGGCGTTAGCCTAGAAGCACTGGTGATAATGTCCCTTAGAAGACATAGTCACTTCCCATAGAAGAGGACCCTGGAAATGATAAACAAAACCTGAGCGACTGGGCTGACTCATGTATCACACAAATACACTATATTTAATACCTGATTGACTAGGCCTGACCTGTCAGGTAGCCCCTGGATTGGCCACGTCCGGGTTTGAGTAGACCTCCAGCTGGACGAAGTCCGGTTGTCTTTTTGGCCACAAGACACACCCTCCACACTCATACCAAGCCTTTATTATGATTGGGCACATTCATTCCCATGCTTCCCTCTCACTTGCAAACCATGCCTTTCTCACCCGCAAGATCTTGTGGTGTGGTGCGCCCAGTAATCTGTGTGTTACATCTCATTACCTAATAGTATAGTAATGGGGTTGTATGGCACGCAGTGTAGTTCCCCACTCCCTGCAAGAATAGGAAAGAAGATACTACCCCCTCCCGGCTCTGCTCTTGTTTGAGCTGTCGCCGCAATGTACCAGCAGTGCCCCACAGAACACATAGATTTAGCGGAATGCAGGTTCTCTAAATGAGATAAAGAAGTCCATTATCTTCCCTACATCATCCTATCTAGTAACAGATGAAAGAGATAGTCCTGTGAATGGCCTCTTCTGGCTCAAGAAGATAGATCAGAGATTGGTGTACCCCATCCCCAAGAATACCATAGCCATCCACTGAGTATATACAACAGAAAGATGACAATCTGTCCAATTCAAGCCGTAGACAGAAAGATAGCAACAGCTCATCTGACGCCAAGAACAAATGAAATCCTCTTGGGAGATATATGGTTCAGATTCACTTCCCCGGCTATGCCAAGGACAAGACGCGCAGCCAGATCGGCTAACGGTCACCCAACTCGTCATTGGTTATGATTGGCCTTTCGCCAATTCATCTTCCCCTTCAACACATTGTATATTTATAACTCCATGTTTGGCTGGAGTACCCACAACCCAAGCCCTACCTTTCTTCACCACTTCAGTAGGATGTTGCATCTCTGTCCCAATCTTCAAATCGACTTGACAAGATGCCACTATCCAACGGTAGGTGTGTACACGGCCATGAATTGCTTAGCAGCCGCACCAGCGCACATTTGGCGCAAGGCGCTCCATCGGGTTTACCCGATGTGAAAGACATTGGCTACTTGCTCCATGTAAAGATTGTGATAGGAAGATAACCCAAAGAACCATCTTTCATGGAGATTTGAGAGAACAATAGAACTGAGAGCTTCCGAAAGCCGTTTCCCCCCTGTCTACCCAAAATAAAAGAATGCATAAGGACATGGACCACTGGCGTTTCGCTACAGTAATACATGAACTGAGTTAACTGAGGCCTGCACTTGTTGAGTGCAGCTAGACTTTGGATGTGCAATAAGTAACTTGAAACTTGTACTTAATGACTGTGAGACTTGCATAACGTGGTTGGCGATAGGACGTAAAACATGTACTAGTGACTTAAGACTTGCGCTAGGTGACTTTAAGTATTGATATACTAAATGGCTTCAGGCATCTCTTGAATGGTTTTTAAGTCGACGTGAGACTTACACTAAACTACCTTGAATTTGACATGCGGTCTCACTTAGTGATTTAGGGTTTGCAGTAAGTGGCTGGCCACTTGGCGTGAAACATACACTTAGTGACTTGAGACTTTTACCACGTTGTTGACGTCAGCCTCAAACAAAGTGCCTGGATAGTGGATTCAGGATATGTACTAGGTGACCAGTGCTTGGATTTCATAGAAAGAAACATTTCCCTTATCCACCCCTTTACCTTTATCATTGCGGTTATTAACGGGGTGGGTGGATCTTCGTGTTTTTTATTTTAATATATGTTACGTTTTATGAGGGGGGGGGAGGGGAGGAAATGGGAAGGGGAGGGGTTCGCAGCGTTGTATTTGAGTGATTGTCTGATATACTTTCTTTTGCTTCTTCGACCTTTTTTTTAATATTCTGACTTCCGGCTTTGGTGCAATCTTCTGTTTTTTAGCTGAATTAATGTAGTGTTGTTTAATGTTTTAGTTTTAAGATTAGAGTTCACGTAGCTGGCGGGTTGCTTTTTTGTTTTGTTTTTTGTTTTGTTTTATGCAGTTTGTTTGTTGTTATATGCATTCATTTTATGTGAGCAGTAATTATTCTCCTCTCTCTCTCTCTCTCCCTCTCTCTGTCTCTCTCTCACCCTCTCTCTCTCCCACCTCGTGTGTGTGTGTGTGTGTGTGTGTGTGTGTGTGTGTGTGTGTGTGTGTGGTGCAACAGCTATTTGAAAATAATAGCACTGTTGATAAAAAGAACCTGAAGCAATAAGAGAGACAAGTTAAATCAATTATTAGGCCAAACATATTTACGCAAACTAGTAGTCCTGGTGTAAAATATAAACTAGTATAGGCATATGTACACAAACTAAAAACATATTTACGCAAACTAGTAGTCCTCAGATAAAATATAAATTAGTATAACCATATGTACACATACTAGCAGATGGCAGTTAAGAAATAGCAACTAGCACAGAAACATTTCCAGAAACTTGTAGTTATGGGTTAATAAAGTAACAGCACATACATATTTACATAAATTAGTAGGCACGGGTTAAAATAGTAACAACTAGCACGTAAATATTTACAGAAACTAGTAGTTCTTGGATAATAAAGTAAACGTTAGCGCAGAAATGTATACAGACATCTGTGAGTCTGATTTAATAAAGTAACAACTAACACATACACATTTACAGAGCTTATTACGCCTGGATTAATACATTAACAACCAGAACATAAATATTTACACAAACTAATATACATCATATACTAAAGTAAATATTAGCACACACATATTTGCATAAACTAGCAGATTTAAGTTAGTAAAATACGTATACGTCAAAAACCGAAGAGGTTCAAGAAAGTGACACGGTTTCTATCGTGTATGGAATGTTTAAAAAGTGTATGGAATCAGGTACCAGTACTAATAATCGTGATGACGGAGTTAATCCTGACTGTGTTACCAAGGAAATCCCCGTGTCAGACTAAGAAAAAGTCTGGATGGAATGTGAGAGCAGCCGACAGATTGTTGTTGGTTATGGTCTTGCACTCTGCGGCGATAAGCAGATGATCTCATCAGCAGAGACAATGGCTATGGCCACCGACTAGTACAGTCACTGCCCAGAAAGAAAGCAATGGCAAAAATTCTTCTGCAAAACTTGCCAAGAAACCATAACAATTATGACAGAAAACATAATAAGAAAGAGATCTGGTGGCGAGACCCCCAGGCCAGGCAGATCAGATAACACCGGGGAAGAGTGTGACACAGGGACCAGTACTAGTAATCGTGATGACGGAGTTGATCCTGACTGTGTTACCAAGGAAATCCCCTGACTAAGAAAAAGCGTGAGAATGGGAACGTGGAATGTGAGAAGTCTGTATGAGGGGAAGCTTAAAGTAGTATGTGATGAGATTGAGAGGTTACATATTCAAATTTTAGGAATTAGTGAACATCGCTGGAAAGGCAAGGGACATTTTACAACTGAAAATGGAAGTCTTTTCATTTATTCTGGTAGAGACGTCGGAGGCCAGAGTGGAGTGGCATTTTGTTTAGATAAAACAACTGCAAAAGCTTTACGGGGATATAACCCAGTTAGTGATAGAATCCTCACTATTAGACTTAAAGGCCGTCCCAAAAAACACAACACTCGTACAGATATATGCACCTACTTCAACAGCAGAGGAGAACGAAATTGAAGATTTTTACAACACACTGCAAGACACATTAAATAAGATTGGTCATAATGATACAGCAATAATACTGGGAGATTTTAATGCAAAAGTAGGTACAGGAAGAGCTGAAAATTAGAGACACGTTTTAGGTAAATTTGGATTGGGAAACTGAAATGATACAGGTGACAAATTAATTGGATTTTGCACAGAAAATGAGTTAATGATGGCCAACACACTTTTTAAACAACACCCAAGAAGACTCTTCACATGGAAGTCCCCGGAAAGTATTACCAAAAATCAGATAGATTATATTTTAATACAAAGAAGATGGAGATCAAGCATAACATCTGCAAAAACCCTACGAAGTGCAGACTGTGATACGGATCATCAGTTATTAGAAGCATACCTGAAATTAAAACTCAAAAAGCTTACCCGAGGACCAAGGCCACTTCGTTTTGATCTCACAAAAATACCAGATGCATACACTGTAGAAGTTAGGAATCGTTTTGGGGTCTTGATGTCTGTACAAGAGGAAATGACACCTGATGAACTGACAGTACAAGCTAGAGATATCTTGATAACTGCAGCCAAAGATTTAATTCTGACCAAGAAAAAGCAACTTAAGCCATGGATTACATCAGACACGTTAGAATTAATAAAACAACGAAGGGAACTGAAACAGAAAGTAACGATAACAGCAGGATGAAGTATAAATCTTTAACTCGAGAAATAAGAAAGAACACAAGAGAGGACACAAATCAAGATATACAAGATTGCTGTACCAGAATAGAGCAATATCATAAGACTGGAAGAGATTACGAAATGTTCAAAGAAATGAAGTTATTGACAAGAAATGTTCAACCTCAACTGAATGTTATCTGTGACAAGATGGGAAGTACCTTAACAGAATCTAGACAAATTATAGAAAGATGGCAGGAGTATTGCAGTGGAATGTATTATATGAGTGACAGTGAGGATAAGAATGATATACATGAGCCAACGACAGCAGAGACAGAACCCGAACCCTCAATAGATGAAATTGCATGGGCAATAAAGAACCTGATGAATGGTAAATCATCTGGATGTGATGAGATACCAGCTGAGCTAATTAACGCGGGAGGAGAAGAAAGCATACAAATCTATCACGCATTATGTAAAAAGATATGGAAATATGGTATATGGCCAAAAGATTGGAAGAGAACTATCTTCATTCCAATACCAAAAAAAGGGCAACCTGAAATTATGCACCAACTATAGAACTGTTGCCCTGATCAGTCATGCAAGTAAAATTCTACTAAAAATCATAATGACAAGACTTCGTAAGAAAATGGAAGAAGAAATTAACGTGGTTCAAGCTGGATTAAGACAAGGAAGAGGAACAAGAGATCACTTCTCAATATGCGTTTAATAATAGAGAAGTGCAGAGAATTTAATGTAAACCTATCCTCATGTTTTGTGGATTATTCAAATGCATTTGACTGTGTACAACATCAGAAACTTTGGGAAATCATGAGGAATATGGGCTTTCCACCACATGTAATACAACTCATAAGAATGCTCTATCTAGCTAGACCAACTAGCAGCGGTTATAATAGATGGCGAGACATCAGATTGGTTTGACATCAAGCAAGGAGTCCGTCAAGGATGTGTGCTGTCCCTCTATTTGTTTAACCTGTACGCCGAAATATAATGAGAAATGTAAGAGATGATATAAATAGGGAGCTATATGATGCCCTAAATATCGGTGGTCTTGACATACCAGAGATTGGGTATGCTGATGATACAGTATTGCTATCCACAACACAGACTGGTATAGAAAAACCTAATAGCCTCAACCCAATTGAATAGTGAAAATCATAACTTGTATCTCAACATTGCAAAAACAAAGATAATGCATACAGATAAAACCACAATGGAGAAAGAAATATATGTTAATGAGGAAAAATTGGAGGTGGTGGAACATTTTTAATATCTTGGGTCATTGATTACCAACAACGGTGACACAATGAAAGAAATTAAACGACGACTATCAATTGCTCTTCAAAGACTAAAACAACTGAATAAATTATCGAATGGGACAGACAGAACTACAAAAATTAGATTTTTAAGAGCATGCATATTTTCCATTGCAACATACGCCTGTGAGACCTGGAAACTTACTAAGCAAGCTGAACAGTGCATAAATTCCTTTGAATATAAATGTTATAGACGAGTTCTAAGAATATATTGGGTAAAGAAAAGAACAAATGCAGCAATACTCCAAGAGCTGAATATTGAAGAAAGTTGGCTATTAAAAACGATAAAACAAAGAAAATTGAAATATTTTGGTCACTTGAAACGTCACGAAAGTTTGGAGAGAACAATAATGGAGGGGTATATGCCTGGGAAGAGAGGAAGAGGAAGGCCTAAGAGAAGATGGGTGCAGGATGTGGCGGATGATCTCCAGATGGGTGTATCGGACGCGGGACATCTTGCTTATGATCGAGAGGTTTTCCGGAAGGTTGTTATGGCAGCGAGGTTCTGCAAAGGACATGCTACTGAATGAATGATTGAATGGAATACATCATCCATAAATATTTAGTTTCGTGGCACTTAATAAGTTACAAGGACTGGCGTTGAGTTGCATCAACCCTATTTTCGTTTTGTGAGTGAATTTTATGTGGACAAACTATCTCTAGTAAGTGAAATCACAACATATGAGTAAGAAGTTCGACGAGTAGAAAAACACGTATACATACAGGCGAACGTTTCCACGGAAGTCTGCATCAACGGGACAACAAAAACAAAACAGTAAAAATAATTGATAATACAGGGGAAAACGTACGTATTTAGAGATAGTCCGATCAACAAATTTGGTATCTGACAATGGAAACATAAACGGAAAAAAGATGCAGAAAGTGTGCGTATGTCTCGTAAGTAGCGTGCGCACGCACGCAAACACACACACACACACACACACACACACACACACACACACACACCGAGTGTGTTTCTAAGAGAGAGAGAGAGAGAGAGAGAGAGAGAGAGAGAGAGAGAGAGAGAGAGAGAGAGAGAGAGAGAGAAGAGAGAGAGAGAGAGAGTATACATGAGTGAACAATTTTGTGTGTTTGTGATTGTGAGTGGGTATGTGTGTGTGTATAAGGATATGTATGTGAGTGTGTAATTGTGTGGGTGTGTGATTGTGTGAGTATTTGTGTATTTCCGTGTGTGAAAGTGTGTATGTGTCGATTATGTGTGTATGGGGAAGAGTGTATGTGTGTGCTTTGCTTTGTGTATGAATGATGATTTATGGACGAGAGAGAGAGAGAGAGCGAGAGAGAGAGAGAGAGAGAGAGAGAGAGAGAGAGAGAGAGAGAGAGAGAGAGAGAGAGAGAGAGAGAAAAGATAGAGTGTGTGTATATATATATATATATGTAAATTTATGTTAGTGAGATTGTGATTATTATTGAGTATATGTGTATGAGAGTAAGTGTGTATTTGTGTTTAATCGAGTTGATGATGCATAACTGTGAGAGTTTGTGTAAATGGTGTAAGTATGTATGTATGTATTATGTATGTGTTTATGAATATGTGCGTGTCTATGTGTGTATATGTGTCTATCTGCCTACCTGTCTTATAACATTGTAATATGCATTGTTTATGTTCACAAATGCTTTACTTAATGTAAAGATAATGCCTTGTGCTGATTGTAATAGTGATCACGTACAACTATGTGGACAAATAAAAGAAAGACTGAGGAGATGAAACAAGTGGTTAAGAACTCGAGACTAATAAAGAGAGTTTGAAGTGTTTTTTTTTTATTTTTTATTCTCATATCCTTTACAGGACATCGCTGTCAACATCAGCATCTTTCAGCTGATTGTTTATTTCTTGGCAAGATAACGTTCAGTAGTTTGCCATTGTTTTCTGAGCGGCCGGCTCACATACCCCGTATGTCACCAACACGGCGAGAACCACTACCGATTCTCGCGCAAGTTACGTTCCTCACGTGGATATACGGGATTACGGAGAAAGTCGCTAACCCCTAGGCCAGGGAGACCGGCGGTTTTGAAATGAGATAAAGACATTCAAGAACAATACTGAGTGACTGTGAAAAAATAGGTACAATGCAATAGCTAAAATACAGATTATAAACGAACAACGGGAAATGTTGATGGGCTCCATACATCAAACAAGAATAGAAATATTACCGGAGAGAAGCCAAAAAGCTAAGAAAAATGCATGACTTTAGAAAAATTAAAGTTGATGGACAAAAGAAAACAGGTAAACATGAAAACAAGAATGCTAAGATAAATAAAGAAATAAGAGATACATGTGTAAAGGCAAAAGAAAGTCGGTTACACGTGCAGTGCAATAAAATTGAAATAAATTCTATAAATGATACAGAAACTATGCACAGACACAATCAGTGAGCTCACGGGAAGAAAAGGAAGAGTAAATACGGGGTGTCTGAAGTCAAAAATAGGAAATATATTATTGAAGACAGGTGCTATAATGAAGAGGTGGAATTGGTATGCAGGAGAATTATATGATTAAAAAAGGGAAGAATTAACAGAAGAAAGTAACTTAGAAGGTCCACCTATTCTAAAAGAAGACGTCTCTGACGCTGTCAAACATATGAAGAAAGGAAAAACAAGTGGGCCAGATAGAATCACAGTATACGAATTAGAAGTACTGGGAGAATTTGGTGTAGATATATTAACCAAACTGTTTAATGATATTTACAGCAGTAAAGCGGTTGATATTTACCGAGCGATATGCTGAAATCTGTATTTATAGATTAGTATCAGGTCTTAGTCAGATATGACTGAGCTACCGTATAACAGTAGACGGTACTACCTGCTTTCTGTTAGCGCCAAACGTTGGGCGGTGCTTGCCAAACCCGACACCCCACATTGTGCCAACGGCTTCGGGCGGAAGAGCGCAAATGTCATGGCAAGGCAGACCAGGCCCTAAGCCTTGGTTGGCAGCTGGTCTAGGTTATAAGCTCCGACATGCGGATAGTTAGAGCATTGCTTTGCTGATCCGGCAGCTTCTGCAGCTTGTCTTGTTCCAGATGTAGAGGTGTTACCTTTCCTCTAGGCAGGCCGAGAGAGGGATCATGCTGCATGGGCAACACATGATCTCTATATTTTAGCCCAGGCTTTGCGCTATGGAGAGGCAATAACTGCATCCCTGGTCTTAACCGGTCTCGGAATCAAATCGAGAGGCAACTGTTACGGGTTATAAGTCCCTGTCAATTGGCGTAGATATGGGGCGCCACTCGTTGCCTCTGACGGTGGGAGACACCTACAAAAAGGTGTTACTGATCACCTACCACACGCCTCAAGCTGGGCAACCCCCGGCCAATTGAGTGCTGATCCGCGACAGCCTACCTGCTTCAATGGGTGCTTGGGGCTAGGACATATCTGTATCGCAGGCTGTAAAACCAATGTACTAGGTACTAATAAAAAGTAAAATAGAAACCTCAAGCTACGGCTTGCAACCTGGAACGTGAGAACCATGTGTCCAGGATTTTCCTCTGACTTGGCCAATATTGACGATGTGAGAAAAACGGCTGTAATTGATGCCGAACTCAATCGTCTTAACATTGATATTGCTGGCCTGCAGGAGACTTGCCTCGCTGAGGAAGGGTCACTCGGGGAAAACAATTACACCTTTATTTGGAAGGGTAGAGGGCAGGCAGAAAAAAGGCAACACGGTGTGGGCTTTGCAGTGAAGAATTCTCTACTGGGAATGATTGAAATTCCAGCAGGAGGAAATGAAAGACTATTATCCCTGCCCTTGGCAACCTCTTGTGGTTTTGCCACCATTATTACTGCATATGCACCGACACTCGATTCCTCTGATGATGTGAAGGATTCGTTCTATAAGGCGTTAGACTCCGTGATCAAGGCAATTCCAAAACCTGACTACATGTATATGCTCGGTGATTTCAATGCTCGTGTGGGCAAGGACTCGAGTTCATGGCCAGTGTGCCTTGGAAAATACAACATCGGTCGCATGAATGAAAATGGGCAAAGGCTGCTGGAGCATTGCACCAGAAATGACCAATGTATTACAAACTCCTTTTTTAAAACAAAAAAAGCTGCATAAGGTCACATGGAAACATCCAAGATCCGGCCATTGGCACCAGCTGGACTTCATCATCACACGGAGACAACACCTGAACCATATATCATTGTCTCGAAGTTAGCACAGTGCTGACTGTGATACGGATCATTCTTTGGTTGTTGCAAGGGTTAGACTGAGACCAAAGAGAATCTACACAGCTAAACACAAATCTAGCCCCAGGATTAATATTATTAACACTCACTATCCTGAAAAGTGCTTTCAGTTTCGACAGCAACTTGAAGACGCTTTCACTGATACACCAGAAAATTGTACAGTAAGTGAAAAGTGGGGTAAATTTAAGGAAACTCTTTATAACACTGCCGTAGGGGTTTACGGCACTGTGGATCATAACAGGCAGGACTGGTTTGCGGCAAACAGCCAGACTCTGCAGCCCTTGATTGATAAGAAGAAGAAAGCTCTCTTAAGAAACAAGGAAAGACCAACCCGTAACACTCTGAGTGAGCTCAAGCAAGCTAGGAAGGATGTGCAAAAGGCTGTCAGGCAGTGTGCAAATGATTATTGGATCAAGTTATGTCAGTTCATTCAAATTGCAAGTGATAAGGGAAACATCAGAAGCATGTATGAAGGAATAATGAAAGCCTGTGGTCCAATGATCAAAAGACGTGCACCACTGAAAACCGTGACTGGAGAAATCATAAATGATAAGAAACAGCAGATGGACAGATGGGTAGAGCACTATTTGGAGCTTTACTCAAGTGAGACCAAACTAGCGGATGATGCCCTCAACGTCATAGAGGCTCTACCCACTCTTGTCCACCTGGACACACTACTCACCACAACAGAAGTTAAGTATGCTATAAATGAACTTGCATCTGGCAAGGCTCTAGGTAAGGATGGGATTCCAATATAGGTTATCAGGAGTGAACAAGACACACTCGCTCTACAGATCCACCAGCTAGCTAATAGAGCTATGCTGGCGAGAAGGACATGTCCCAAAGGATTTCAAAGATTCAAGCATCATAACACTGTACAAGAACAAGGGCGATCGGAGCCACTGCAACAACTATAGGGGTATCTCACTTCTGTGTATTGTTGGAAAAGTATTTGCCAGAATTGTTCTTTAAGCCCTAGGAGATCAAGTCTACCCCGAATCACAGTGTGGCTTTCGACAGAACCGGTCTACCATTGATATGATATTCCCATTGCGACAAATGCAGGAAAAATGCCGTGAACAGAATCAACCACTGTTTATTGCCTTCATCGACCTCACAAAGGCATTTGATTTGGTCAGTCGTGAGGGTCTATTCAAGGCACTAAAGAAGATTGGCTGCCCACCAACTCTTCTGTCCATTGTGGAATCGTTCCACAAAGGCATGAAGGGAACAATCAAGTTTGATGGTACAACTTCAGAAGAGTTTGAAATCAAGAGTGGAGTTAAGCAAGGTTGTGTACTAGCTCCCACCCTCTTTGGAATATACTTTTCACTTCTACTGAAGCATGCCTTTCGTGATCAGGATGCTGGTATATACATTCACTCACGCTCAGATGGTGGCCTCTATAATGCTCAGAGATTGAAGGCCAAGGCCAAAATTAGGAGGGTACTGATCAGAGAGATGGTTTCTGCAGCTGATGCTGCAATTACGACCCACTCTGAGGAAGAATTACAACATCTACTATCTGCATTCTTCAATGCTTCTTCTAAATATGTTTTAACGATTAACAAAAAGAAGACACATATTATGTCACGAGGTGCACATGGGGTACCATCAATCTTTATTGACTATGCCAAATTGGAGATAGTAGACCATTTTACAAATTATCCCTGGATCAGTAAATCAACATCAGGATTGGTTAGGCAGCAACAACAATGAACATCTTAGCAAAACGTGTCTGGGAGAACAGGTAGCTTACTGCCAAAACAAAAGTCCTTGTCTACCAAGCCAGTGTCCTTAGTACTCTTCTTTATGACAGTGAAACCTGGTCAACTTACTCACACCAAGAGAAACGTTTAAACAGCTGTCATATGCGGTGTCTGCGAAGAATACTTGGTATTAAGTAGCAAGACAAAATCACAAATACTGAAGTATTGATACATGTATTGATAATGCACATTGGGAGCAAGTCGCCGCTGAACGTGTTGCATGGAGGACAAACATCAGAAATGGAATAAAGACAAATGAGAAAATTAAGTCACACACCGAGCGTGTGAGACGTAAGATGGTGCATGACGGTGGAAATGACCAAGTGTGGTGAACGCTCCCAGTGTGGCCAAAGGAAACGCTTTAATGACACTCTGAAGATCTCACTAAAAGCTTTTGGAATTCATCATGACACCTGGGAGACTGCTGCCAAAGACCAAAATTCGTGGCGTACATCATTACACAAGGGTGCAGTCACTTGTGAAGTAAACAGAACTGCAAGGGCTGTGAAAAAAGGCTGGGCAGAAAAACCACTGCAGGAGATCCTCCTCCTGGAACGTCAAGCATTCCTTGCCCACATTGTCAAAAAACATGTCGAGCCAAAATAGGCCTTACCAGCCATCTTAAAACTCACAGCTCCATACTTTCAACCCCACTGGATGAAATGAATGGTCATCATCATTCTTGATGGACAAACAACATAACAATATAGCATCGCCATCACCAGCAACATTATCAGCATCATCATCAAGCGAGTTGACGACTATGCCCCGCCACAATGTCCGTTCTCTAGCTTCGTGTCCTCTGGCGAACAATTTAGATTGTTCATTGTGGCTGCCCATTGAATGTTTACAAGTCTTCTGTACAACCATAGATCGGAGACATTTGTTTACCAGCATACTAAATGTCCAGGATTCGCAGCCATATGTTAAAATTTGTTCTTGGTGAGAATTCATTTTCTGATTTCTAATAACAAGACGAGACAGATTCAAACAAAGCATCTGAATTAACCTAAAGGAAACTGGCATGCATTTTTGGGAACTTCTAAACTCATAATCTCACGGATTCATACGTAATTACATAGCGAATGAGCCACACACAGGAGACAATAGGAAATAGAAAAAGGACAAAGACGAACTCGATGAGGTTCGGATGCAATAACACACGATTTTGTCAGACAAGGTGCTTTTCAATCATGCTAAATTATACCCTATTCATTCCCATGTCCTTGATAGCTGCTGCCTTGTGTTTTGATCGAGTTGTAAACCTACGCCCGTGTCTTGAATCTTAATAGAACAACTTCCCTGGAAAGAAAACATAGAAAGAATGTGACATTATCAGATCCGTCACAGTAGAGGTCTGCACGGGGAGAGTTTAGTTTAGTTTAACACAGCCCTGTATCTTAGAACAATGCTAAAAAAAACCCACATAAATTGCGTTTACTCACTTTGTGTGTATTGTGTTGAAGATGGGCCTCACAATCAACTTGGCCATATCAGCGAATGCTTAACAATATATATATATATATATATATATATATATATATATATATATATATATATATATATATATATATATATATATATATTTTTTTTTTTTTTTTTTAGCATATCCTTTTACAGGACTTAGCTGTCAACACCAGCATCTTTCAGCTGTATGTTGATCTCTTGGCAAGATTACGCTCAGTAGTTTGCCATTGCTTTCTGAGCGGCCGGCTCACATACCCCGTAAGTTACCGATGCGATTCGAACCACTGCTGATTTGAACCGTCATCACGTTACCTGACGAGAGTATACGAGATTACGGAGAAAAGTCATAACCTCTAAGCCACGAAGCCGGCATATATATATATATATATATATATATATATATATATATATATATATATATATATATATATATACTAGCTGACCCGGCCCGGCTTCGCCCAGTCTTTGGTGAGGAGCATCTCATTTAATTCATATAAGTAGTCATATAAGTTCCCGTTCCCGTTACCGACTGTCTGTCTGTCTGTCTGTCTGTCTGTCTGTCTGTCTGTCTGTCTGTCTGTCTGTCTGTCTGTCTGTCTGTCTGTCTGTCTGTCTGGCTGGCTGTCTGTCTGTCTGTCTGTCTGTCTGTCTGTCTGACCCGGCCCGACATTGCCCAGCTCCTGGTGTGGAGCATCTCATTTAATTCATATAAGTAGTCATATAAGTTCCCGTTCCCGACTGTCTATCTGTCTGTCTATCTGTTTGTCTATCTGTCTGCCTGACCCTGCCCGGTTTCGCCCAGTCCCTGGTGGGGAGCATCTCATTTAATTCATATAAGTAGTCATATAAGTTCCCGTTTCCGTTACCGACTGTCTGTCTGTCTGTCTGTCTGTCTGTCTGTCTGACCCGGCCCGGCTTCGCCCAGCACCTGATGGGGAGCATCTCATTTAATTCATATGAGTAGTCATATAAGTTCCCGTTCCCGACTGTCTGTCTGTCTGTCTGTCTGTCTGTCTATCTATCTGTCTGTCTGTCTGTCTGTCTGTCTGTCTGTCTGTCTAATCATTTATTGGTTGCAGTTAGAACAACCTTAGATAAACGAAGACCAACTTGGTAATATATTAACTTGGGTAAATGGAGAAGCGGCAGCAGCAGCAGAAGAAGAAGAAAAAGGAGGAGTAGGAGCTGGGAGGAGGAAGAGGGAGGAGGAGGGAGGAGGAGGAGAAAGAGAGAAGAGGAGGATGGAGGAGGGAGAGGGAGGAGGGGGAGGAGAAGAGGAAGAGGGTAGGAGGTGGAATATAACGCATATGCCTGTAGATTTAATAATGGCTGATGTTGTTCCATGTCTTCTTAGAGTTGGCGACAGTGTAAAGAAATATAAAATCTTCAAACTTGATAGAGATAAGGTAACTATTATTTATTCATTCTTTAAGCAAAAAAAGATGAGTTACAATGTTATGCATTATGCATTATTTTTATGAAAACTTTGAAAATGCCTTACAGATTGTATCATTATTTATTATAACTCATATGCCGGTACATAACTATGGACAAAGAGTTTATAAATCTTTGAAAACGATGCCACAATATGACTATAAGTTATACAGAAAAGTTATGCCCCTTGAAATAACTTTTACAGAGTTAAGTCCCCTGAAATAGATGAAATCATAATGAAAAATGAAATAATTTTGGGTAAGCAGCCGATTTCATACTAAAAAAATATGACAGTGGGCTGCGCTGGAATGAAAGGAAGACGTGTAAAAAATTTCATCTCAATGGGATGGGCCGTTCGCGAGCGCATTAGGGACATATAGACAGACAGACAGACGGACGGAGATCGCCTTTTATATATAAGATATACCCATCCATGTTGGGTTTTCCTCTTGTCCGCTTACTCGTTAGGCCTCCCTCCATATACATCTTTTCCAGACTCTACACGCCCAAAGTATTTCATTTCCCTCACTTTCGTTTGTCTTAATAACCACATTTCTTTGACAATGAATCCCTGTTGAACGGTTCAGTGTGTTCTCTATTTCGCCCATGCAGGAGGAGGAGAGGGAGGAGGAGGGAGGATTAGGAGAGAGTAGGAGGAGGGAGGAGGCGGAGGGAGAAGGAAGAGGGAGGAGGAAGAGGGAGAAGGAGGAGGGAGAAGGAGGAGAAGGAGGGGAGGAGGAGGGAAGAGGAGGAGGGGAGGAGGAGGAGGGAGGAGGAGGAATGTGAAGGGAGGAGGAGGGAGGAGGTAGAGGGAGGAGGAGGAGGAGGGAGGCGGAGAGAGGAGGAGGGAGGAGGAGGAAGAGGGAGGAGGAGGAATGTGAAGGGAGGAGGGGGGAGGAGGTAGAGGGAGGAGGAGGGAGGAGGAGGGATTAGGAGGAGGAGGGAGGAGTAGGGTGGAGGAGGAGGCGAGGAGTAGGGTGGAGGAGGAGGCGAGGAAGAGGGAGGAGGAGGGAGAAGGAGGGAGGAGGAGAACGCAGGAGGAGAAGGGAGCAGGAGGAGGATAGGGAGGAGGAGGGAGAGGGAGGAGGAGGGAGGAGGAGGAGAGAGTAGGAGGAGGGAGGAGGCGAAGGGAGAAGGAAGAGGGAGGAGGAGGAGGGAGAAGGAGGAGAAGGAAGAGGGAGGAGGAAGAGGGAGAAGGAGGAGGGAGAAGGAGGAGGAGGGAAGAGGAGGAGGGAAGAGGAGGAGGGGAGGAGGAGGAGGAATGTGAAGGGAGGAGGAGGGAGGAGGTAGAGGGAAGAGGAAGAGGAGGGAGGCGGCGAGAGGAGGAGGGAGGAGGAGGAAGAGAGAGGAGGAGGAATGTGAAGGGAGGAGGGGGGATGAGGTAGAGGGAGGAGGAGGTAGAGGGAGGAGGAGGGAGGAGGCGGAGAGGGAGGAGGAGGAAGGAGGAGGGGGAGGAGTGATGAGGAGGGAGGAAGAAGGAGGAGGAGGGAGGAGGAGTGATGAGGAGGAGGGAGGAGGAGGGAGGAGGAGGGAGGAGGAGGAGGGAGGAGGAGGAAGAGGGAGGAGGAGGAATGTAAAGGGAGGAGGAGGGAGGAGGTAGAATTAGGAGGAGGGAGGAGGAGGAGAGTGAGGAGGAGGAAGGAGGAGGAGGAGGAGGAGGGAGGAAGAAGGAGGAGGAGGGAGAAGGAGGGATGAGGAGGAGGAGGGAGGAGGAGGAAGAGGGAGGAGGAGGAATGTGAAGGGAGGAGGAGGTAGAGGGAGGAGGAGGAGGGAGGAGGAGAAGGGAGGAGGAGGAGGGAGGAGGAGGAAGAGGGAGGAGGAGGAATGTGAAGGGAGGAGGAGGGAGGAGGTAGAGGGAGGAGGAGGAGGGAGGAGGAGGAGTGAGGAGGAGGAGAGGGAGGAGGAGGAAGGAGGAGGGGGAGGAGGGAGGAGGAGGAGGGAGAAGAAGGAAGGAGGAGGAGGAAGGAGGGAGAGGAAGGAGGGAGAATGAGGAGGGGAGGAAGGAAAGAGAGGTGGAAGGGGAGGAGGAGGGAGGAGGAAAGAGGTAGGGGGAGGAGGAGGTAGAGGGAGGAGGAGGAGGAAGGAAAGGGAGGAGGGAGGAGGTAGGAGGAGGAAGAGGGAGAAGAAGGGAGAAGGAGGAGGGAGGATGATGAGGGAGAAGGAGGCAGGAGGAGGAGGAGGGAGGCAGGAGGAGGAGGGATGAGGAGGGAGAGGGAGGAGGAGGGAAGATGAGGGAGGAGGGGGGAGGAGGCGGAGGGAGTAGGAGGGAGGAGGATGGAGGAGGAGGGGAGAGGAAGAGGGAGAAGGAGGAGCTAGGAGGGAGAGGGAGGAGGAAGAGGAGAAGGGTGGAGGGAGGAGGTAGAGGGAAGAGAAGAGAGGGGGAGAGAGTTCGCCATTCCGAATTCATACTCGTCTAGTTCTTCCCTTCTACACGACTGTAGATAACTTCCTTACACATAAAAAGATGAATTGTTATTGATATTGCCGTGGCATGGAGGAATATCAGCAGCAGAGTTGATCCAAAAAACCAAAGACTGAGATCTACGGAGAGCCATGAACGCCTACGCCAGCCGGCACGGCACTTGATGATGATGATTGCCGTGTGACGATTCTGTGTAGTCACGTCATTTTCTTCCCTTTCCCTAGTGTTTTGGTTCGGGGATTCTTTCATCATCATCATCATATATTTACGTACGTATTTTGGGAGGGGGAGGAGGGAGGAGGAGGAAGAAGAAAAAAAAAACTATGACAGTTGACAGCTCTGGAATGAAAGGAAGGCGTGTAGAAAATTTCATCTCAATCGGATGGGCCGTTCGCGAACAAATAAAGGACATACATATTTACATACATACATATATACATATATAGCAAGGGAAGTAGGAACAGCTTGGCTACATAGACTATTCAACCATGTTTGGGTAGAACAACAGACACCACGAGACTGGGGAAACGCCATAATTATCCCAATTTGGAAAAACAAAGGCAGCAAAAGAGATTGCACACAATACAGAGGCATTTCACTGTTGAGTCATACTGGGAAAATATTTTGCAAAATTCTTGAAAAAAGATTACGAACTACTTTAGAACCCCAGCTAAGCGAAACGCAGCTTGGATTTAGGAAAAACAAAGGATGCACAGACGCCATTTTTGCTCTTAGACAACTTATAGAAAAATCAATTGAATTCAATGAAACACTCTACTTAGCCTTTGTTGACCAAGAAAAGGCATTTGATAGGGTAGATAGAAACAAGCTGTGGGAAATCCTTAAACAATATGGAGTGAGTACACATCTAACAAACCTATGTAGAAGTTTATACGACAACAGTGAATGCATAGTGAGAGCAACTGGAGGACACTCAGAACCCTTCACCATAAGATCTGGAGTACGACAAGGTTGTGTCCTGTCCCCTCTCTTGTTCATAACATATATAGACAACATATGTAAAGAAACCAGCCAAGCAGAGACAGCAAGAATACCGCATGACGAGAACACAGAAGAAGAACCATCTGCAAATCTAACCATTAGAGAACTCCTGTTTGCGGACGACCAAGCACTAATAGCAAAATCAGAAGCTGAATTACAAGACCACATGAATAGTCTAAACGAAATGTGTAGGGAACATAACATGAAAATTAGCACAAGCAAAACAGAGGTAATGACTATAACTAAAGAAGAACAAACAGCAACAATTCACCTAAACGAACATCCCTTGAAACAAGTAAAGAGCTTCAAGTACCTAGGAAGTATAATATCATCAAATGGCAGATCAGAAGACGAGATCGAAAATAGGTGCAATAAGGCAAATCAACTCATTGGACAAATGGCACCAATACTAAAGAACAAACATGTATCAATAACTACTAAGAAAGCACTTTACAACACAATCTTCCTACCAACTCTGTGCTACCAATGCCAAACCTGGACAATGACAGAAAAAGAGAAAAGAAAAATCACAACAACAGAAATGAGGTTCCTGAGAAGAATACTCAACGTATCAAGAAGAGATAAGATCAGAAATGAAGAAATCAGGACTAAAGTGGGGGTTAAAGCTGCTCTAGATTTTATTAGAAAGCAGCAAGTCAAATGGTTTGGCCATGCAAGTAGGCTACCAGTCAACAGCATGCCACAACAGGCAATGACGTACAGACCAGATGGAAACAGAGGAAGAGGCCGACCACGTAAACGCTGGACGGAGGGAATAACAGAATCCATGGGAATGTCGATATACGAAGCCCATAACCGGGCACTCTCACGAAGTTTATACTTCACCTCGACACCGCAAGGTACAAGAGGAACATGATGAGATGAGATGAGATGAGATACATATATACATACATATTTACATACATACACTTTGTTTTATAAATATATATATATATATATATATATATATATATATATATATATATATATATATATATATATATATATATATATATATATATATATATATATATATATATATATATATATATATATATATATATATATATATATTTAGTTAGTTAGTTAGTTAGTTAGTTAGTTAATCGCAGTTCCAACTTCACAGCTATGGGTCGTCCCCATTATGCTCCGTTCCTGTGCCAGTGAATATCACACAAAACGCTCCCCACTGCCGAGTGTGAATATATATATATATATATATATATATATATATATATATATATATAGATATAGATATATATATATATATATATATATATATATATATATATATATATATATATATATGTATATAATCTCATCTCATCATGTTCCTCTTGTACCTTGCGGTGTCGAGGTGAAGTATAAACAGCGGGAGAGTGCCCACTTACGGGCTTCATGTATCGATATTCCCTTGGACTCTGTTATTCCCTGCGTCCATCGTTTACGCGTACGGCCTCTTCCTCTGCTTCCATTTGATCTGTACATCATTGCTTGTTGTGGTATACTGTTAGTTGGTAACCTAATCGCAGGGCAAAACCATTTGACTTGCTGCCTTCTAAAAAAAACTAGCGCAGCTGTAACCCCCACTTTAGTCCTAATTTCTTCATTTCTGATCTTGTCTCTTAATGATACAATGAGTATTTTTCTCAGGAATCTAATTTCTGTTGTTGTGATTTTTCTTTTCTCTTTTTCTGTCATTGTCCAGGTTTGGCATTGGTAAAATAGAGCTGGTAGGAAGATTGTGTTGTAAAGTGCTTTCTTAGTAGTTATTGATACATGTTTGCTGTTTAGTATTGATGTCATTTGTCCAGTGATATATATTCATTAATTCATTCAGTAGCATGTCCTTGGCAGAACCTCACTCACATAACAACCTTTCGGAAAACCTCTCGATCATAAGCAAGATTTCCCGCGTCGATACACCCATCTGGAGATCATCCGCCACATCCTGCACCCATCTTCTCTTTGGCCTTCCTCTTCCTCTCTTCCCAGGCATATACCCCACCATTATTGTCGTCTCCAAACTTTTATGACGTTTCGAGTGACCAAATATTTAAATTTTCTTTGTTTTGTCGACTTTAATAGCCAACCTTCTTCAATATTCAGCTCTAGATGTATGAATGCATTTATTATTTTCTTTATACAATATATTATTAGAACTCGCCTATAACAGATATCTTCAACGTCAATTATGCGCTGTCCAGCTTGTTTAGTAAGTGTCCAGGTCTCAGGAGTGTATATTGCAATGGGAAAGATGCATGCTCTTATAAATTTAATTTTTGTGGTTCTATCTGTCACTCTCGACAATTTATTCAGTTGTTTTAGTCTTTAAAGAGCAATAGATATTCGTCTTTTAACTTCTTTCATTGTGTCACCATTGTTGGTAATCAATAACCCAAGATATTTGAAATGTTCCACCACCTCCAATTTTTCCTCATTAACATATATTTCTTTATCTTTCTTTAGTAGTTTTATCTGTTTGAATTATCTTTGTTTTTGCTATGTTAAGATATAAGTTGTGATTTTTACTATTCAATTGGGTTGAGGTTATTGAGTTTTCTATGCCATTCTGTAATGTGGATAGTAATACTGTATCACCAGCATACCGAATCTCTGGTACGTCATGACCACCAATATACAGGGCATCATATAGCTCCCTGTTTATATCATCTATGAAATTTATCATTATATTTTCGGCGTACAGGTTAAACACACACACACACACACACACACACACACACACACACACAAACACACACACACACACACACACACGCACGCACTCACACACACACACACACACACCACATACTTACGTATGTTTGTGGATTTGTTTGCACTCGTAATGATATTCTCTAAAACAGGGGAGCGTTTGAGGTGTTAATGAATATTATTTTGTGGGTCCTGAAATCATGCCTGTAGTTTTAACATCGACATTCATTACGTGGACACAGATAATGAAATCTGTTAGATGAAATGGCTCGGTGAAGAGAATGAAGTGAGACGGATAACCTCTCAAGGTGCACCGATACTGATTTAAAAAGACAGCAAAACTGGACGTAAAAACCCCAGCCCAGCACCGCCAATGAAGTTGACTACTTCCATTCTCAGCAGGTATTGTTTAAACCGTGTACGAACATTGGCATATTGCAAACCGGTGTACGAACACTGGCAACGTGTAAATCGGTGTACAAACGTAGATAAAGTGTAAGCCAATGTACGAATAAAGGTATAGTGCAAACCGGTGTACGAACAGTGGCAAGATGTAAACCGGCGTACAAAGGTAAAATCTAAACCGCTATACAAACAAAGGCAAAGTAAAACACAGTATACAAAGGCAAAGTGTAAACCTGTGTACGAATAAAAATAAAGTGTAAAGCGGTGTACAAACAAAGGCAAAGTGTAAACCGGTGTGCATACATAGGCAAAGTGTAAACCGGTGTACACACATAGACAAAGTGTAAACCGGTGTACGAATACTAAAAAAAAGTATAAAGCTGTGTACAAACAAAGGCAAAGTGTAAACCTGTGTACAAATAAAAATAAAGTGTAAACATGTGTATAAATAAAAATAAAGTGTAAACCGGTGTACACACAAAGGCAAAGTGTAAACCTGTGTACATATAAAAAAAATAACATGTAAACTGATGTTCAAACAAAGGCAAAGTGTAAACCTGTGTACAAACAAAGGCAAAGTGTAAACCGGTATATGAACAAAGGCAAAGTGCTGCCTCATCGCAAGACGGTGAATTCCAAAACCTTGAACTACATTGAGAAGAGAAAACAAGAGACGATAAGAAAGAGAAAAAAAAAATGGAACAGCCTTAAAGAAAGCCAGTATTAGCAAGAAGATAGGGTGAATAGAAATTGAGATTTTTTTTTTTTTTTTTGGAATTCGGCCTGTGATTCCTTCAGAGGCTGCAGGTAACATGATAGCCCTGAAGAAAATAAGACTGGATAATAAAAAGCGAGTTGTGTTTCCTCTCTGTCCGTGCAAGTTTCCTCCTCTCTCCCTTTCTTGCAGCTTCACCATTTCCAGTAACCTTTCACTTGTAGAACGGGGCCACAGATAACACATTGATCAATTGGCTGGCGGGAATCGAGTGAAACCCTGCAGCCTTACTGTAACCTTGGACTTACGTGGTCGGCTGCTCGCCTCAATGCGAGAAATAATGCATCTTCTTTCGAGATTGTTTTATCAGGCAGACAAGAAACACTAGCGAGGGCTTCAAGATTAAAATGCGTTCTCTTCTTTTCTGTTTAAATTTACCGCGGTTGGACAATGAGAATTGTGTGGTGGTTGGAGCATATCTTTCGCCATTTTCTTACGATCTTGGAGGAGCACAGAGTTCCACTTTAAGTGAGTTTTACCCACTGTGCATTAAGGAATCTTTACTCTATTATTTGCTTAAATACATTATTGTATGTTTTTTTTTTTTTTTTTACAGTATTCTGTAACATGTTCCATTTCACAACAGTGTTTACTACCAGCCTGAAATATTTCGGAGGAACAAAGACATGGTCTATCATAGCACTAGTTCGCTTCAATTTACACTATGTCTCTGGTCTTTGTTGTGTTAATGAAAGGTGGTGATATAGTAATGTAGATTAGAAAGTAGACGGTTGTTGTTGTTGTTGTTGTTGTTGTTGTTGTTGTTGTTGTTGTTGTTGTTGTTATCTTCTACTTATGCCATTAGGCGTCGTGGGGAGGGGTGATTGAAATTCCAGTACCTGTGCTAGAGTATTTCCTCCAATTTCCTCCATGAGTCATGAGCATAATTTTTTTAAGATCAAGTAAATTCCCTACCAGTTTGCTAGACCTGTCATTTGTTATATTTGCTACTACCACCATGTCACAAATATCAAACTTCCCGTCTGACACAGTCTTCATATCAGCTAGCGGTCGACGTGTTTAATCTAATGTGTGCTCATTCCAAGTGCGTGTGTTTAACAGTGACTGAGATTTCCCCAGAGGTATAAGAATAATTTAAGAAATGTTAGACACTCGTCTGCCCGCCCGGTGGTCATGGCTTCGAATTCGCATCGGCGTGAAATTTTAAAATTATCGTAGGCTCCCAAATGGACCCATCTAAAATGGGTGCCAGGAAATGTTTTAAGAAACCAAGAAGGCTGGGGCGATACTGACCACATCGTTAATGGACATCAGATTGGTCTGTAAAGATATGGTTCTAGCACCATAAGCCCAATACGACCTTTACTACAGGGTTTATTTTTAATGACTGTGCAGTGTTTGCAAATATTGCCGATCCATGTTTTGTATTCACCCTCTATAAAGTTCATGCAACATAATAGGTGAATACAAAACTTGGACCGGCAATATTTTCAAACACTGCACAGTCATTAAAAATACATCCTGTAGAAGAAATGTAGTTGTCAGTAAATTAGTGATAAAATGAACAGTTTAAATAATAAATATGCAATGTTTAGTAAATATGTAATTGTAGGTCTCAAACGAAATTACGGTTTGAGTAGAACTTCCGAAACTGATTTAACATGTTTAGCAAGTTCCATTTCAATAAAATATTTTAAACCACATATTTAAAACATATTAAAACATATTATTGTAAACTTGTTAGCAAAAACCGTGAGCTGAATATTCAACTTGCGGATGTAAAGTGGCAATAATTCATAGCACATGCGTTATTTCTTCTTTACTTCTGCCCGTTATCTGCACAAGTAGTATCGCTGCAACTAAACAATATACGTGACTGTTTTTCGGTGTTATGGTTAGGGCTTGACGCATTAGGGATTTACGCATTAAGGCTTTACGCTGACAAAGGCGTGAGCGCGGTCGGACGAGAGTTCCGTGTCAGTTCTCTATGTTCTCTACGGGAGGGAAAGACTAACACCAATTCTTCCGTGCACTCAGTCCCACTACAATGTGCTGGTTCTAACACTTCACATACAAAATGTGCTGGTTCTAATACTTCACATACAAAATGTGCTGGTTCTAACACTTCACATACAAAATGTGCTGGTTCTAATACTTCAATACAAACAGCAGGCACCTTCTACAAGAACAATTTTGTTTGGGTTGTTTGTTATTACATCTAAACAGTTAGTATTATCTTGCGCCATTTTCTTACGATCTTGGAGAAGCATAGTTCCACCTTAAGTGAGTTTTACCCAATGTGCTTTGAAAAAGCTTTACTTTATTATTTATTTCAATAAATTATCGTATGTTTATCTACACATTTCAACACCATGAGACGTATTAAGTATATGATGCGAGTCTCATTTCCTTTGTAGACTTCTAGACACGCCTGGACGATGTGGTCAATATCCCGCAGAATGGCTTTACTTCCGAGACGTGAAATAGGCTCGATTGAATTGTGAATCCGAATCCACGGACATCCAGTCCGATGTGAAAATTCGCACTCATAACCACAGGGTCGGCAGGCAAGTTGGCTGGCACTGCACTAACACAGCTGCCTTACTTTACTGTTAGTTAATTGTATGTCCTTCACGGGACGTAGCACTCAACGCAATCATGTATTGACTGTTTGTTATTTACTAGACAAGTTTAGTTCAGTAATTTTGCTTTGTTTTCTGAATGGCCGACGCCTCTTGCCATCGAAATCAACGCAAAGCGGTCGACATGGCTGAAAGATACCAGCGCTCTAGCTATAATCGTCCCCTATACCCATCAGTTGGATTTCGACTTTGACTACTCGTTCAGAAAGCAATGAAAAATGCCTGAACGTAGAATTCGCTAGGACATCAATCCAGGGTTGGTGTTGGTAGTCACGTTCTGCAAAGGACATGCGTTTTTCACTATTTGTTTATTTGTATATATTTGTTTTCACTATGTGTTTATTGTGTTGTGTTTTCTCTCATTACCTTCCGTTACATAATTCACCTGCCGTGTTTATTGTGTTGTGTTTTCTCTCATTAACTTCCGTTGCATAATCCACCTGCCGTGTTTATTGTGTTGTGTTTTCTCTCATTAACTTCCGTTGCATAATTCACCTGCCGTGTTTATTGTGTTGTGTTTTCTATCATTAACTTCCGTTACATAATTCACCTGCCGGGTTTATTGTGTTGTGTTTTCTCTCATTAACTTCCGTTACATAATTCACCTGCCGTGTTTATTGTGTTGTGTTTTCTCTCATTAACTTCCGTTACATAATTCACCTGCCGTGTTTGTTGTGTTGTGTTTTCTCTCATTAACGTCGGTTACATAATTCACCTGCCGTGTTTATTGTGTTGTGTTTTCTCTCATTAACTTCCTTTACATAATTCACCTGCCGTGTTTGTTGTGTTGTGTTTTCTCTCATTAACTTCGGTTACATAATTCACCTGCCGTGTTTATTGTGTTGTGTTTTCTCTCATTAACTTCGGTTACATAATTCACCTGCCGTGTTTATTGTGTTGTGTTTTCTCTCATTAACTTCCGTTACATAATTCACCTGCCGTGTTTGTTGTGTTGTGTTTTCTCTCATTAACTTCCGTTACATAATTCACCTGCCGTGTTTATTGTGTTGTGTTTTCTCTCATTAACTTCCGTTACATAATTCACCTGCCGTGTTTATTGTGTTGTGTTTTCTCTCATTAACTTCCGTTACATAATTCACCTGCCGTGTTTATTGTGTTGTGTTTTCTCTCATTAACTTCCGTTACATAATTCACCTGCCATGTTTATTGTGTTGTGTTTTCTCTCATTAACTTCGGTTACATAATTCACCTACCGTGTTTGTTGTGTTGTGTTTTCTCTCAATAACTTCCGTTACATAATTCACCTGCCGTGTTTGTTGTGTTGTGTTTTCTCTCATTAACTTCCGTTACATAATTCACCTGCCGTGTTTATTGTGTTGTGTTTTCTCTCATTAACTTCCGTTACACAATTCACCTACCGTGTTTGTTGTGTTGTGTTTTCTCTCATTAACTTCCGTTACATAATTCACCTGCCGTGTTTATTGTGTTGTGTTTTCTCTCATTAACTTCGGTTACATAATTCACCTGCCGTGTTTATTGTGTTGTGTTTTCTCTCATTAACTTCCGTTACATAATTCACCTGCCGTGTTTGTTGTGTTGTATTTTCTCTCATTAACTTCCGTTACATAATTCACCTACCGTGTTTGTTGTGTTGTGTTTTCTCTCATTAACTTCCGTTACATAATTCACCTGCCGTGTTTATTGTGTTGTGGTTTCTCTCATTAACTTCCGTTACATAATTCACCTGCCGTGTTTGTTGTGTTGTGTTTTCTCTCATTAACTTCCGTTACATAATTCACCTACCGTGTTTGTTGTGTTGTGTTTTCTCTCATTAACTTCCGTTACATAATTCACCTGCCGTGTTTATTGTGTTGTGTTTTCTCTCATTAACTTCCGTTGCATAATTCACCTGCCGTGTTTATTGTGTTGTGTTTTCTCTCATTAACTTCCGTTACATAATTCACCTGCCGTGTTGATTGTGTTGTGTTTTCCCTCTAAACTTTATCCATGCGATGTAGTTTCATTTTCTCACTTATTTCAATATAAAGAAAACTTCACCACTAAGGACAGCTTCTGTTGGAAATTATTCACCATACTTAAACATTTATTACATTATTATTTTCTCACTTATTTCAAAATAAAGAAAACTTCACCAATGAGGATAGCTTCTGCTGGAAATTATTGACTATGCTTGAACATTTATTACATTATCACTTTCTCATTTATTTCAATGTAAAGACAACTTCACCAAGGAGGGCGCTTCTGATTAAAATTATTGTCCAAACTTGAACATTTATTACATTATCATTTTCTCACTTATTTCAAGATATAGACAAGTTTTTTTCAATGAGGACGGCGTCTGATTAAAATTATTGACCAAACTTGAACATTTAATACATTATCACTTTCTAACTTATTTCAATATAAAGAAAACGTCACCACTGAGGACAGCTTCTGATGGAAATTATTGACCAAACTTGAACATTTAATACATTATCACTTTCTGAATTATTTCAATATAAAAAAAAAACTTCACCATTGAGGACCTCATGCGATGGAAATTATTGAACATATATGAACATGTACTACGAGTATAATGTCACTTAAACTAAATAAACATAATTTAACCCCATGTTGATGTTCCAGCCAATTTTACATTGAACAGTTTCCCATAGCTTTCAGAGCGAGAAATAAACATTGAAGTCCAACTGACCAGTTTGTTGAGTGGACCCACTACCCCACCGTCAGCGCATAGGCAGTATAAAATCAAGCCTGTTAAATCTTTCGGCCACGCTGACATCCACAGTTAAATTAGTCATCACCATCATCATGTGCCATGACGATAAGCGTGGGTGGTCATTGTCATAGCGTACTTCAAAACATGTGTTTCATACCGGATGCGTCTAACGAGGACAATTACGTCAGTTGATAATGTAATTAATTAATTATGAAATAGATACCGGGAGAATGGCGGTATCACTGCAGGCTTGTACATTTTCAAGGTATGTTTGCACTTTGAGTTATGTAATATGCGTGAGCATTTAAATTAAACCCAGCCTCTACACCCGCCCTCTCCAATTTCCGTGGAATTAAAAATTTAGTCAAATGATATAATGAACAGCTGGCATTCATTGCACGACTTTGTAATGTGTTTACATAAACATAAGACTATCTAATAAACACAAACACGCACACATAGACACATGTGTGTTTGTATATGTGTGTTTATTTTTACTTGTGTCTGTGTGTGCGTCCGCGTGTTTAGTCAGATGATTGGTTGGTCCGTTGATTAGTTGCGATTCCAATTTCACTGCAACAGGTCACCCCATAATTGCTCGTTATTGTACCAGCGAACACCTCACACAATACCCTTCACTATCCCATGTGACAAGTGAAACAGACAACAGTCACGACAAAATAAAAGCACGTACACGCACAATTCTGCCGTAAAAATACCAAAAAAAAAAAAAACACGTCTGACACTAGAACTACAGTTCATCGTCCATGGAAGTAACAATAACTAGAAAACCAGCAGTTGCACATGCATTATCGCAAACAACAAACAAGCTAGCTCAGCAACAGGGCACCGGCCATTTTTCTTAACATTAATTTCACAAATCAAACCACCGCGGATAGACACAAAAGCTTTGCACATTAAATCCACAGCACACCGTGTCGTACCTAGAACTCAGTCTAGTAGCTTGGCATCGAAATCATGTTCTACAAGTCAAAATGAAGAAAATTAACCAGCAAAAATTGGCCAGAAGTAAACAGCACTCCAAGGCCTTAATGGATCGCCCGCCTATCCAAAATATTGGAACGGAAGTGTGCTCGTGCGTGTGTGCAACTCGCTTATCCAATACATCCTCTCATTTGAGGTTAGATAAAGAATTCAGACATGTTATAGGTAACTAGGTGGTTGTTGGCTGTAAGTCTTGAACAATAAATTAATAAGATATTAATTATAGAGATTTACAGAAGAGGACTGAAAAATCCTTGGATTGCCATAATAATGTATTTAAGTGCTTTTAAAGAGCCTAGGACACCCAGATAGCTGGCGCGTTAGTGACGTTGATAGCGAACTGCACTGGTAATGGCATGAGCATGGTCGGACGCAGGTTCGACGCCTGAGCTCGTCGCCTCCGAAAGTGAGGGAAAGAATGGCCACCTATTCCTCCGTGCATTCAGGCTTACAATATGTGACGGTGTCATCATTCCCCCGTGCATTCAGGCTTACAATATGTGACGGTGTCATCATATCACAGGCCCATAGCACGAAATTGTTTGGTGACAAGTGCAACTACTTTTAGTGCACTGGACTGAGTTTTTCATGTGGATTGGATTTCCCTATTTCCACGGTCTTCCGGTCCCCAGCATGGCGGTTAGGCATTGAACCGCTACGGCCTCTGGAGTATTTATTTTTATGGCTGCGGTTTGCATTTCGCATTTTCCTCATGTTGGACTGGTAGTATATGATTCTGTCGCCCTGCTACTGAGTGAGTGCGTGGCGCGACTCTGGGAGCTGTGATATTCACGTGGAATGCTTTTACATGTCCGCTTTTGTTGTACAGTGACCTGCATGTTTGGAACAATGGCTACCGGCTGTTGCTGAATTGACTGATTTGCCTTTTTGGTTCACGAGTGCATTTTTCAGGAGACTCCTGGGAGTCGGCGCTGGAGATACGGAGTTCGCGCTTTATAGGACGCTTTCGGCGGGTCGCCCTGCGGATAGAGACAGAGCCATGTGAGAAAACCCGGGTCAATGAGGTCTTTCTGATGACTGCCGATTCCATCGACGATGAACTGTGGTTTTCGTGGATGACTTTTGTGTTGGCATTCTGGCGGCGGCATTATGCACAGTGTACCTGTACGAGCTGTTGGATTGCCGAGAATCCTGTCTGTTCCACTTTTCACATTGGACAGTGGGGAGCATTCTGTGTGTTATTCACTGGCACAGGAACGGAGCATAATGGGGACGACCCGTTGCCGTGAAGTTGGAACCTCGACTAACTAACTAACTAACTAACTAACTAACTAACTAACTAACTAACTAACTAACTAACTAACTAACTAACTAACTACCATGACTAATTAACTAACTAACTGACTGACTGACTAACTAACTAACTAACTAACTAACTAACTAACTAACTAATAAACAAACTAACTAACTAACTAACTAACTATTTCCAGTGTCCCTCACCATCAGGCGAACCTACTCCGATTTCTGAGGTACTTATAATTTACGTTTCAATGTCCAGAACGAGATGTCGACATTTCAGTTCAACTGACCGGTGTAGGAGTTGAACCCACTACCTCGGCATTGTTTAACAACAATGGATCATATCCATTCGACTTTGCTGACTTCTATTTCCAGGAGGGCTTCTATTCGACTTTCTATTTGCATGTTGGTGAATTTGATATAGAAGTGATAACAAAATAGTCGAAATGCAACTACAACTGTGGATAACCTGATTATCTCTATAAATATATTGTCATATCTCTCCCCAGTATATTATGTGCAACGGAATGTGGAGAACGCTCGCGTGAGTACTGAGTCATATGGCTAAAATATTGATGAAAACTATAGTGAGGAAAATAAGACATGGAATAAAACATGAAAGTGGAGATGAGTACTGTGTATCTATGGAAGGTAAAGGCACAACCAATGCTTTATACATCTTGAGAACATTAACGGAAAGAACGACTGAAATGCATAGAGGTCTATATTTGCATTTTCTTAACTATAATAAAGTGGTTGATAAGGTGAAACATGAAGAAGAAATTAGAATGTTGGACAATTTTAAACATTGATAGTAAAGATGTGAGATATATATTGCCAAAAAAAAAGAGACAGCCATGAGATTAGACAAAAAGGTAGGAACTTTTCAACACATTAACAAGATGATAGACAAGGTTGTGTGCTATCACCTGGCCTGTTCAGTTTGTGCAGGGAAATAATAATTAGATCCGTGCAAGACATGCCAGAAATATCGGTTGCTGGGCATAATGTAAACAACCTGCGTTATGTTTATGGTATGGCTTTGGTGGCTGAAAATAAAAGATAGTTACAAGAAATGCTAGGTATAGTTGCAACATAAAGTCAAAACAAAGGTCTTAGTCTGAACAACACAAAAAACAGAAGTAATAGTAATTATTTTAAAAAAAATAGTTTTCTTAAATGCAATTGAAAGGGCCAGAAATTGGTTTGAAACAAGTCAATTGATTTAAATATGTAGGTACTTTGATTACAGCAGATGGAAGACGTACTAAAGAAGTTAAATGTAGAATTAGTTCAAGCAAAAGCAACATGAGGAATATTTTGAGCAATATATTTTTGTCACTCAATGTGAGAAATGGGATTCTTAAGAGCTGTATCGAGCCAATCCTGATGTGCGGAAGTGAATCATGGGCAATTAAAAATTATTAATTAATTATGTGGAAACTAGTTTTACATAAGAATTATAAGAACACCATTGGCGGGAAAAAAGTGTAATGAAGATATCTTAAAAGAAGTTACTCGTAATTGAAAAAGAGTATTGGTAACTCGCATGAGATGAAAATATTCCACACTCTCTGAGAACGTCTTTAAGAGTATGTCGTTACAACCGGAAAGATGGAGGGTAGGATATCCTGAGGAAACCAAGAGAGAAGATGCTGGACAGTTTGAAATCATTGTATGGAGAAACATCGATATCAGAAGTGATTAGTAGCATAAGAGAGAGAGAATTCTGTAGACAGACATGATCACCAACGTCACACTGCGTTGACTATTAAAAATAATTAGTACATATCCTTTACATTTCGTCGCAGTCAGCCCCAGCATTTGTTTCCTGTTCGTGATCTCTTGGCAAGTTTATGTTCAGTAGTTTGCCATTGATTTCTGAACTACCGGCACCCATACCATTTCGTAAAAAACCAACGCAAAGAGGTCTGCTGCCAAATCACCCACAGCTGTGTTTCGAACGCGGTATGCGAGACTACGAACTGCGACCGTAACTTCTTCGCCACGGAGCCGGCATTGACTATAAGTAGAAGAATATTACGCATTATTCTGTTTCATTTTCCTCAGCCCTATAGTTACCATAATAGTAATTAATATTAACTTGTCAGTAATGCTTTTTCAAATGTCCCATGCGTTCGTTTCTATTGCGTATTTTACATTTCTTGTTGTACATTTAACTTATTTAATATAGTCGATGATTCAACTCCGTACACGATGATTCGCCCGATATAGCTCTCTACAACCCTTTTTCTCACTTCGTTGACAAAGATACATTGCACAAAATATTCTTCATCTTGCGAAATGCTGCGTTTCCCTGGGCTCTTCTTCATTTAACTTATTTAATACATCTTCCATCTGCTGTGATTAAAATACTGACAGACTTACACCCATTGACTTGTTTAAGACTAGTTTAAGTCACCTTGATGTTGCACATGTGAAAACATTTAAGAGAAGTATGAATGGAATAAAGTATGAAAGGAGAGATAAGTAGGGCGGAATGTTAATCGGGCCTGAGAATGTTCGACTGTAATCTTCTTAGTCTACAGTGATATTCAGCAGAAACTTCCGAGACGGGCTTAGATTTGTGCTTCATATATTTTAGTGCACAGTCTTGGTCCTTAATCTGGTTATATTGTTGGTGAAGGGTGACCTTGGTGGATCTATTTCCGGTGTGTCAAAGTGCCAGAGATCTCTATGGGGCGCCATGTTTGTGGTAATCTATTTATGAGACAGAACACTTGTACTTGCGATTTTATTATTTAGTCTACATCACTGGTAGCCTCGGTAGCGTGTGGACTGATGGTGGGGGAGGGGGGGGGGGCTCTAAACCCGGTTGACCAGGGTTCGAATCCGCATCAAGGTGATTCTTTAAACTAACACGTGCTCCCAAGTGGACCCATCCTATAACGAGTAAATATATTGGGAAGTAAAGTCGGACGGCTTGAAGCTGACAATATCATCCACCGAATGTCTTTGGTCTACAAGAAAATGATTCTTGGATGGTATGTCTAATGTGTGCAAAGGGCCATGTTCTTGTTACGTTACAGTGCTATTGCTCTCCTCACTTTCTTCCTGACATCATCTTGTCCTTTCTGACTTCATTCATGGTAGACACTTCATTATTGTTGTCTCACTGTTTCTTGCCACCGTTGTTGTTAATGTCAATGTGTGGAGAGCTTCTGTTCACGTGTTCTGTTGGAGTCAATTACCAAATTCTTGGTCTAAAATATTGCTTATATGTGTCCAATAATGTCCTTTGCTTTGCTGCATCTATGCTTCATTTCTGCCGACATTCTTCCACGATATGCTTCCTGAGTAATTCAGATGCTTATTTTTCTGACCCATCCATTAGAATCTAGGCTCTCGGCCAACTCATGCCAAGCTGTCTAATTCTTTGCTATCTCCAGCTTCTTGTTCCATGTCATCGCTATTATTCATCACTGTCTCTATGTGACTATTCCTTTTGTGTGTGTGTTTCTTTTTTTTTTTTTTTTTTTTTGGGGGGGGGGGGGGAGGGAGGTATCCCTTTATTTCGAACTCGCTAAAGCAAAACTAGATTATGCATTTCGAGACATCTTATTCGAAAGGGGTATCAACCCGGAGTGAGATATAAATCAATAGGCTATTAATAATAATAATAATAATAATAATAATAATCTCATTATTAATATTACTGTTATTATTATTCTGCGAAGATAAAACCTAAGTATATATATATATATATATATATATATATATATATATATATATATATATATATATATAGTTAGTGTGTGTGTGACTGTGTGTGTGTATCTGTGTGTGTGTGTGTGTGTATGTTTGCACACACTCGTGAGGACACTTGTATTTATCATCACTTTTTATTCTTCAAAAAAACATAGTTGCGAATCTAAAAAGTGTTCTCACACATTTACAGATTGTCCACAAGCATATGTACGTATTAGCTCTATGTAGCATATTTGGCAGTAATTGTTCTGAGATACAGTGTTAAAGATGTGTACATTCCCAGGAAGCTACGGTCACATAGTGGCAAGCATACTCGCCTCGCCGCCCTGTACGCATGTGTTCAAAGCTAAAAGTTCCCATTCGACAAAGCCTAAAATATGTGACGGGTAATTTCTTGGGAAGTAAATACGACGGGGTGCTTGTCAGTGCCTCACCTATCTTGTGTCGATTGGTCTACATATGAGGGACTAACATCATATGCCAATACGCCCCATACCATGAAAAGGTGGCCCTTACTGTTTACTTATTGTGTTCGTCATTACTGTTTGACATACTCTGTCTGATATTATGATTGTCTAGAGTTTCCTGAAGTTATTATCATGAACTAAGTTAACATTTGGGGTGATGTGATGGTTTAATTGTGTGGTGAAGTAAAGTGCCTCCTTCCTACCGCTAGCCTACGGGTGGCCCTTGGGTAGGGTGGAATATTAGTTTACCCGCAACCTCAAATCAGGGTTAGCTGAAGCCAACCTGCAGATGGTGGCTGAAGTTCAAGAGCAGCCGACGGATAGTTGTAGGTCATGGTTACCAATTTCTCGACGGCAGGCAGGGGATCTCTTTTTGCAGACAATGACTACGGTCATCGACCAGTATGGTATGACTGTCAAGATGGAAAGCAATGCCAAACTACTTACTTTACAGATGCTAGACTATCGTGTTTAGTCAATTAAGATGGCGAAACATGACCGCCCACGCTTATCAGCAAGACATTTGATGGTGGAGGTTTTAAAGCAGAGGTGGCGAATTTTTGTTTTTTTCCCCCAAAGGCCATTTGGATATTTAAAACATAATTCGCGAGTCATACAAAATTTATCAACTTTAAAATTAGCCTGAGATATTTTATCAATTTAATTAACTCGTCCCTAAATGTGATGGCTGGAACTGCTTCTCTTTGGTGAGATGTGTGATGTTAGCCGATATTGATGATGTTTCTACTTGCAACTGCTTTTCCGGGTTTGCCTTATGAATCACCACAATACAGGCTGATGGGCCGTCGACGAGAAGCATACGTTTTTGTCCTGGTATGTAATTGAATGTATAGTGTCTATCCCGTAATCAACGTTCCTTGCTTTCCCTAAAAAATTACGTTATTATTATGATTCACTTAATATGAATACAAATTAATTATGAACAAGACATCAACAACGGCAGTTAAATGCTGATGTTGACTGCAGCGTACTGCAAAGGATATGCAACTTAAAAAAAAAATATGAGTTTATGTTGGTATGAAGAAAGCTCAAAGATTTATCGAATTTCGAGTCCTGTATGCGGTTGTCTTGCCAGGGCTAGACCAAATGATTTCACGGGACTTATACGGCCCGCGGGCCTGACCTTCCCAGCCCCTCCTTAGAGAAAGTCGCGGTACGCATGGTCATATAATTAAAATCAATCGAATTTCCACCGAGGCGGAATTCATTTAATTGATCTGGGCACCCAGGTCGACCCAGAGTAAAATATGGATCACTTCGTGTCCTTGGAAGCAGAGGAAATCAGAGAGATAGTGTTCACATAACCCCTCGTGTGTTGATCGGTCAATACACATGTATTCAAACAATGACATCAATGACCAGTTTTCTCCACTCCTCTCTGTCACGTGATATTTTGACGAAGCTGCCATGTCACAGAAAATAATGAGCTAGATTTCACACGCATAAAACACGAGTAGTTGCTGAAAAGATAATAAATACCTTGTACACCTAAAAATATCAGTAGGAAACGTGCCATAAAATACGCCACGAAAAGATGTCATCTAACAACCCGAAGGATACAGTTTCACTTCTGCACGAAACATTGAGACAGACACTACGTTTTAGGAACAGCACACACACAGAAGCCAATAGTCATTTTACAGAACCGTTAGGATCCACACTAGGATTTACAAGTTAACAGGCAGGGCATCTACACGAAAATGATAGACACCGCACGCGCCTAATCGATAGCTACTCATACCATTCAGGCCGTTTTTGGATCTGCATCAGTTAGGGAACGAGAGAAAGTGCTTAGGAGAGACAGTTGAACATTCCACGCATTGTACTTATAGCCATCAGTGGGACGGTGACGAACGTGCTCCTTGTGCGAAACAAGCAAGAAAGGGAGTATGGCCGGCTGTTGGGATATGGTGTGATGTGTATTGTGATGTAGCACTGCGATTAAAGCCTTTGTCAAGTTTGACTGCAGCCAAAGGTCTTGTTGAGTTTATTTGAGAGACACCATGATCATCTTCTCGTCGTGTTCCTGAGAGCCCACGGGCTGGTTGAAGTGGTACTTCTTTGTAATCATCATCCGCCTAGACAACCGTCTGAGTTACAGACCGGTTAGACGAGTTCACTATCAAGTAACACTTGAGATCAAGCCAACGAGCCAGGTATACATCATCATCAATCAAACAACAATGGATAAGAACACCCCATTCATCATTCATTCTTCTGTCCCGTGACAAAGTCCATGTCGCTAAATATATATTATTTGTTGTCCAGCTATTTCAGCTTTTCACATACATCTGTCTCTTTCTACCTCTACACCGCTCTTGCCTGGTATTTTCCGCACAGAAAGCTAATATATCTTGTTTGCCTCTTCTGTTGTTATGTCCCATACATTTCATGTGTCTTTTGCGTACGGTTTTTATTAGTTAACTTGTACATTGGCAGCTCTCACTTCATCAGTGCATGGTTTCTTTAAAAAGACAATCGCGGTTGCGTCTAGTATTTCCCCTATTTCATTACTCCTTAATATTACAGGATCCCAGGAAATCATGTCTACAATTCCATGAATGTATGGTAATTATCCCCAGTCTATCCTTACTTCTCTCAAAACAAACAATAACACAATGGCAACACCTAGTAGAATATTGCTCATTGAATATAAAAGAGTGAGACAGACATATAGTTCAAACACACACAAACATCAGGATCTGAATCAGACTTATGACACACTGATGGAGACACATCACCACTCACTCAGGTAATTACCAAAGACAATATCAAAGGTAATTCAGAGAAGAGCAGACACTAGAGAAGAGAATGGTGCATACCCTATCCGTAATTATCCCTTGAAGAAGACTGTCAGAACTAGATGTGATGGTTTTTGTCTGTAGATATTATCATGAGGAGTTGTAGCGGGCTGACTGATGCAGGTGAATGTCTTTAATTGTTCAAACGTTGAATACTAGTAACAGAGTCACTGTAAATGTTACCTTTCCCCTTTTCTGGTGATACTCGAATATGTAGGCATAGATGAAGTTGAATTTCTGCACGACACAAGGTTTTCACAGATAGATGGTGTAAACTTCTCCCAGGCGTATAATACACCTGGCTTTCAGACGGCAATTGATTTGATACGTTGACAAATTTTGATCCCGATCATGCATGCGTCGAACCAAAAACAAAAAGGAAATTTGTAACAGACAAAAAGGATAACCCGGTGAGTACTCCCAGCTATAGTAGTAGTAAGCCTCTTTCTGTCCTGAAGGACTATAGAGTTGTGCCGCTTGGGAGGCACCTGGCAGCACCGCTGGTGACTGTATAGTCCAATGCGAGAGTGACAATCTCTGTCAGTTTCCGCATCTGTAAGACGAGGCAGGTCCTGCAGTAAGTTACTGCATTTTATGCCTGTGCCTCCTGTCCTCAGTTTATTGGGTCAGATTGCGCTCAAAGAGCACCAGTCCGTTTCGTGCATCTTTCTCCAGGAACACATATCTGTTGCAACCCTTTCCAACGTATCTGAAATTATACCAAGGTTTTCATATCTTGTTTACACACATCCTTATATCGCATTTGGGCTCTTCCGGTTGGTCTCTTCCCTGTGGCTAGTTCTCCGATAAGGAGATCTTAGGGAATACATTTATCCTCCATTCGAGATACATGGACCAGCCACCAGAGGCGTGGCTTGAGGAGGGAGTGCACTGTGGTAATATCCGCTCTTGCAAGCACGTGTTTATTTGTTATGTGGTCTTTCCACGTTATGCCCAGGAAACGTCTAAGACATCTCATATGGAAGGAATTCAACTTTCTTTCCTGTCGTGAGTACAAGGTCCAGCATTCAGACCCATAGAGTAGTGTTCTAGCATCACAAGCTTTATTTACTTGAACTTTTGTACGCTCTGTTAGTCTATTATTCTCTCAAACTCTCTTAGTTAGCCTGGGAATTGTTGTGACTGCTTTCCAATGTCGATTTCTGTTTCTAAGGAAAGATTATCTGATATGTTCGACCCCTTAAATAAGCAACTTCATGGACAACCTTCAATTACCTTCAATTTGTAATTATATATTTTGATTGATGGAGGCGCACCAGCATCTTGTTTCATCACATGTGTTTTATTTAGGCCGATGGTGAGCCCAAAGTCTTTGCAGGCTGCTGCAAAACGATATATGAGCCGTTGCAGATCTTCTGCTGCATGAGTAGTGAGTGCTGCATCGTCTGCAAAAAGAAGTTCTCTTACGCGTCTTGATTTTATTTTGGTCTTTGCCTTGAGTCTTGATGGGTTAAAAGTTTGCCATCAGATTTTATATTGAGGTATATAACTTCAGTGGCAGTCCCAAATACCTGCATTAAGAGAACGGCGAAGAAGATACCAACAAGTTTATGAGCAAGCACGCAGCCCTGCTTTACTCCACTACTGATGCTGAATGACTGGGATGTTGAGCCATCGAATAAAATGGTCACCTGCATGTTTTCGTGAAATGATTTCACGAGACTTAGCAGAGTGGGTGGACATCCTATCTTCTCAAGGATCTTAAAAAGATCGTCTCTGCTCACGAGATCAAATGCCTTTGTGAAGTCGATGAAGGCAATATATAACGACTTCCTCTGTTACTTGCACGTCTCCTGGGGCTGCCATAACCAAACGTTAATCATCATGCCTCCTTCTTCACTATCCTCAAATCAATACCTTCTTCAGATCTAACAGAACAGTAAATCAACAGAAAATCTTCCACAACCAGACCCCATCCCTCCTGACATTAGACAGTTTTCTAAGAATGCTTCATGATGAAGAATCATTGGCTTTCGATATGAATCCTACATAGAATAGATAGTCTTCCCCTCCATATAAGTCCTTATAATAAGTGATACTCCATAAGTACACTAGCGACCCAAGTATCCCAAAGAACAAAGTAGATGGTAAACTCCGGGTTAGAGCACAGAGCACTCCACAGGATGATGAACATATGAAATTCACTAAACTCCCCGAGAAAGGAGCCAAACGATTTTTATTCGCCTGTAGAATTAGATATCAAAATAGTTCTTTTGATACTCTGCCTCTTCAGGGTCTTATAAAGCCTAAGAAAAACTACTAGAACGGAATGGTAAGCAGCTACTAGCCATTTCGTAACCCGGTCTAACGGACAATTGACCTTGATAGGCAGAATTGAAACGACAGCACTTTCACTCACATGAAAAATAGTTTATAGCTCTGAACAACCACCTAGGATAATAATTCTAGACTTATTTCATTAACAGAACAATTCTTCGACAGGCATCAGGTCGGTTCTTTCTTCCACTAACAGTTTACAATTTATTTGTCATTTAAACACAAAAAAACATCCACCCCTTTGAATAATAGCGGCTAACTAACAGCGGATATCGCGTTCATCAGTGTTCCGTGAAGGATTGAAAAATACAACTTCGGAAATTCCCAACTTTATCAAGATGCATTCTATCCTACAGACAAATATACCACTCTAATATGTGTATATCAACTTGATCATTATACAGGTATAAACGAAATACAAAATATGGTTGTGTATCGATTGATGTAACAATTGGGAAGCACAGCATGAAAGTACTCCAGCAGACCGGCGAGGGGCTGACTTCGTCATAGTTACCTTCTCTGTTGCTCATTTGTTATGAAGTTGAAGCTCTAAATTTGCACTTTCTGTCACCATGATCATCAACTTCCACTCTTGCTGTTAAGCTCCGTGGGGCGAAATAGTTGATATTCCAGCGCCAATGAGTAGCACTGGATAGTGTTATTCCGAGTGATTGTACAATATCTTTGATATCACCAATCCATTTCTTCTCAGGCGCCCCATTGCTGTCATACCAGATCTTCGTTGGTGTAGCGCCAGTGATGTTAACTGACGGTGTTGCATTCCACTGTCAGTCTGATACAATCATTTCTTATTCAGTCTCGGATAGTTACGTTGGTAGCTTTTCTCGGACATTTAATCTCATTGGTGTTGATTTTACCTAAGTGTGTTTTGGATCATGTCCAAATCTGACATTGGTAGCATAGGGTTGATATGGATATGATGTTTATTATATGTCGTTTTCGCGGACGTTGGTATGTTTGAATGTTTCAGTATGGGCGATAGCGCATCAGCGTTTCAACATCTGATTTCGATTTCACTGTCTTTTCTGCTATCTCATGTAATCATACTGCGTGTGTGTGTGTGTGTGTGTGTGTGTGTGTGTGTGCGCGTGTGTGTGTGTGTGTGTGTGTGTGTGTGTAACTTGCCTCAGGGGTGTACTATTTATCTGTACATTTATTGTTCCATGCGATCTGCATCTGTTTCGATGTTGGCGTATTTATGTTCATATTACATCTTCGGCATGATGAACTTAGCTTATTAATATCATTCTGTCGTGTTCCCTCTTAACTGTAAAACAGACAGCGATCGTCAGTAACTACTAGCTTATGCTTTCACCATTGTGTCAAATAATGTATATACTCTTCTTGACTTTCTCTAATAAATACGACGTCACAAGCAAATGAAAATGTGTTGCTTGTTTGTCCTCCTGTAAAATCTTTGACGTATTTTCTATAGACTGCTTAATCTATTCATTTTATAATAAAAATATTTCTGGTGACAGGACCCACATTTCTGAAATTCTGTTTTTATATGTTGAAACTTTCCTAAATGGGTGTTAACTATTATACACGCGTTTTTTTTCCTCGCCAAAGAATGTTCTTTATTATTCTTTGCACTCAATGTTTAAGCAATATAATATTTTGATAATCTCGTATTTAAATCTGTTAGTTTGTGTATGTAGTCTGTGAAGCGTATAGAAAAATGCACAGTTCTCACATATCCCTGTCTATGAATGCTGGTATAATGTGTGTTGTAGGCGGAGAGAGTAACGGCTAAGTTACATCATTCTTAGGATCAGTTCGTATGGGATCAGTACGGTTATGGAATATATGTAGCCGTGTAAACTCGTGCCAGATTACTTTCTGAGCACTACAGGCGGCGAGACAGGTGAGTTATCATCCCTTCTGACTATGCTGCGACCTAGTAAATGTTGGGTAGCCACCGTAACGCAATGACTAGCTCGCTTGGGTACCGGCCCGGTAGTCGTGGTTCGAATAACATCGAAGCTGATATTTTAAATTTATTCCTAAGTCGATCGAGACTAACACGGGTATCAGGAATTGTCATGAGAAGTAAAAGCGACCGGTGTGATATTGACCACATCTCTCAAGGAGTGCGATTGGACTGTAATAATGTGGCGATAACATCAGATACACCTCTAGACATCTAATAATGGTTTTTATTTGTATCTGTGGGACGCAGAGGTGTTTCCACGGCACCAGGGCTGGGTTCTATACTGGCCAAGACCTATTGACGCGTCCTCGCCGAGCGTCCTGGGCTACAGGTCCCTTTGGGGTCCTGGCTAACGTCAGTAGGATCGTTGATTCCTCCGAAGTCGAAGAGTGTCTGCCTGCATGGCGAGGAACCACCAGTCTGCACACCAATAAGTCAGACATGGGACAACGGATACTCACGCAAACCTCAGGTCCTGTATGACATCACACTGATATTGGACAACAGGATGTCTTCATCCAGCATACAGGACTTCGCGCTGGGGTTCACAGCCAGCGAACACAAGCAAGCAATTGTATCTGTGGAGGTGTCACATGCAAACACTGACAACAGAATATAGCATAATTGTGTTTCAAATGAAAATCTTAAAAGTGTGATAGAAATTGCAATAACCATGCCATTGTCTTGTATCTTGTCAATATTATTGTTAAGGATGTCAAGAGTGTTAAACACTTAAAATCACGGTGCAGAAGAAGACGGTGAGGTCATAAGGACGGTTTAAAAATGACCGCCACACTTTTGACATGCACTAAGGAGGAACAGCGTTCTGTTATTCGTTTTTTGATCAGTGAATGGATGAAACCTATAGACACTCATCGGCTAATGATGGCCCAGTATGGTGATGCATTCCTATCAGTCCAGCAAGTGTTATGAGTGGTGTAGAAAGTTTCAAAACGGCATGACTTCCTAAGAGACTGTTCTCAACCGGGTCGGCACACCGAGAAGTGACCCCAAGTTGATTGCAGCCGTTAAAGGCCTCGTACAGGAAAACCGTCCACTGACTGTGAGTGACGTTGCCGCACATCTCGATAACAGTTAAGGTTCATCATCCCACGTCATCTATGATATGCTACAGTACTGCAAAGTGTCTGCAAGGTCGGTGCCACGGAAGCTTCCTTCAGAATTGAAACAACGACGCATTGATGCATGTAAAAAACGTCTACAATGTTTTATAGCAGAAGGTGATGGTTTCCTATCAAGAATTGTTACCGGATATTAAACCTGGGTTCACTACAACGAGCTGGAAACGAAGGTAGCGAGTAAGGAATGGTGCCATCCCTCCTCACATAGAAACTAAAGACTTTTCGCAAGAAGCTATCTGCAGGAAAGGTTATGCTTTTGGGACGACGGGGCGTTAATATAGAGCACTACACGCCAATAGCGAAAACTGTCACCAGTGATACGTATACAGGTCTTCTCGGGAATCCAAACGATGTGAAATTCTGAGTAAAATTATCCTTTTGCAACATGATAATGCTCTATCCCATAATGCCCGTGCAACGTTGAAAACACAGAAGACATCCATGTTCAGTTTGTGCCAGATCCACCGTACTCGCCAGACCTAACGCCAAGTGATTTCCACCGGTTTAACAATTCAAAGTGTCATTGGAAGAAAAGGCTTTTCGATTCGATGAAGAGGTACAGCAAGTGGAGCATGAGTGGTTAAACACGCGACCAAGAGAATTGTTTTCTACAGGAATCTAAGCACTGTATCGGCGCTGGAGGATTTGCATTGCACGCAATGGTGACTACATCGAAAAATGATAAATTTGTTCTTTACTTTTTTTTCAGAATATATTCACAAAGCATATATATATATATATAATCGTTCTAATCAATTTATGATGCTCATTTGTTTCTTGAAAGACTTCCTCTTTCGTTTTCTGTCCGTCCATGATATCCTTTGCATTTATTTTTTTCGGAAGAAAAAAAAACAATAGGTGTTTTTCAGCTAGAAATATTTATAGCTTGTATAATTTTGGTAGACAAATTTGTTTCTTTGCCGGGCTACGGAGTTCGTGCTTGAGATTCAGCTTGTGCTATCCATGGGAGGAGACTGGAACACTAATGATGATATCCTTGTGCTATGAAATTGATATTTACCAAAACCAAACCAATATGTGACATCATGTTTATCTCTGCTATCTTCCTCCTCTTCTTCTTTCTTTTCCTTGTCTTCTCTTTTTCCATTTACCTCAGTGAAGTTTTAAAGGGGGGGGGGGGATGTAACGATTTTGTACACGTTATTTTCAATGCTCTGTGTAAGTTGGTATTCATTTCTCAAACGTTATTGTTGATACCATCACTCCATCTTGTACGTGGTCTTCCCCTTGCTCTGTATCCATCATATTTCTTCAATGCGGCTCTTTGTGGGAGATGGTACCATGGCATTCTTGTAAGGTGGCCAAACCATTTACACTTTAGTTCTTTAATAAACTATTGTTATATAATGAATACCTTAGCTATTTATTTCACATTATTCATCACTGATTTCATGCGCATGTGTACATGTTTCATTGTGATGTTCAGCAACAGATTCATCTTATGCCTCACAATTTGTTTTATGCCTTGACACTCTTTTGCTCATGGTTTCTTTAGCAAAGCTAGAAAAATGACTTTGAGAAACAGTGGGGCATTGTATTTCAACGTTCCGTTGTCTTTGCATTGGTCCATTCATTTTCTGGTGTAACGCATTGCAGTCTCAACATCTGTTGTAAGAATTGATGGACTCATTCACTGTCGGACATATTTTTATTTGTTCTGTCACTATTATGTAGTTATTGTGTCCGTCTAATAATTATATTACTATCTCCCATTGGTATTGGTCATTAGTATTGGTCATTGGTAATGGGTGTGAAGCAGATACATATGCCTACAATGTATAGCGTGTTAACTTCTTCTTCTTCTTCTTCTTCTTCTTCTTCTTCTTCTTCTTCTTCTTCTTCTTTAACTTCATTAACGTATAGTTCTTATTCTTTGTCGGATGTTTTGGGAAAATGTCAAAGAGATAGAGGACAACTAGAGTTCCTATTTCCCAATGTGATCGTGACCCGTTATAATTTTAATAGCCTTCCCTGGCTCAATTGCTTGAGTTCATACGAAGAGTCCAGGAGAGCCAAGGAAGTTCCAAAGATGAACAAGGAAAAGATTTCCTCGAACAATAATAATACTCTTGTGGAGTTTCCTTACCCCTCCGCTCTCAAGTAAATAATTAATATCCAGGTTATATTAATTAATAACAACGACAACGTAATCACTAAAGAAATTCTTGTAACACTCGAGAATGGAAATGAAATCTCTTTTATATTAAATAAACACAACAAACTGGGGTATTGGTCATTCTGTTAAAAAATAATAATCCATTCCAAAGGCATGATATATAAAAACATCAATGCCCCAAACAATCACTTAAAAAAACAACAACAACCTAAACCTCAATTCCCCAGTGGGGTAACTAATATATATCTCAGTTGAGTTATATTAAGTATAAAGACTTGTAAACTCAAGTCTATCCACTCCAGGGTCTGTGGAACCCATTTGTAAGAAGAGGTTCAGTGAAATTAAATATATTGAGTTCTCAGAGTGAGTGTTGATCTGGTCCAGGTAGGATGATAGTCGATTACCCTCTCAAATCACAGGTCCCAGTAAAGGTCCCCTGTTTTATCTATGGTGATACAGGTTTACCTGTCATAAGTGGTTAGATGAAACTCTAGCTGGTACTTTCTTTCAGAATAGTCCTCTTCATCTCTCCGGTCAGGTTACCCCATCAAGAGTCATATCTGGATCTAGATAGATCTAATAACTACCTGAAATGCCAGTATCAAAACATATATCTACGGATATCATCAATACATCTATATGTTCATTTGAAATGGAAGAAGGTAAAACACCCAAAGAAAAAGGATAATAAGCAAAGGTAATTTTGACCTCAGAGAAAATTAAACAAGGGGGGAAGAGGGTCTTAGTGTCCCCCAACCATTATAAACCCCACAGCTGGTTCCTCGCCATCTAATCTTCCACTACAGGGCGCTCAAGATTTAGACTACCAGATAAGCAGTGTTATATTCGCTCCTGCCTGTCATCCATGGTCTACAGGTTGAGTAATACCTTGATCAATTCGGAATTTGATAACAATTTTCACCATACCCCTTTGTACATAGTTATTTTCCCTAGTTATCCTTCCATTTAAACGAAAAGGCCTCACACATTAAGTATCCTAGTTCCTTCACTACATGCAATGAGTATTTACATATAAGCAATATAAGTACATTATGGCATCATCTCCTGTATGACATTAAGATGGGTACCTCCAAATCAAATGCTTTGAGGAGGAGCATCCTCCCTCCTCATCAACGTGTAGGTATATACCCTTACTTTACTCTTCCATAAGAATTATCATCATCATACATCATCACAATTCTGGAAACAAAACCACATAATTGTAACATGAGTGATATGGAATACAGAGTGGCGTCATGCGTAGAGGCACGCTAAATTATCAATTAGTGCATGGGTATCACTATCATCTTCTACTATGATAAAATTGGCAGTATGCATCAAATTACTTACTATTAGGTGATTGATTGATAGATCATACTCATTCTCGGTATGCCACTTTTCCTTACCCAATCCACAATCATTCAACATAAATCATAATCTTACTGGCATGGATGATGAATAGGCATAATTAGGTGACTCACAATCAATAAGCTAAAACAATCAATTCATGTATTTAAAACGATGAAGTCACAATTGAATCACCACATTAATGCTTCCACAGAACACAGGATTTTATTATAATACATAGGGAACTAGTTACCATTTAATGTTCCCCTGTATTGTTTCTAGGACGAATTAACTAATTCCTCCTACTTAGTGAATGCACATTTAAGAGAGTTCCTTACTACTGAACTATGGATTCTAATCTCCTAAATCCTAAGTTAATCACTAACTTCTACATCACTACTGACTTAGCTTACTTCTTAAGGAGTAAAATGCATAACCTAGGCATAATACGTATGCTTACATGGAAGCTGCATAACTAGTAAAAAAAAAAAAAAACTGACAATGGGTTAACCTATGCACAGATCTTCTATGAACTACAACATCTGAATATAGTACTTAATCTCTCACGAAATAAGTTCTTAAGGACTAACCACATTTTTACAGCACACCAACTTACCATTTTCTGGGAAAGGAGCATAACTAACTTAATATTACAGTGTGCTTACCTTCAACATAGTTGAATGTCTTCTTCAAGCATACCGTCGTCAGGTTTCAGGCTCCAGACTTGGTGTTTGCTTTCCTAGCTCGCTGGCTGCTTAATAGGCCGGCACTTCTCTCTCTCTCTCTCTCTCTCTCTCTCTCTCTCTCTCTCTCTCTCTCTTCCTCTATTGGAGTTGGCTAAGCTTCAGATGGATTGTTGAGTAGAGGACAGCATACCGTCAGTTCCAGCGCTAATTCTTTCATTATTTAAATTTAATTCTAATGGTGGTGGTTGTTGGGGCTGTTGCTAACTTAAGGGTAAAAAATGTTTGCATATCCTTTACAGGACATCGCTGTCAATATCAGCATCTTTCAGCTGATTGTTGATTTCTTGTCAAGATTACGCTCAGTAGTTTGCCATTGCTTGAGGGTAGTGCGGGGAAATTCAAACAGCGATGTGGCGGCTTGCAAGATGTATACTACATTATCTGACCCTTTAACAAGCATTTCTTATTTTTCCTTTACGGATACTCCACAGCTCTACTGCATTCATACTGCAGTATAGTTTACTCAGGGCAATTCTCAATTGCTGGAGTAACATCCTATCAAAATAATCAACCTTGTTTGTCGGTACTGTCAGCTAGAATTACTATTCTTACCCTAATAATTATCAGTATTATTTAGCCATATAATTATAATATTTGCAGATTCCGTGCGTTTACAGTGCATAGATTCCTGTTAATGCTTAGGATTGATCTAATAAATTCTATAAACAGGTAGTCCCATAGCGGATACTAGCGGTAGGGTGTCAAGTGTTGGGCCTTCATATATTCTAAGTCACGACTTGCGGGATGAATTGTGATGGCTAGTTCTTTTCCTCGTAGCCTTTCCCCACAAGACAATCCCAAGAAAATTGTCTGTTGCGCATGTTAATTAGTCTGGGGCGTTCCCAGTGCCGTAGTGGTCGGGGAAGAAAAACATCACCTTGCCTTGTGTTGAGGATTTAACCCGGACCAGTGTCTGAGAAGACCAGCGCACTAACTACTATGCCACGATGGCTGCACATGGGAGATTTGTGTTCTCTCTCTCTCTCTCTCTCTCTCTCTCTCTCTCTCTCTCTCTCTCTTATATATATATATATATATATATATATATATATATATATATATATATCTTATATATAAAAGGCGATATTCGTCCGTATCTATGTATGTCCTTTATACGTTCGCGAACGGCCCATCCGATTGAGATGAAATTTTCTACACACCTTCCTTTCATTCCAGAGCTGCCAACTGTGATATTTTGTTAGTGTGAAATCGCCTGCTTACTCAGTATTATTTCATTTTTCATTTTTCATTATAATTTCATATATCTCAGGGGACCTAACTCTGTAAAAGTTATTTCAAGGGGCATAACTTTTCTGTATAACTTATAGTCATATTGTGGCATCGTTTTCAAAGATTTATAAACTCTTTGTCCATAGTTATGTACCGGCATATGAGTTATAATAAATAATGATACAATCTGTAAGGCATTTTCAAAGTTTTCATAAAAATGATGCACAATGCATAACATTGTAACTCATCTTTTTTTGCTTAAGAAGTTACTGTAGTCATGTAGGTGATTAGAAAGAGTTTTCATTAATATATATATATATATTTCTTGCATTTTTCTTGCATTTGTCGCAATGATTAGATATGAGTAGTTAGTGCGCTAGTCTTCTCAGACACTGGTCCGGGTTAGAAATGCAAGAAAAATGCCGTGAACAGAATCAACCACTGTTTATTGCCTTCATAGACCTCACAAAGGCATTTGATTTGGTCAGTCGTGAGGGTCTGTTCAAAGCACTAAAGAAGATTGGCTGCCCACCAACACTTCTGTCCATTGTGGAATCGTTCCACACAGGCATGCAGGGTATAATCAAGTTTGATGGTAGAACTTCTGAAGAATTTGAAATCAAGAGTGGAGTTAAGCAAGGTTGTGTACTAGCTCCCACCCTCTTTGGAATATACTTTTCACTTCTACTGAAATATGCCTTTCGTGATCAGGATTGTAGTATATACATTCACTCACGCTCAGATGGCGGCCTCTACAATGCTCAGAGATTGAAGGCCAAGACCAAAATTAGGAGGGTACTGATCAAAGAGTTGCTTTTTGCAGATGATGCTGCAGTTACGACCCACTCTGAGGAAGAATTGCAATGTCTACTATCTGCATTCTCCAATGCTTGTTCTGAATTTGGTTTAACAATTAGCAAAAAGAAGACACAGATTATGCTACAAGGTGCACATGGGGTAGCATCAATCTTTATTGACGACGCCGAGCTATAGATGGTAGACCATTTTACATATCTAGTATCAGTGGTAAATAGCAAATTATCCCTAGATCAGGAAATCAACATCCGGATTGGTAAGGCAGCAACAACAATGAACAGGTTAAGAAAAAGAGTCTGGGAGAACAGGAAGCTTACTGCAAAAACAAAAGTCCTTGTCTATCAAGCCTGTGTCCTTAGTACTCTTTTTTATGGCAGTGAAACCTGGACAACTTACTCACACCAAGAGAAACGTTTAAACAGCTTTCATATGCGGTGTCTGCGAAGAATTCTTGGTATTAAGTGGCAAGACAAAATCACAGATACTGAAGTATTGGAAAGATCAGGTTGTGTAACGGTTTATTCCATGCTCAGTCTTCTTAGACTTAGATGGATAGGTCACCTTAGGAGGATGGATGATGGCAGAATACCAAAGGGGTACAGATGGGTAAGTGATCTCAGGGTCGGCCTCTACTACGATACAAAGATGTGTGTAAGCGGGACATGATTGATACAGGCATTGATAATGGACATTCGGAGCAAGTCGCCGCTGAACGTGTTGCATGGAGGGCAAACATTAGAAATGGAATAAAGACAAAGGAGAAAATTATTGCAGATAAGTCACACACCGAACGTTTGAGACGTAAGATGGTGCATGATGGTGGAAATGAACACGTGTTCACATGCACCCACTGTGAACGGACATTTACAGCGCAAATTGGCCTTATCAGTCACATTCGCTACCGCCATAGGTAAAAGTTATTATGCCTTTTTAAAGCACAAACTATTGTCTGTCAAGACGGCAAGGTGCCAATGTATATATATATATATATATATATATATATATATATATATATATATATATATATATATATATATATATATATATATATATTGACATATATTGCCTGGGTCACTGACATGGAGATGAGTGACCTGTGTAGCGGGACTACGAGGAAAACAGTCAACCCTGAGAAATAATGGGGCGGGTGTGAGTGGAAACCCCCAGGGGATGGATGGAGAGAGAGAGTGTAGTTTTGGGTGAAGTCAGAGGACTTGGGGCAGTTGAGGTTTTGACGCCGAACGAATCGGTTGTTGAGGACGTGGGAGTTTAGACTGACGGTGGGTCAGTTCTTGTGTTGTGTTGTTCTCCCAGTGTTGAATGAAGGCTTGAACCCAGAGTGGGTTGGATATCATTAGCAGAGGCTAGACCCAGTGTGTGGGTTGTGATGTGTGAGGTCCAGCGGTGGATAGGAGCTGGATTACCTGTCGGGTGAAGTTGAGATTCAGCAGGCCGTGAGAAGACAGTGATGTGTGCGTGTTAATGTTGTGAGGAGGATATGGATATTCTATGGATTATATATATTGTTTCTGGATATATAAATATGTTCCGTGGGTCTGTGTTATTTCTGTATTAAAGGATTATGTGCGCCAGAATCGATCTTGTTTACTGACTGGTGAATGTGCACTGCGGGGGTGAGTCATAGTGTAAGACAGTGAGAGAGCTCAATTGACACACCAGGAGTATCGTTACCTAGACAACGACCATCGCACGCACTTATCATAAAGAACGTCGTGTGATATCTGTGGGCTCTCCGGTCAAGGACGACGTGGATATATTGTTTATCTGGGAGCTATCCGGTCAAGAACTATATAGACATTGTTGGCATTTTGGTTATCTGTGAACTCATCGCTTAGAGATGAGTATTATCTGTGACTTCGTTCCATCAAACTAGTCAGCGCGCGGAAGAAAATACGCGGCAGAAATCACAAGCAAAACAGGTGATTACAGGATCAAGTTTTGTCCACGAAAAACAGACGAGAGTCAAGACTCAAGCCAGCAGACGGTTTACGTGAAGGTCACACTACAGGTAAATTAACGGACAGTCAGCACACGTTATTGCGACGCTAGCGGCGACGCCAGAGAATTATCGCAGACAGGCGCCTGTGTTTATAGATCAAGAGACGAAAGCGCCAGCAGACGAGGCACAGAAAGTCGGCGCCATGATACTGGCTGGATGATACCCTGACAGGTGTGTGTGGGTGTCACGAAGACAGGATTGAAAATTCAAAGATATTGACAGGTGTGTGTGTGCTGATGCGACGCACGGTGTGGTCACGAGTCGACGGGTGAAGAATTTCACCACAGCTAACACGACGGGGGAGAACGGTGGAAATTGTGAGTTTCCACGGACAAAGCGGGTCAGCGCTGTTTACGAGGACAGCTGACTAAAGGGGTAGTAACGGTACCCCTACCACAGCTGGGTGGGACAGGACAGGTGTCTTTGTGGATAACGGGAAAAGTTTCCGGTCAGTTTACAGTGTGTATTATTGTGACAAAGATTACTGAAGTTGACCTGCGGGTCAAGGTTGGGGCAGTGGAAAGTTACTGAGATTTTCCGGAGGAGAACTGGATAAACAAGTTGTTTATGAACGAAACCAGACTTTATGTTCCGTCTTTGTGAATCCCTTTGTAATCATTACTATGTTATGAGCAAACATTTTTTTTCAACGAAGGATAAGGTATCATCACCACACGCTTGGTTGCATACAGTTGCCAAAAAGAACCGACTGTTCAAAGTTAAATTGTTGGACATTTGCTGTCATTTTTTATGTTGAACTTTGTCTTTCTGCGTGAATCTATCACATAAGTGATACAACTACAGACCATCTCCGCTACGAAGGTATAAAAACGTTTGGATTATTACTCTGTTGTCATCACGTCCAGGGAAACTAACAACATATCGAAAGAACACTTTGGATAATCACTATCATCTTCAACATTTGTCGACAGTTGGAACTTGTGATCACCACGTGAAATTAAGTCACCACGCAACAAATTTGGAATATCGTAGACATTTCGGAACATTTACCAATATACATTCCCAGCATATTGTGAAACAATTATTTTAAAAAAAAAGCGAACTTGTGGCGACGGATTAATAGGCACATATTTGTCGGCCAACCATTTGCACATTTTTTTTTTTTGCTCCCATCGTCATATTTATTGTTGTCGGGTGTTACGCAATTATTTGTATGTGGTTCAGTGTTTGTCAAGAGTAGGGGATTTTTGTTTTGTTTCTCGAAGGTCGGGAGACAGGGCGAAAAGTTATTTTCTGAGGTGCACCATATACTTTCTTGGAAGAAAATCGAAAGGTCGGTCTATTTGGTTCTGCAGGGACGGTCCTGAATTATATAACGTGCCAGTTTGTGTTTAACGTCAGATCTGTGTATAATTTAATGCTATAATTTTTTTTCTTTCTTTCTTTTCGTTATATCTACATATGATATTTGTTGTGTTCGGATATATGTTATTATTGTGAGCTTTCGTCATTTCTACTGTCTAGGGGTCTGTGTCAGTTATATATATATATATATATATTATTACGCGCACTGTGGTCGTTTCACACAAGCTTGTGGTTGTTACTGTGGTTTATTTCTTTGTGATCACCGTCTCCGTGTACTTGGCTTGTGAGTCTAACGTTTTATAGACAACACTTACTGTTATCATTCATTCGTTTTGTATATGTATTTATATGTATGTTTAACAATATTTCCAGAAATGTTATACAACTATTTGTTATAGATATATGCGAGGGAGTATAGGTGATATTTCCCCTCACTAACTAGTACTTATAGAGTGACTGAGTGAGTACCGAGTAATATTTTAGCACTACGAATTTACGTACACAGGGATTGGTGGTGTAATTAGGGAGGGCACACAAAGACTAGTAGCAGAGTCTTTACATTTATAATTGGCTGACAGACAGCAACGTGTCCACAAGTACAAGATGCCTACTTTAATGGAATATGTTGAAGCAGGTGAACGGTTAGGCCTGAAAGGTAACGAGTTACAGGAGTATGCCGAAGCAAAAGAACAAAAACAGATTGAAAGAGAGGAAAGGCATAATGAACGTGATGCAAAACGCCTACAGGAAGAAAAGGTAGCCGAAGACAAGCGTCTACAGGAAGAGAGAGACACACAAATGAAAATATAAATTGAGAAAGAAAAGCTCAAAAGGGAAACTGAAATTGAGTTAAGAAAACTAGAACTATCTTCGAAGGGTAAAATTGAGGAAGGTAGAAGACCTTCGCAGTCGTCACAGAGACTAAAACTGCCATATTTTACGGACCGAGACAACCTTGAATCGTATCTTGACAGATTTCAAGCATCGGCGAAAACTTTAGGCATCCCAGAAGAAGAGTATGCGATGCGGCTGGGCGAGTTTTTGACAGGGAAGGCTCTAGATACCATGTTTAATTTACCAGTAGAAGAAAGAAACAACTACACTATTTTGCGTCAACGTTTGCTTACGAAGTTCCAACTAACTGAGCATGGCTATAGAACAAAGTTTAGACAGTTAGGGCCAGAAACAAATCAAGATTTTACAGATTTTGTTAATACAGTGAAGAACACATTTAAGAAATGAATGGAGCTTGCAGAAGTTGGGAAAGATTTTAATAGATTAGTAGATCTAATGTTAAGAGACAAGGTAGTATCTGCATGCAATACAAACTTAGTAGCTTTCTTTGAGGAACGTAAGCCAAAGGACATAGACATAATGTCACAGTTAGGGCAAAACTACATGACTGCACATCCAAACAGTTCTATTTGTAGAGAAATGAGTGAGGAAATAGTCTGTGCAGCATACACTAAACAGGACCAGAATCCAGTTATTAGACCAAGATCGAAAAGTGTGGATTCAGCACAGAAAGGTGAGCAGCAAGAACCTCAAGATAATGGCTTCCGTGGCAACCATGTTGGTAGAGTAGGACGGTACCCATACAAAAGGGGGAATTTCCAGAGACGTCCAAATAGTTATGCCGGATGTTGGAATTGTGGGAGCTGGAGACACAAAATGGCAGATTGTGATGCACAACCATCAGATGGACCAACGAACAACAGTAAAAGAGAGATCACTTGTTTCAAATGTGGAAGGAAGGGGCATATCAGTCATCAATGTAGGATGAGAGAAACAGAGCACTCAAATGCAGCGCAAGTAATTGAGACGCTGAACAATGAAGATTGTAGTGGGTGCAAACTTCTTTTTGAAAAAGATAGCCAGCCAGTCTTAATATGTGGTCACACAGTTAAAGCAGGATCAGCAGTGCATGAAGGAGGAAGTCTGAAGATGCACCATGGATTTGTTCATGATAGGCCAGCGTTAACAATTAGGGATTCCGGATGTACGTCCATCGGAGTTAGAAAGAGTTTACTGCATCCCTCGGATTATACAGGGAAACAGATTAGATCCATAACATTTAATGGGACAGTAGAATTCTACCCATTAGCCGTGATAACATTGAAAACACCATATATCACAGGAAGAGTGACAGAGTGTGTTCTGGACGCACCAGTGGCGGATTTGATCATAGGAAATGTAGCAGGAGTTAAAGATTGTACAGAAGAAGAAGTAGTTTATTGGGACCAGATACATAGTGTAAGTAGTAACGGGGTAGTTACAAAAAGAAAACCTAAATTAGAGAGTATAGCTGAACAAGAAGAGGCACCTGAAGTAGACACAGGAACTCAGGGCAAGGATAGTACAGCTGAGCAGATGAGAATGGGTCGTAAATATAGCTGTAGGGAATCCCAGTGTCAAGATAATACGACAGGCAAATGTTTCCAAGGGTGTGGTAAAGTCAGACATAGGCAATCAAAGAAGGGTAGATGGTGCTTTGAAAGGAAGAATAATGTTCTCACTCGCAGGTTTTCAGATGGCGGAACTGCATGTGGGCAAGTAGTATTACCCTTAGCATATAGAGACCGATATACTAGAACAGGTCTGGATAGGGCATGTGCAGGGCACATAGGAGTAAGGCGGAAGCAGCATAGAGCAGGATGCCAGGTATATTGCCCAGGATTTAATAAAGAGGTCAGACTAAACAGAGACTCCAGTGTAACAGTACAATATGCAGATAGCAATGTTAACGCAGTTCAAAAGAGTGTTAACGACATCACTGAACCAGGATTAGCAAACAGATGTGTTAAAGATATAGGAAACATGAGGCATGGGTATATGAAGGGTAGACACAGCATCGACAGGAATCATAGGTGGAGGTTTGAGGCAAGAAAAGAACCACCTGATATAGGGTCGGTACACAAATAGCTTGTGTCTTTTTGAGGATGTTAATAGACCTGCCCATATACAGATTTGATGTTTCCTATGATGTATTATTATTATGTGATGTATTAGTTCATGCATTGGTACACAAGATAGAAAGTTGGATGCATTGATGTGTGGGGAATAGGGGAGTGTACTATGAACATTTGATGTATTATTTAGTGTGGTAGCTAGAGTAAGTGGGATTTATACTTACGACTACCCAGGCAATATGTCTGGGTCACATATTTGATAAGTATTAGTCTCCCAACATTTGAAAACGATGTTTTCTTTTAAGGGGGGGGGGGGGGATAATGAAATATGCCTGGGTCACTGACATGGAGATGAGTGACCTGTGTAGCGGGACTACGAGGAAAACAGTCAACCCTGAGAAATAATGGGGAGGGTGTGAGTGGAAACCCCCAGGGGATGGATGGTGAGAGAGAGTTTAGTTCTGGGTGAAGTCAGAGGACTTGGGGCAGTTGAGGTTTTGACGCCGAACGAATCGGTTGTCGAGGACGTGGGAGTTTAGACTGACGGTGGGTCAGTTCTTGTGTTGTGTTGTTCTCCCAGTGTTGAATAAAGGCTTGAACCCAGAGTGGTTTGGATATCATTAGCAGAGGCTAGACCCAGTGTGTGGGTTGTGATGTGTGAGGTCCAGCGGTGGATAGGAGCTGGATTACCTGTCGGGTGAAGTTGAGATTCAGCAGGCCGTGAGAAGACAGTGATGTGTGCGTGTTAATGTTGTGAGGAGGATATGGATATTCTATGGATTATATATATATTGTTTCTGGATATATAAATATGTTCCGTGGGTCTGTGTTATTTCTGTATTAAAGGATTATGTGCGCCAGAATCGATCTTGTTTACTGACTGGTGAATGTGCACTGCGGGGGTGAGTCATAGTGTAATACAGTGAGAGAGCTCAATTGACACACCAGGAGTATCGTTACCTAGACAACGACCATCGCACGCACTTATCATAAAGAACGTCGTGTGATATATATATATATATATATATATATATATATATATATATATATATATATATACTAGCTGACCCGGCCGGCTTCGCCCAGACCCTGGTGGGGAGCATCTCATTTAATTCATATAAGTAGTCATATATGCTCCCGTTCCCGTTCCCGACTATCTACTGTCTGTCTATCTGTCTGTCTGTCTGTCTGTCTGACCCTGCCCGGCCCGGCTTCGCCTAGTCCCTGGTGGGGAGCATCTCATTTAATTCATATAAGTAGTCATATAGCTCCCGTTCCCGTTCCCGACTATCTACTGTCTGTCTATCTGTCTGTCTGTCTGACTGTCTTTCTGTCTGTCTGTCTGTCTGTCTGTCTGTCTGTTATTAGAAAGAGCACTTGAAAGATCTTTATATCTTCCCACCAACAATTAACTTGGGTAAATGGAGCGTCTTATTTAATTCATATTCGGCCCCTGCTCCCGTTCCCGTTCCCAAAAATGACGACCCGGCCGGCTTCGTCCAGTACCTGGTGGGGAGCATATCAATTAATTCATATTCGGCGGAGGGATGAGGAGGAGGGAGCAGGAGGAGACAGGAGGAGGAGGGAGGAGTATTAGGGAGGAGGAGGGATTAGGAGGAGGAGGGAGAGGGAGGGAGGAGGAGACGACTCGGCCGGCTTCGTCCAGTACCTGGTGGGGAGCATATCATTTAATTCATATTCGGCGGAGGGATGAGGAGGAGGGAGCAGGAGGAGGAGGGAGGAGTATTAGGGATGAGGAGGGATTAGGAGGAGGAGGGAGAGGAAGGGTGGAGGAGGTAGGAGGAGGATGGGGGAGGAGGATGGAGGAGGAAGAGGGAGAAGGAGCGAGGAGGAGGGGGAGGGAGAAGGAGGGAGGAGGAAGGAGGAGAAGGGAGAGGGAGGAGGAGGAGGGAGGATGAGGAGGGGGAGGAGGGAGAGGGAGGAGGAGGGAGAGAAGGGATGAGGATGAGGGAGGAGGAGAAGGGAGGAAGAGGGAGGAGGATAGGTTTGAGGAGTGGGAGAAGGGAGGAGGAGGAGGAGGCGGCGGAGGAGGAGGGATTAGGAGGAGGAGGAGGAGAGCGAGGAGGGGGAGGATGTATGAGGATGAAGGAAGAGGTAGGAGGAGGAGGATTATAACGCATATGCCTGTAGATAACTGCAGCGAAAATGTCCATCCATTTGAGAAATATGCAACAATTTTACATATATAGCAATTCTATTAGAAGTTATATCCCCCCGCTATATATACATTATAATGTAAATTAAATATTAAATAATAAGAATATATATATATATATATATATATATATATATATATATATATATATATATATATATATATGTGTGTGTGTGTGTGTGTGTTTGTGTGTATATATATATATATATATATATATATATATATATATATATATATATATATATATATATATATATATATATATATATATATCACGCCGATCTCCTTAACTTTCCATGACATCTGATTTCGATTCCCTGTCTATTCTGCCATCCTCTGTAATCATAGGTATTTATTTTAAGCTGGGTCGACCAGATCAATTTTGATACAAATTTCGCCTAGATGGAGATTAGAAAGCATGACCACCGGGGTAGCAGGCAGGAGTGCTAGCCATTACACCACCGAGTCTGTCATTTTTTGCAGAATACAACACGTATTGTCTATGTAGTATACCCTTAGCTAAGATCAGTACTGTGAAAATAGGATCAAACAAGAGAAAAGCAAACTGATTGACGTCACTGAGACTACAAAATTGACATTATACACGGCAGCATGGGAGGAGGTAGTGGGGAGGGGGGGGGGAGAGAGAGAGAGAGAGAAGAGAGAGAGAGAGAGAGAGAGAGAGAGAGAGAGAGAGAGAGACTGACTTACAGAGATTAAATACGTCTTTTCTAAAAGTGGTAAACCTTGTTTCCGAATCGTCGGCGGCTCGTATTGTGTTTTGCTGATGGAGAGACATGTCAGGGCCTGCCGACGGATCGGAGTGTATATTGCTTTATATTGCTGTTGCCTTAGCGTTGATTGCGTGATGTTGTGGTTGCTTTAAGCCTAAGCGTTGTAAATCACTTAACCCTTTTTATCCTTGACGCCTGTCGTAAAATTGTGACACATACTGGTTCAGAAGTTAAAGTAATGATTGTTTGGAACATATGTTGAAGTAACTGCTAGAACAGAAACAATTTTAGAAGTAACTGGGGCATACATATTTACAGTAATAATTAGGGCAGACACATTTGGCTGTAACAGCTAGGGAAGCAATTATTACAGTAACAACTAATACTGAAACATTTACGGTAACAATTAGGAGAGAGTGGGTGAAAGAAATAACTGTCGGAGACTAAAATGTACTGACAACTGAGTGTTTTCATCACATAACGAACAATGTATCAACTTTGCATGAGTCCTTCGAGCTGGCACGAGTAAAAATCAGGCATTGCCATTTGTCACACTGATTGAGTCTTCTTATAGCGAGGCATTTTGTGTGAGTTGTAATGATAGTTCATTGCTGTTTATCCAAGGCAGAACATCTCTCAAAGATAATGCCCCTATTGCAGCATTTATTGGGAATCCTCAGCGATTGGAAATTCCTTAGTGGGGGGTTACTTTTCAGCATTTTAAGGACGTGAGGGGGTTGGGGGGGGGGGGGAGGCTTGATGATCAATTCACAAAACCATAAGGAAAAGATGGGGGGGGGAGGGGGGGGGTTAACAAATGAGGTGGAATAGAGAAAAGTACAGATAGAGAAAGATATATATGGAAATCTAAAACAGCTACGTAACAAATAAATTTAAAAAGGCAACACTCATTGGCACTTTGGCTCCTTGCTGTCTTGACAGACGATAGTTTGTTACATTGTGCTTCAAAAAGGCATAATAACTACAACCCATGGCGGTAGCGAATGTGACTGATAAGGCCAATTCGCGCTATAATTGTTCGTCCACAGTGGATGCATGTGAATACATGGTCATTTCCACTATCTCTTATAACATATATCATATGCACCATCTCTTGTCTCTCAAGCTTGGTGTGTGACTTATCTGCAATCATTTTCTCCTTTGTCTTTTTTCCATTTCTGATATTTGCCCTCCATGCAACACGTTTAGCGACGACTTGCTCCCAATGTGCGTTATCAATCATGTCCCGCTTACACACATCTTTGTATCGTAGTAGCAACCGTCCCTGAGATCTCCTACCCATCTGTAATCCACCAAATAAGATGTCCTTTGGTATTCTACCATCATCCATCCTCCTAACGTTTCCTACCCATCTAAGTCTACGAAGACTGAGCATGGAAAAAAACAGTCATACAACATGACCTTTCTAATATTTCAATATTTGTGATTTGTCTTCCCACTTAATACCAAGAATTCTTCGCAGACACCGCATATGAAAGCCGTTTAAACGTTTCTCTTTGGGTGAGTAAGTTGTCCAGCCTTCACTACCATAAAGAGGAGTACTAAGGACACAGACTTGATAGACACGGACTTTTGTTTTGTCAGTAAGCATCTGTTCTTCCAGACTCTTTCTGCTAACGTGTTCATTGTTGTTGCTGCCTTACCAATCCTGATGTTGATTTCCTAATCTAGATTTTATTTGCTATTTATCTCTCTGATCCTTTCGTTTTCTTTTCTTTTTCGTTCGCTCGCTTTAAATTCAAGCGGAGCCCTTATGTATAGTAGTAATGGACTGCAGTTTGCGTGTGGGTTAGCTTTCCCTTTTACCGGTGTCCCTCGCCTTCAGGCGAATCCACTCCGACTTCAGAGGTACTTGTAATTAACGTCCCCAGTGAAGGACCGCAGTATCTCAGCTCTATTCAGTAGAGGTGAGCAACGGCCAGGCTCTCACATCCAAGAAACTTTGGCCTAGAGGCGTTCGGCCATATTCCTTGGCTGAGAGCCTTCGAGCAAGTATCTTAACTAAGCATGTAGCATGATCAGTATCTCACCTCCATTTTGCAGTGGGTGGTTATCGGCCCGGCTTTTAATGGCTTAGAGGCGTTCAGCCTTAACCATTAATAGAGAGCTTTAGAGTATGTATCCAGACCAAGAATTTATAGCATCGTGCGCCTGACTTTGACTGCAATCCTCAGTCCACCTGCAGAGCAGCAGGTTAGGTTGTGCCTCTCTTGGTCTGGTCCCTATCCCAAGGCCTGTCCAACATGTAGTTGTGCTTCTGTCGGCAGAGCTCTTGAGGTCATTGGGACACTCAAGCCCCTCTACCACATCAAGGTGGAGACACATCAGAGGGGTCTATGATCCTAGATATGTAAAATGGTCTACTATCTCCAGTTCGGCGTCGTCAATAAAGATTGATGGTACCCCATGTGCACCTTGTGATATAATCTATGTCTTCTTTTTGCTAATTGTTAAAACAAATTCAAAACAAGCGTTGGAGAATGCAGATTGTAGACGTTGTAATTCTTCCTCAGAGTGGGTCGTAATTGCAGCATCATCTGCAAAAAAAAAAAAAAAAAAGCAAATCTCTGATCAGTACCCTTCTAATTTTGGTCTTGGCCTTTAATCTCTGAGCATTGTAGAGGCCGTCATCTGGGCGTGAGTGACTGTATATACCACCATCCTGATCACGAAAGGCATATTTCAGTAGAAATGAAACGTATATTCCAAAGAGGGTGGGAGCTAGTACACAACCTTGCTTAACTCCTCTCTTGATTTCAAACTCTTCTGAAGTTGCACCATCAAACTCAAACTTGATTATACCCTTCATGTCTGTGTGTTATGATTCCACAATGGACAGAAGAGTTGACAAAGAAAATTGGAGAGTAATAGTAATAAGAATGTTTGCTCGCCATCGGGCATCTGAAGAAGAAGAAGAAGAAGAAGAAGAAGAAGAAGAAGAAGAAGAAGAAGAAGAAGAAGAAGAAGAAGAAGAAGAAGAAGAAGAAGAAGAAGAAGAAGAAGAAGAAGAAAAGGGGAGGAGAAGGAGAAAGAGAAGGAAAATAAGGAGGTGGTCCCATATTGCTATCATGTTAGAGATGAGCTGTCTTCGTCCGTTGCGGATTAAATATCTGTTTGCGTGTTTATTCATCATATCCAACAGCAAATGACCAACTCCTGGTCTTCTCGTAGCAACACTGCTTCAACTAACACATTAAAGGGAGAAGGCGAGTCTAGCGTCCTGTAAAACAAGATTGCTATATATACTTACACCACATTACAACAACAATCTTCTCGTAGCGACATTGCTTCAACTAACACATTAAAGGGAGACGGCGAGTCTAGCGTCCTGTAAAACAAGATTGCTATATATACGTACACCACATCACAACAACAATCAGGATGACACACACAAAATGGAAATATGCATATATCTGCAATCTAAATGTCCTGCACAAGGCATGCACATATTTAAAGTATGATGCTCGCCCTGAGATTGTCTCTTAGACAGGTTCCTCGAAAGTTTAATTAGAAGTGCTGTTCAGATGCCCCGTAGAGCCATGCGATACGAGAATAGAGCGTCTACCCAAACAAAACAAAATCTAAAGCAATGCAATTTCGTAAGAGGTTACGTTATGAATGAAAAACAAGTAAATGCACATTGCCTGCTAAAACCCCATCGTAATGAAGACACAGCTTTCAGAATCACAGGCTACAATTGCCACTGATTCGATCGAGAGAGGCAGAAGAAAGGGTGGAATACTGACTAGTGAAGAATGATATAATCGCGTGCCAGAATGAAGAATATCGAGGGGCGGAGTATCAGACCCTTTAACTCAAGACAGAAAATACAGATTTACAACCTTCTTCTTCAGCGATCAACGTTTGCTGTGCGTCTGTTCCGGCATGGGTCATAAACACGACGGTTTGTCTGAGGGGATTTACATGCGATAAACTATTACTGTCCGAGCGAAAGACCTCTAGCCCTACAGATACAATCCCAGCAAAGGAAAAATAATGATTGCGTGTGGAAATGTTATCAGCTGCTCAAAGAGCGGGAGCGATCATAACATGGACCAGAGTACAGAAACCGGAGAGTTGGCAGGAAGAGAAGAAGCTTATCTTTATTAACAAGCCATCGACCCACCAACCTTCTAATAGAAATCGTGGCATACGACCACCACAACCGACATGACTTTTCACTAACCTGGAGTGGCGCATCACACGAGTTGCTAGGATACAAGGTGGAGAATTGATCACCGACCAGTAGTTCTAACTGTAGAAAGATTAATTAGTTAAAGAAAGCAGAACACACTCGGGATTGAACTACTAGCTAGTTAGTTAGTCTTTCCTCTTGAGCCGAAGGCGGCGCATAGGGCAGAAGTCCTGTCTCTCCATGTCTGGCGGTTCGCTGCTACCTGTTGTAGATCTTGGATGTTTACTTGGCCGTTGAATGAGCCTTCTCTGATTAGGGTTCTACGCAGGGTCTCTCTTGGTCTTCCCCGTTTTCTTTTCCCTACCGGTGACCATATGAGGGCTTGGTAGGGGAGTCTTGTCTTGTCCATTCTGAGTACATGGTCGATGTAGTTCCAAAGGCGTTTTCTTATACAACTGGATACAAAATCTTGCTTAGTCTCTTGTCTTATTTGCGTATTGGTTCTGGAGTCTGCCCAGTGGAGGTTTATAACTCTTCTTCTTCTTCTGCGTTCATCCGGAGTTTTTTTTTTTTCCAGACTTATTGCGTTGTGCCTGTTTACAGCAGAGCTGCGTTCTTGCGCCGTTAGGCCGACACATCCGACTTCTGCGGGCATTTGATGACCGGATTAACGTTCCCGGGGAACTCTTCTAAGATATTTGTTCTCAAAATTATCTAATTTTTTAACTACTAGAAGGCAGAAAATACAATGTACCAACATTGCACCAGCATATTTTTCAAAAATCTGAGCACTGATAAAGACATAAAGTAACTGACGAGTTCGACAATGACATCCTACAGACAGAACAGGAAAGAATAGAAAGAGGTGCCCGCGTGCAATATAAATCTTATTAGAGTTGTCAATAAGAGCAAATGCATAATAATGTGGAGAAATCCAGAAAATTCGAAGAGACCACACAATGCCAAGAGTACCATCTTAAACAATCATCATGCAAAGGCCAGATTTCAAAGAGTCATGTTGCGTGAAAGAGAAAATTTAAACTCTAGCCATACGAAATTCGAAGAATAAACAGGAGAGCTCTGACGGGCGGTTTGTTAGCCACTCCTGCTATACAAAAGCAATATCTGGCTATTCTGGCCACAAAAATAATAACAGAGTGCAATATAAATTAATTTTAAAAAATGATATATTCCATTAATCTCACCTCGCGACTATCATCTAATCATTCTCACCCCGTAATGCCATTGTCGAGAAGCTGTGTAGACACACCCACTGTATATCCATTATCAGGGCTGTCTCTGATATACATCGTTCCGTGATTTCAATTATGGGATGTGCACTCACACACATCAAGAGAAAAGCTGTTGGTTATGCACCAGTATCACACAGCAAAATAATCTTGCTTCTTGGTGCCTATCCACATCATGTGTATTACCGGTAGTCTGATCTTATACAACCCCAATAACACAATGCATTGGGCGATTTGATCCTACAATCCGTGGTATAACAATCCTTGGAAACAACAAGCTGCCATAAGAGTTGATAATGAAGTAAGCCAATATCAGCCTATTAAAAGGGGTGTGAGACAGGGATGTGTAATGTCTCCAGATCTGTTTTCCCTGTACAGTGAAAATATTTTCAGAAATATTGAAAATATGGAAGGAATCAACATTGGGGGACGATGCATCAATAACATTAGATATGCAGATGATACAGTCTTGATTGCAGACAATGAACAGGACCTGCAAAATTTAGTAGATGCGGTTGTTACACACAGTGAACAACAAGGGTTAGAATTAAATTGTAAAAAGACACAGATTATGGTCGTCACTAAGAAGAACGAAATACCACAGTGTAATATACAAGTAAATGGGAATATTCTTCAACAAGTGAATAGGTACAATTACCTCGGAACAGTAATAACATCTGATGGGAGATGCCTTGAAGAGATTAGAACAAGAATCGCCATGGCAAAAGTAGCCTTTAGCAAGATGAAAAACATACTGACCAATAAAAAGATGTCAATTGAAACGAGAAAAAGAGTGTTGAGATGCTACATAGAACCTGTACTTTTATATGGATGTGAAGCTTGGACAATGAGCAGCCAGGCTGAAAAACATCTGATGGCTGTAGAAATGTGGTTTCTGAGGAAAATGCAAAGAATACCATGGACAGCCAGAAAGACCAATGAACAAGTCCTTCAAGAAACAAATGAAGATCGTAAACTGATCAGAGACATTAGACGTAGACAGTCACAATTTTTTGGGCATGTTATGAGAAGAAATGATTTGGAGAACTTGGTGACAACTGGTAAGATCGAGGGGAACAGACCAAGGGGAAGACCTAGAAACAAGTATCTGGATGGCTTGGCCTTGTGGCATGGTCGAGACAGAAACACGGAACTGATCCACGACTCTGTTGATCGAGTGAGATGGCAGAACATGACCGCCCACGCTTACCGGCATGGCACATGATGGATGGATGGATGGAAGAACGAATGACTTGCGATTTAGATTGGATTGTAGTGAGGTAGTGGTTGCGCAACTCCATTGACCTCACTCTCTCTTCTGCGTCCATCTGGTTCCAGTGGCGAGCATGGCAAAATGACTGGAGACGGACACAGATGCAGTGGACGTTAGGCTGCCACAGGCCAGTTATCCCTGTATATAGTGACTCTCACAATCAAATGGTAGCCTAGAGTCTCGTGCAAACGGCCCTTCCGTCAATTCCTTTGATTTTCAGTTTTAAGACAAGCGCTATGCTTGTCTTAAAACTGAAAATCAAAGGAATTGACGAGCGTAGTGACGAGCGTATACTGACTGAAACAAGCAGATGACTACTGGCAAGATCAACCAGATATCTATCGGACAGACGGACTATTCACGCACACGCAAGCCAAGAGTAGCATCACTAAAGCGCGCCCTCCCGGTACAAGGTGATACATGCAAAACCACTGGACGCCTGCTGACGAGCTTTCAAGCTACACCGGCAGGACTGACCGAAAAGCTATATCAGCTTACTGACTGCAGGCCCACTACTAATCGAGAGAGAGAGAGAGAGAGAGAGAGAGAGAGAGAGAGAGAGAGAGAGAGAGAGAGAGAGAGAGAGAGAGAGAGAGAGAGAGTGGCCAGAGAATATATTCCTGGTAGCAGTACAGCCTCGGACTCTAAATAGCAACATTTTGTTTTCCATATTTTCTTTTTCTTTCCATTGCTGTGTTTTCTGTTTATTCTTCTAATCCCGTCCTTATGCCTTAATGTAGTCACCGAACGATCTTCTCCTGTACTATATGTTGTGTTTCGTGCATGTATTTGTTTGCTGATGAAGGATAGTCGCCGCAATGTCCTGTATGTGTCGTAATATTGTTATGTAAAGCTGCATTACTTTGTATTATCTTATATTGTGTACCATTCTGAATGCACTCATAATTTATGCAACCCTTCAAGGAGGTCCTGTAGCTTCACATAGTTAAATCTTACCCACTCAAAATCTCTACATTTACAATCTTCATGGCCTTTAATTGATTACTGCCATATGATAATAAATCGTCTTAACAAAATGTTGCATTACTGCCATGGGCTTACAAATAAATTTATGGTTAAAATATTACTACACCCGTTTTTTCTCTGCAACCTCTTTTCATTTGATATTAATACAGCATGTTGGCTACGATATTAACACATTTTAAGACATGCTTGCTTGCTTGCTTGTGTTCGTTGGCTTGAGCTCCGACGCGAAGTCCTGTATGTCGGATGAAGGCATCTTGTTGTCCAACATCAGTGTGATGTCATACAGGACCTGAGGTTTGCGTGAGTATCCGTTGTCCTATGTCTGGCTTATTGGTGTGCAGACTGGTGGTTCCTCGACGTACAGGCAGACACTCTCCGACTTTGGAGGAATCGGCGATCCTACTGACCTTGGCCAGGACCCCGAAGGGACCTGTTGCCCAGGACGCTCGACGAGGACGCGTCAATAGGTCTTGACCAGTATATAACCCAGCCTTGGTGCCTTGGAAACACCTCTGCGTCCCTTTTAAGACATAACTGTGGCACACTCTTACTACTAATTTTTCACCATCCACTTTTGTTTTGTCCAAACCTACTTTTTTATTTGGCACGGTATTCTGCTAAGTCCTCAATTATTATATGTAGCAAGTATTAAAACATCATTAAGCCACATAGTTTAACGGTCACTGCAGCTGTGCCACTGCTATCATACAGTTTCACGTTGTTCTAGATCAGGGGTCACAAAACATTTTTCAAAGCAGGCCGAATAATTGACAAAATAACGAGCGCGGGCTGGATAATCATTATGTACTATTCTTGCAAGCCAGAACGAAAGCTCTGGAGAAAAGGACGAAAAACAAAGTTTATCATTCCATTTTATTCATGGGGGAGTGGTGTGCAATGCACAAATATCAAAGACAGCCAACATATTTATTTACTTAAAACAGTTATCAAAGAAGGCGATGTTAGCAAAAAGATAGTTACATCATACCTAATGTGTACATATCCGAGTCTCACAAACTAAGCAGCAAAAAAGGTTAGTGAGATTTGTGAAATTAACGTTTGGCTTTCAAGATATCATCAATGTTTGGTTTGTAATTGCTGCATCCAATCAAGAGAATTGTCTTCAAATTTTCATCAGTCAATCTCGTTCGATGTATTGACTTTACATACTCCAATTTTGAAAATGTTTGCTCACAGACATAGGTTGTTCTAAAAACTGATGCCATACCAGCAGCAAATTTCTTCAGTTTCGGAAAATCAACATCAGGTAAGCATCGGTAAAATTCAACAAGTTTTCCTTCTCTGTGCTTCTCTTTCAACAAGTCATTTGCTTGCAAATCAATGAGCACCAACCGTAGTTCACCTGGCACATCATCAAGGTTATAATTAAACGGATTCTGGAGCAGAAGAATGTCACTCTCAATTCTGTCAAGATTTTAAAATCTCATTTAAAAAATCCTTCTTCAAGTCACGAATATTTTTTTTTTGTTTTTTTTTTTCAGAACATCGAGGTTGACATCTTCGTCGATTGTAGCGCAAAACTCTTTGAAACAGTGAAAATGAAAAACGTTTTCTCCTTCAAGTGTTTCAAACAATAACAGCTTTCTCCGAAACCCTTTGCTAATTCTGTAGAGATCAAAAACGAGGTTATCCTTTCCCTGAAGTTTCAAGTTCATTTCATTCTTGTTGGATGTGATGTCGACCAAAAATAACAACTTTTGACAGCAGATAGGATGTGACAGCTGTGGAGAGGTCTATCATTTTTAGTGAGGATAACATATATTTCGTTTCGGAGCTTGTAAAAATGAAACAGGACGTTACTACGGCTGAGCCACCTCACTGACGTGTGATGAGGCAAGTCGCAGAATTCAGAATCAATTTCTTCAAGAATATCCTGAAACTGACGGTGATTGAGTGCATGTTCTCGAATTAAGTTCACAGCAGAAACGACTGGTTTCAGTACACAAGAAATATCTAAGTCTTTCCCGCAGTGTGCTTGCTGATGTATGGTGCAGTGTATGAACAGAGCGCCCGAAATTTTCAAATCTTCCAACTGAGTCCTGATCTGCCCCACCAGACCCTTCCTCATTCCAGCCATGTTTTTTCTTCCACCAGCTGTAACACCTCGAAGCTGATTCCACTGAAGGTTATAGTCTTGCAAAATTTATTGCATTTCCATGAAAATGTCTTTTCCAGTTATTGTTCCATGCATGCTGCAGACGGATGCCAACTTCCGTTATCTGAAAGTCTAAATTGACACCACGAATGAACACGAGAAGTTGCGACGTACTCGAGAGATCAGTAGACTCATCTAGCGCCTTAGAATACCACAAGTTTATAGCTTTCTCGCGTATCTGTAGCTCTATTTTCTCTTCAAGTTCTTCTGTTTACAGCACAACTGAACTTGTCAAAAGGTTTAAAGTTCCAAACAAATCGACTTTCTCAGGACACAAGACATTTGTTGCTTCCAGTATACACTCTTTGATGAAGTTGCCATCAGTAAACAGTTTTCCCCGTTATGCCATCTTATGCACTATTTTGTAACTTGTACGAGTGACAGATTCATTGTCAGCAAACTTTCTCAGAGTGTAACTTTCCAGAAAACTTTGAATATGTTGATGATTGGTTTGTTTCATAGTGACGGCGAAAATTGTACTCATTCAAAACGGCAACAATTTCGCTGCATATTACGCAACTTGTTTTCTGGTCCTTTGTTTCCACAAAGAAGTATTTTACTCCCCATTCTTCATTGAAAACGCGACACTCGGCGTCCACTTTTTTTTTTTTTTTTTTTTTTAGTAGCCATTATGAAGGGTGAAGTAAACGGTATCTGAAAATGAAAAAGACATTGAATTAGAAGCATAATTAAAATCCTATTGAAACACAAGAACAATAGAGGACTAGTGGGTCACTCGTGAAGCTACGGCTCACCAAAGGTACATATAAAGTTTATAGATGCCCTTGGTATTAGAATATATCACATAATAAGGTTTACAAAATATATAAATAGGGCCGGCCTAAATAAACAACATATAGCAGTGTTTTTTAACCGGGGTTCCGCAAGCGGCAGCCAGGGGTTCTACCGAAACAGACCGAAATCCCCTAAATACAACATTTCTGCCCACCTGGTTTATTACATAAAGTAGGACAGACACTTGGATTATCGCGCAGAGTTCCTTGAGCAATATAAACATTTGCGTCAGGATCTGCTCCAGCAGAAAGGTTGAAAATCACGCTAAGAGACCAGCTCGATTAAAACCTTGACTGGAGAATTTTTCTAAGCTGGGGATAATATTTTCATAATAATACGAGGCTTCTATGGCATTATTATGCTATGTTTGCTAGTTTATTGTCTCTATTCACACGTGTAGTTCACTTACCTATCACTGTCAAACAAAGAAATCCTTGTTATATACCTATGGAATGTATGACATGCAAGAAGAAGTAAATATTCCTGGAACGTCGGACCAGTGTTGACAGCCGGACGCATCTGGGGGTTGGGAAAGATGCGTGTTTGTGTGTGTTGCCATGAAAACCATGGTAACGTCAGAGCGTAGTCGGAGCTACTACGAGCCGGGGAAGGGCTCAGGATAGCGCGAAACAAGCAACCATTACAATTAACAAGAACATATAAATACAATAATTTAAAATTAAAAATAGTGAATTTAAGGCACATAGCAGCCAGGAGGTCTCCGCATGTGTGATCTCCTAGTATTGTAACCATCTTCTTCTTCTTCAGCTTTCCGAGCCATTGAGGTTCTTTGCTGCAAATACAATCCGTCTCCATTCGTCTCTCTGGTGGACCTTCTCTTGCCAGTCGTTGATTCCAAGTGCTTGTAGGTCTGTACATGTATTATCTCTCCACCGTCTTCTTGGTCTACCTCGGGGTCTACGGTCATTTATTTCCTGAGTGTAAGCGAGTTTTGTTTCCCTATTATCTTCCATTCTTTCTATATGCCCCAGCCATTGTAGTCTATTAGCCTTCATGATACCAGTGATTAGCGGGGACTTAAACATATCATAAATGTCTTTGTTACTTCTTCTTTTCCACTCTCCACTTTGTGTATCCCTAATGGGTCCAAAGATGCGTCTTAAAATTTTGTTCTCAAAGGTTTGTAACAAGGCTTCGTCTCCTTTCGTTGTACTCCAGGTTTTAGAGCCATGCAGCACAACTGGTCTGATCAGTGTTTTGTATATTGTGATTTTGGTGTTACGAGATAGCGCCTTTGATTTTAGTAGATGTTGTAGTGCATAGTATATCTTATTTCCAGAGTTGTATTGTAACCATATTTTTTAAATTTAAATTGTATCACAACGTCTCGTGTTTCATACGTTTTATCAAGCAAATTCGAGTACCGTCGGCCGGCCTGATGAACTGACGTCGCGGGCTGTAGGTTGGTGACCCCTGTTCTAGATAATCGGTCTCACTGTCTTACACCTACCTGCATTTCCACATGCCTCGTGGCAAATATTTACTTATAACATATCAGTAAGTCATTAAAACTATTATACACAGCTTTTACCCACATCAAAGTTGAAAGATTAGATCTGGTGTACCCAGACATCTTACCTATGCGTGGTTCACATGGTTTTATCAATCACATTTGGTAAAAATAGCTGACATGTTCTACATGCATCGTCTAAGTTTTTTCCTAACAGTGGCCCGGATGACCTCACAAGTTTTATTTTACCAGTTAGTATTAGCTGGAAATACTCATGAAAATGCTCTTGATGCACCAGTGATTGTCTTATGTCTTCATGACTGCTTGATTTTAGAGGTTCTCAGAGTGTCGTAGAAAGACTCATCCTTTGAAATAAAACATTATTTTCACAAATATTAATTCATTCGAACCTATGAACATCAATTCACTTGATTTATCTATCTCGTGTAATCTGACCCAATTTCAAGCTTGCCACATGCCTCGTTTTTCCTTATCGCATATTTTATTTTCCACTATCACACGTCTGTTAGACCGCCAAGTGATGATTACATGTTTGACTTTTCTACTTAATTCTCATATTCGATTTATTCTCTCTCTCTCTCTCTCTCTCTCTCTCTCTCTCTCTCTCTCTCTCTCTCTCTCTCTCTCTCTCCTATATATATATATATATATATATATATATATATATATATATATATATATATATATATATATACTCACACATACACACATGTTTTTAGATGATACATTCTTTTACACCAAAGCACATCATTTGCACCACTCCGTCTTGATCGACAAGAGATCAAATCTTTGATTTGCCTAGCAGTGACACATTTCAATGCTGGGCGATGAGCAGATAGTTTTTTGTTTTTTTGTTTTGTTTATTGCAACCTGGAGTGGATCATACTATGCAATCCCTTACTTCTCAGTGCATTTCATTAATACTTTTTAATAAGTGATATCAAGTTGTTACAAGAAATAGAACATGATCACACTGTCCCAAGATCATTCCACATGTCATACACAAGAGATACTGATCTCGGAATATTACTTTTAATGCATATGGCCCACACCTGCATTACTATCATATAAGGAAACAAGCAGAACATTGCAACTAGCCCTGTAACATACATAAACATCTTGCACAACACGTTGTCACTAGACATTGGAGGTGATCCAGCATTGGGCATTGATGCCTGTATTCGCTATTCACAACGATGGAAAATATTGAGCTTGGTTCCTTCAATCGGCTATTATATTGTGATCTACTTACTGAAAAGATCCATTCTACCTTAGTGATCCGCCGAAACGGATCTCTCTTCGAGATCAGCCCTTGTAAGCCTTTCTGTACTAATAATAGACTACACCGAGTTACCTAATGGACCCTGCTATATCTTTAGTTGTCCAATTAGACTAATTAGCATTATTATACTAAACACAATCCTCCTCATTATCATTATCAAGTGCCCTGCCAGCTGACGTAGACGTTCATGTCTCTCAACAGATCTCTGCCATTTGTGTTCTGGGTCAACTCTGTTGATGATATCCCCACATCACTGTCTCAGTCCACCCAGCATCAAATCTCTTGGTCTGCTCCTGCCACTCTTCCCTTTGATCTTTCCAGCTATCACCATGTTCTCCAATGTCTCTCTTCTCATTACATGGCTAAAGAATAAACGTCGTAAATGATTTATTATCAACTCAGTTAGCAGAGAAATATTTCAGGGGTGTTTGCTGTTCCCAGAACTATTTAAAACATATTCAGAAATAATGATAAAAACAAATGAAGGTAAGTATAGTAAACGTATGACCATTTGTTAAAATAAAATATGCAGTTGATCAGACCACAAAGAAAATAATAAAAGATGAGAGAAAGATTATTATAACCAGAACGTCAATTCGTTGTGTCGTAGAATAACTTACTTTGTTTTAAATTATTGTTTTCAATATCACTGAAGTTTCCCTCTATGATTTACGTTTGCCGTATTGCAGTTCGTTGTAAACTATGTACTGCGTCTGTGTTTACTATCTCTCACATTTTAACAGGAGTTACACGTACATAAATGTTTTTATTTCAAAAGAAAATAGGACAACTAGAACAGAGATTCCAGAAATTTTGAAACAAAACAAATAAAACAGCAAGAATATACGAAATGAAAATACGTGCACAGGTCGAAGGCAGTGGAAAAATAACGACCTTCAGCCAGAACATCTTAAAGTAGAAGAAAAATAGAACACAGTAATAAATTTACCTGTCCAGGTTAAAGTGTAAAGAAGGAGGATGTCCCATGTGGGACAGATAATAGAATTATAATTGGATGGCAAAGAGGATATTCAGAGACAAGTGTTACACATATTATTTGCGTATTGGATATATGGTGCTAACCTGTATGTGTATATACCAAGTGGCACTCGATGGCTGATGTGGTCAATATAACAGCTGCTGCCTTTACTTCCCATAAAACTACATGGTACCCACTTTAAACAGAGTGGACCAAGGAGCCCAGATCAGTTTTTTATAGCCACAACTCGATGGAGATTTGAACACACGACTACCGGACAAGCAGGCCAGCGTGCAAGGTACTGCGCAATACCGCCATCCAGCAGACAAATGTAACGTTAATGCAATGTGCCCACGCATTTGACATTGTATACACTTATGTTCTGTTGGGTCAATTTTACATTACCGCTGAAAATATTATAGTGGAAGTTTTTTATGTTCTCACCCGAAATGTTAATACGAAGAATAATGCGTATAGAGAAAGACCTGGTCTGGTTCGCTGATGCAATGCTCAAAGTCTCACATTTGTGTACTGGAGCAATCGATTGCAGAGGGTTGCTAGAAGCCATTATACTCCCATTACCAATTTTCTTTTTGTATGATCTAGCGAACTGCATAATGGATGGCACTGATTGTTGGATTCCGCTCTATGTCAGTCTTTGGAAATGTTGCAACTGATACGTTGACAATGCGAACAGTGTTGCCTGAAGATTCAAAGTAAAGCTCAACAGTATGTTAATATGACCAAAACTTACACTGAGATACGTTTACGGTTATGATAGACACTTACAGACGATGCTAAAATCAAGTAAGATGTAGAGAGTTCGTGCTTTTTTTTTTTTTTTAGCATATCCTTTACAGGACTTAGCTGTCAACACCAGCATCCTTCAGCTGTATGTTGATCTCCCGGCAAGATTACGCTCAGTAGTTTGCCATTGCTTTCTGAGCGGCCGGCTCAGTATCCCGCAAGTCACGAGCGGGGGTCGAGCCGCCTCAGCTCTCGCTCCGCTACGAGACTCTGCGTGATAAACGGGATCACAGAGAGAAAGTGTTGTAACCCCACAGCCAGAGAGACCGGTAGAGAGTTCGTTAGACAACAGAAATATTAACAGATGTTGGTGAACCGGGATTTGAGTCTGTCACTTTCAAATGTTGATAGCGTGTGACAGAAGAAACACGTGTTTTTAAATAAAAAGTTAAGGGGCCTATTACAAGACTTAGCATTCTGGGTTATGGTTTAGGGCCCATTTTTATAACGACCAATCGGCAGTGGGTGGGTTATGTGGTCGGTATCATGCCGGATGTCTTTACCCAAAAAACACTCTCTCATAACACTTCCTGATATCCATTTTAGTCTGGGTCGACCCGGAAATGTTAAGAATCCGTCTCGATGAGGATCGATCCCACAAACAGCAAGCGGAGATTCCATCGTCTAGCCCAGTGGTTCTCAACCTTTTTTGGCCCATGCACCCCTTCAACATATGTTCAGAATGTCATCCGACCCCCCCCCCCTCCCGGCCCCCTTTTCGCATTTCTTCCATATAAATCCCCCATCCCAGTCCCTACATAGTATACATAAATATAGAAGCTAAATTTAATAACACGTACTAGAACAAGTCTAGACGTCTACATAAAACGTGATTTGCGGGTCTACTTATGTTATAAAAAGAATTTCGGGAGGGCGAAAAGTACAGAACCATAAAGTATGGAGGGAAAAACAATATTAAGTAATCGGTATTTGCATTAACGCGATATTGAAATAATCTTAACCCCTTAACCCCCCCCCCCCCCTCCAGAAACCCCTATACTTCCCACTGGGGAGGGGGAATTCCCCACCGGTTGAGAACCACTGGTCTAGCCATTAGGCCTCGACGGCTCCAAGAAAGAGGTGTTGTAAAACTGTCATCTACTGCCTATAATACCTTGCGGTGTAAGACAGGGGGCTCTTGAGCCTGGGGTATTAAGGCCGCCTGGCCAGTGCAGTCGCTGCGAACTGTGCGGGTTAGGGATTTCCTTTTTGCCACCTAAAGAAAAATAAATCCACACCTTACCTAGGATTCGAACCCGGGTCTCCCGAAGGAGACCCCCGGCGTTCATAGCCACTCGACCAGCCGCTCGATAGAGAAGTGTTCATTCATTCATTCATTCAGTAGCTTGTCCTTTGCAGACAGAACCTCGCTCCCATAACAACCTTCCGGAAAACTTCTCGATCACAAGCAAGATGTCCCGCGTCCGATACACCAATCTTGAGATCATCCGCTACATACTGCACCCATCTTCTCTTTGGTCTTCCTCTTCTCTCTTCCCAGGCATATATCCCTCCATTATTGTTCTCTCCAAACTTTCATGGCGTTTCAAGTGACTAAAATATATAAATTTTCTTTGTTTTATCGTGAGAAGTGTACTTAGGCTAAATGAACAAATGTGCCTGACAAGAGAAAATTCCCGCTATAGTGTGTTTACTTTTGTCTGTCCCAATATAGAATTCCATATCTCAGTAACCAACTGAAATGATGAGATTTAGCATATAACCTTATCAATGTGTCCACCCAACAAAGATTTTGTTGTTCTGAAGATTTTACAGCACATTTCAAAGTTTGTTTATATGCGGTATATAATTTACGGGTCAGAGATGAAGTTCATAATTTTAAATATATTACAGCGTAGCCAGACAATCAGCGTTCAATGTTGAATATTTTACGTGTTTCACGGGATTGGCCTTATGCCAAGAACCCCGCGTTGTTTAAACTGGGACTGTTCAGAGGTGTCTCAAAATGTGGGTTATTTCATGAAACCTGATTAATATTTTTTTTTTTTTTAAATCTTGCCACTTATCGCTAACATTGAAATGTGTGAATATTTTTCAATGGAATTGAATGAGAAATTGTTTATACACTTCAAAGCATCGCTATGAAGTTGTACACATATTTTTGTTTAGAAGCTGATCGCAGGAAACTGATTTATAGTATTACAAATTCCAAAAAAAAAAAAAAAAAAAAAAAAAAAGAACAGTGCATGCAATGGGTTTGAGTAAACGGTCATTTCGTCGATGGGTGCAAGAATCTGGAATTATACCACCACGCGATAACCAAACGGTAGGTAGAAAGGTTATTGAAGACAGCTTTGACAAAGATGTCATAAGGCGAGCTATTATAACAATGCTTTAAAAAGTCGCTTTAAAAGTCGACAGGGTCGACATAATTGCACCGGGTTCTATCTCATATGGCTCGGTCTCTTTCCGCAGCGCGGAAAGCATCGCACAAAGCACGAACTCCGCAGCTCTAGCGACGACCCACAGAAGTCTCCAAATAATTTAACTCGTGAACCGAAGGATGAGGCCCGGAATCGAACCCACAACCTTTGGAGCCCGAGTCAAAAGGCTTGACCACTTCGCCAGGAGACTCCTCCATTATAAAAATGTTGGATGCCAAAGAAACAGTGACTGTAAGAAAACTTAGGGTTTGGTTGAGAAAGAACAATAACATAGTGCTATCCAAAACAACTTTGTGGAAAATTATAAGGACATTATCTTCACTTTTAGAAAGTACAAGGTCGGTAGAAATATTCTTTGCGAGCAACCGCATTTAGGAGCCATGAGAAGCAGATACCTACGTGAAATAAGGGAAATGCGCAAACAAAATTATGACATAGTGTGTTTGGATGAAATGTGGATCAATGCGCACCACACAAGTGATAAGGAATGGCAATCAGTGGATGGACAGATAAAGCGATATGTGCCCAGTAGTAAAGGACAGCGTTTGGTCATGGCCCATGCTGGTAATACACATAATGGCTTACAACAGAATGCTGGGCTCGTGTTCGTATCAAAGCATACAAACAATAGGGATTATTATAATAAGATGAATTGTAATATGTTTAGAGATTGGCTCGAGAATACTGTGCTTCCATCCCTAGATAGACCGTCGTCTCCAAATATGGACAATACATGATATCAATGATGTTGCCCAAGAAGACAAAATACCTACGGTATCGAGCACAAAGGGAGCAATAACGATATGGCTCCGAATGGAAAACATACCATTTCCAGAAACGTATTTCTAGCTAGAACTGTTGTCCCTTATAAAACAGACGCCAGTAAGCAAGAAATATCAAATCGACAAGTTGATAGAAGAGCATCGTCATGGGTGCTCGAGGCTCCCGCAGTACCATTCTCATGGTAACCCTATAGAACTTGTGTGGGCTAAAATTAAAGGGCAGGTGGCAGCTGACAATACTATATTCAAATTGTCTGACGTCAGGATACTAATCCAGTCCGCGCTATTAAATATTGATAAAAGTTACTGGAAAAATGTAAGGATTATGTGTTGAAAGAGGAAGAGGATTATTGGAGAAAGGATGGATCGAATTTTATGCAACCGAGAGCAGTCATCAACCTACTGGAATCGTCCGACACAGATTAAGGTCTGAGCAGATCGCAGACCTTAATCCACGTGCACACCAACTGGGATATTTTGCTACAAATATTCAGAAGAATTGCAGGCCCTAAATATTACAGCATCGGCATAAACATTACAACTTGTTAATGGCAACAGTTTGTATTCCACAGTGATGAATTTTCAATTCCATGAGCCCTCAACGGTGACAAACAACTGACATTGAAAAAACAAAAAGCTCTAGACGCATCGAATACCAACCGAAGAGTAATATCGCGGTGGGAACTGACATATTGTGGCATAACAAGAAACGTGAGAAGAAACACGTTGTCAAATGAGGGGACAACACACGAACATTCGAATCATTCTATAAACTTCAATGAAAAGAGGACCAACATCTTGACCGTTAAGAAGGAAGCCCAATACAGAGACATTCACAGCTATATTCGTCGTGCAAAACATGTAATCATGTTCCGTCTCAGCAGAGTAGACAATGCACCCACTCCCATACGAATCTTGAAACGCCTTGTGTTTGTCATCCGAAATGGTGGAGACATTGGCATTACTGTAAAACAAGTTTGTTAGCGAGAAATCACTAGTTTTTCATCAATACATCAAAGAAATGTCGCCGCTTTTCATGATTTAAGTTGCATTTGGACTTATCAAAGACATATTCCTTGGGTGGGGGTAAATATAAGATGGCAGGAAACATTTCATAACGATACAACAGACAGTTTTCAAAATAATTGATCGTGAATGACGGCATTCATTTCTGGACATACTATAGAATGTGTAGGCTCATGTTCCAGCTTCGTGAAAAAGACTGAGTTAATGGACATGGTACTGACTTTGCGTTATGTCTCTCTGGGAACTAAGGTTACACAACTCCTCGTGGTGCTGCACGACAAGTGGCGGACATGTTTGTATGTCTGAGTACATTCAAGACATGTTTAAAACAACAGCCCAAGACATGTTGATATGTCTGAATGTGAGTCCGCCATAATGTAAGGACACGTAAACCAGATTTGTTTACTATACTTTCCGCATACAATTGACAGTTGTAATATTTTACAAGGCAATAATAAATATAATACATGCCTTTTAAGTTAGTTGCATATCCTTTACAGGACCATGAACAAATCTACGTGGCAACTGCAGCATGTTTTTGGCTGTTTGTGACTGTGGCAAGTTTAAGTTCAGTAGTTTTCCATTGTTTTCTGAACAATCGGCACCCATACTATTGAATGAAAACAAACGCAAAACGGTCTGTTTCCAACCCGCGTTCAGGAGTATTTCGAACGCGTTATACGAGATTACAAATATATGCCGAGAGCATTAAAAACCACCGCAGATAATTGCAGTGTTATAGGAGCAGCGCAAGCACGCCTGCCTACCTGCATGCCGTCTGCCTGCCTGCCTGTCTGCCCGTCCGTCCGCCTGACTGGCAGCTCGCCCACCTGCCTGTCTGCCCGTCCGTCCGCCTGCGCGCCCGCCCCCGCCCCTTGCCTACCGGCCCGGTGGTCTTGTAATTGCATCCTTAATAATGCAGGATTTTTAAAAATTGGCCTGGGTCCTACGTGAACCCAGTTTATAATTCCACCCCCCCCCCCCCCCGCGTTTCCATCCTGTTTCAGTCTATTGCGGTCAACATCAGCATCTTTCAGATGTATGTTGATTCCTAGGCTAGATTACGCTCATCAGCACACCACGACTTTCTGAGCAACCGGCTGCATACTCTCATAAGTCACTGGCACGACTCGAACCGCTTCCAATTTTCGTGCGCTCACGTCAACCACGAGAGTACTGGTGATTACGGAGAAAGCTGCTAACACCCCGACCAGGGAGGCAGGAAATATGTAAACGAAGTGATTATACGTAGACGCTGTGAATAACACCCGCCTACCCCCAATAGGTACGTGTTATTCGCAGTCGCGGCTGGTCAGGTGACGTTTACTACCGTCGAAAATCGTGATAGAAAAAGGAGCATTCTTTTCAAGTTTCGGTTTAGGGTTACGGTTACAGTTAGGGTTAGGAACTGCATACAGTACTAAATTCTTCTTCTTCAGCGTTCCGAGCCATTGAGGTTCTTTGCTGCAGATACAATCCGTCCCATTCGTCTCTCTGGTTGACCTTTTCTTGCCAGTCGTTGATTCCACGTGCTTGTAGGTCTTATATATATTATCTCTCCATCGTCTTCTTGGTCTACCTCGGGGTCTACAGTCATTTATGTCCTGAGTGTAAGCGAGTTTTGTTTCCCTATTATCTTCCATTCTTTCTATATGCCCCAGCCATTGTAATCTTTTAACCTTCATGATACCAGTGATAAGCGGGGACTCAAAATGATCATAAATGTCTTTGTTACTTCTTTTTTTTCCACTCTCCACTTTGTGTATCAACGATGCGTCTTACAACTTTATTCTCAAAGGTTTGTAGCAAGGCTTCGTCTTAATTCTTCGGCCGCTCCAGCTCGATATAGTGTCCGTACATTCCATGTTCCAAATCTCAAAAGTCCTTTAACATTTCAAGGTCGTTGTCCAAATAAGTCAGTCCGAATTCGAGGCTTATGTATCTGTCTCGTAACAAAATGGTTTTTACAAAGGTGGGGATGTTAACCCCACGCTTCAACTCCCAACCTGGAGGACCAGGGTGTTTCACTTTGTCTGTTCTCTCCCTTTTGACCTGTCCGGCTTGGGAGGCCCTGCTAGTAGCTACGCTACCGCCGGCGTAGCTCTCTGGGTCATTGAGAAACTCAAACTCCCCCACCACGACAAGGTGGAAACACCATCGGGGTAGATAAGTACTAAATTTATAAAATATATATTAAAAAAATGATTTACATTTTCAATGGGAGCCACACTTAAATCTCGCAGCTGTGAATTACGCACAGTATTATTCGCAGCGCGCTACGAATAACGCCTCCCATCTGTAAATTAACGACGGTTGGAGTTTAATTGACCACATCACTCATCGAGTGCCGTGTCATCTATACAAATATTAGGCTAACATCATGTACCCAATACTCTACAAGGCGTGAACAAGGGTCTTTTACCGATTGCTTTTCAGAACACGTAACCCCGCATACCGCGTCCGAAACAAAGCTGCTGGCGATTTGGCAGCAGACCGCTTTGCGTCGGTTTTCATTCAAATGTATGGGTACCGGTCGTCCAGAAACCAATGGCAAAACTAAACATGCCAAGAAATGCAGTTAACTTTCTTTTTTACTTAAGTCATATTAAAAAGGATTAATCGTCTTTGGCTTTGTTGTTACCACGGTTTTAATTTAATGAAATGTTGCAAGAATATAATTCTGTAAGCCACAGTGTTAATTCATCTATGATTGATTTTCATGTGCTCAGGTCGACTACTGCTGGTTATTTACTGACCATAGATGTGTAAATATATGCATGTATTTGTGAAATATCAAACTGCCGTAGGATGCACAAAGGGGCACTGCATGCTCCCCGTATACTTGTTCAACCCCTGTGCAGAACATGTAATTAAAAGTCATACATCATGAAACCGATGGCAGATTTGGTGAAAATACAAATTCATAATTCAGATATGCAGATGGCACGGTTTTTCTCTCTAAAAATGCTAAGGGATTAGAGGGGTTAATCCTATCTGTTAAAAGGTACAGGAGAGATCAAAATGTTTACCTGAAGCTAAACGAAGCAAAAATAGTGGTCAGGTACAAAACTACGTAACAACAAAAAATTACAATCAGCAAACATCATGCTGTATGTTGTTTGTGTCTTCATTATTCAAATTCATAGCGAGAAATCATTAGGTTATTTGCTTATGTATTACGTATAACATCAGTGAACAAATCAATCCTCTTTCTTCTTTAAATGTTCATAATGTAATAAAATAATGGTTTATATGAAGATATTTATATATTGATGCTTCATCGACTGTACTAAAGTATTTGATAAGGTGCAACTTGAAGACATAATTAAAATGTTGAAAAACGTAAACATCGACGGTGAAGAACTGAAACTAACAATAATTTAAATACATTAAAAATAATCTGTGCGTGTGTGTGTGTGTGTGTGTGTGTGTGTGTGTGGGTGGGTGGATGGATGGATGCATGCCTGCCTGCCTGCCTGCCTGCGTGCGTGCGTACGTACGTTGTATGTATGCATGTAGGTGTGTGTAGGTAGATAGGTAGGTATGTGTGTGTAGGTAGGTAGGTAGGTATGTTTGTGTGTAGGTAGGTAGGTAGGTAGGTAGGTAGGTAGGTGTGTATGTATGTATGTATGTATGTATGTATGTAGGTAGATAGGTAGGTAGGCAGGCAGGCAGGCAGGCAGGCAGGCAGGTAAGTAGGTATGACTTAACCAATGTTTCTAAGACATGTAAGAGTCTTTTATCTATTACTCTGTTGTGTCATGCCTTGCACGATCCCAGCCAGTCACAAGAATGACAGATAGACCCATCATTTCCTAGGGGTAAACAATCCATTTGTCTCACAGAGAAACAGTTGACTTCTTTATAATCACCGGCAGCTGTTTTTACGCTGGTAAACATCTTGTTTATTCGTTGCCATGAACCTCTAAAGTAATTCACACATTCACGAAATTACCGGAGGTAACCGTAAAAATAATCACATGATAAATAAAGCTGCCGAGGTGTGACGTGTTCAACTTCCACATATATATAGTCCAGGCATACTACGTGTGGTTGGTAAGTTTTCTTCCTGCACTCCCTTTCCGAATGTTTTCAAGAGACGTCTGAAAATTACCTGCTAGCAGTTTTACGAGACCGGGTCGTCCCAACAACCGTTCTACTGTGACCAGGACATTTCTTGGGATTCAACCTGAAGAACCACTGTCTGTCACAATAGCTGTTTGAAACTATGTCATATTGTTCTTTCATGCGGAAAGCATGTCCTAATTATACTCACGGTGGCAGATGTTTTCGTACTCGTGCCAGTAAATATATATTTATATATATATATATATATATATATATATATATATATATATATATATATATATATATATATATATATATATAATGCTCTTTACAAACAAATATATGTTTTATGTCAGTGGTTCTCAACCGGTGGGGAATTCCCCCCTAGGGTGGGAATTTTAGGGTTTCGAAGGGTGGAATTAAGATTATTTCAAGATCGCGTTAACACAAGAATTGATTACTTAATATTGTTTTTTCCCTCCGTACTTTATAGTTTTGTACTTTTCGCCCTTCTGAACTTCGTTTTATGACATAAGTAGACCGGCAAATCACATTTTATGTACACATCTAAACTTGTTATTATATGTGTTATTAAATTTAGCGTCCATTTTTACGTATACTGGGTAAAGAGGAAAAGCGGGGGAGGGGGGGAATTTATAGGGAGAAAATACGAAAAGAGGGAATGACGTTCTGAACATATGGTGAAGGGGGAATGGGCCATAAAGGTTGAGAACCACTGGTTTTTGTAAAACAAACAAATCCTAACTTTTAATAATGTGCTGTAACAGAGCACCATCTCTGTTAGGGAGTTAATGAGTTAATGGATGGTGTGCAAAAACAAGGGGAAATAGGTTTGTGCACGCGTGAGCACCAGTAGTTATGTATCTAGGGCTGCTCACGCGTTGACGTAGGCTAGAGAGGCAGTTACCATCAGCCGATCAAGTTGACAAGTCGTATGCGATTTCATCTATGTAAGACTCTACAGTTTTGATACGAATAAACTCAGATGGATTGTATGGTTTGACTTTGTCATTTCTAGTCACCATCGGCTTGTGTTGCAGTATGGAGTTGCTTTGTTGTCCTCCCGCACTGTTAGAGTGCAGTTTGATCTACGACAAAGAACCACACGTATGCACATCTCATCACCCACGTTACAAATTCCTTTTCTGTCACATTCTGAAATATGGTCAACGAATAAACATGATGCAAATCGCTCAGAAGCATTCGCGATGAGTTGTCAAAAAATGGCAAAAACAATTGGAAAATGCACCAATGAACAATTTCTGGAGCATTTAATAGAACAAAGCTCGAAGCAATGAAAAAAAAAACAACAACAACAACAACCAAGACTCTCGAAGCTTTGTCATGTCCTAAGACATGAAGAAATATTGAAGAAGGTACTGCGCAGGAAAGAGTGGGGAGGAGTAACAAGAGGAAGGGATAGACCAAGGACACCGTTTATAAAACAGGTATACATATTTTTTATCAATGCAGACATAAGTGCAATTAAAGAGAACACCATTTATAAAACTGGTATGTATATCTTCATCAATGCAGACATAAGTGGAATTAAAGACAACACCATTTATAAAACTGGTATGTATATCTTCATCAATGCAGACATAAGTGGAATTAAAGACAACACCATTTATAAAACTGGTATGTATATCTTCATCAATGCAGACATAAGTGGAATTAAAGAGAACACCATTTATAAAACTGGTATGTATATCTTCATCAATGCAGACATAAGTGGAATTAAAGAGAACACCATTTATAAAACTGGTATGTATATCTTCATCAATGCAGACATAAGTGGAATTAAAGAGAACACCATTTATAAAACTGGTATGTATATCTTCATCAATGCAGACATAAGTGGAATTAAAGAGAACACCATTTATAAAACTGGTATGCATATCTTCATCAATGCAGACATAAATAGGACTAAAGAGAACGGCAATAGAAGTATGGAATGAAATGATTAGGAAGTTTCATGACCAGTCCAATGGTTGAAATGCTTCGTGAAGATGATAAAGATCTCTTCACTCACTCAATTTGCTTTATTAGAAATACACCGGAAGGAGTCAGCAGGGCCATTACAAATAAACAGTAAGAAATGGACCCTATGAAATGCCTGTCGTGGGTGATTGTCGCTGACACAGAAAGATCCCTGTGTCTAAGGAACGAGGGAGGACAAAAGACAGAATTCCCTCAAAGTTTCCAGTATTAGGACGATTTTTACTGAAAACTAAGAAAACACAGCTATCGGGAGACACCCCATGACAATCAACGATTGGAAGTCTCTGTGGCGAAGTGGTCAAGCCGTTTGTCTCGTGCTCCGAAGGTTGTGGGTTCGATTCCGGGCCGCGCCCTTCGGTTTACGAGTTAAATGTTTCGGAGACTTCTGTGGGTCGTCGCTAAAAGCTACGGAGCTCGTGCTTTGTGCGACGCTTTCCGTGCTGCGGAAAGACACCGAGCCATAAGGGATAAAACCCGGTGCAATGAAGTCGACCCTGTCGACTTTTAAGCGACTTTAAGCGACCCCATGACAAAGAAAAGAAGCTTCCTAGAAAAATCCCGCTCTCAACGAGCCGTAGCAGCGAAAGAAAGGAACCCCCATCGGGCAACTCTCATGTGCTTCTTTCAGAACTCTTGCGTGCGTCGTTCGCATCGTACTGTTTTTTAAATCTATAAATTAGCTATTTAGAGCTACCTGTTTTTTTTCTTTCGCATATCCTTTACAGGACATCGCTGTCAACATCAACATCTTTCAGCTGATTGTTGATTTCTTGGCAAGATTAGGCTCAGTAGTTTACCATCGCTTTCTGAGCAACCGGCTCACATACCCCGTAAGTTACCGTCACGGAGAGAACCGCTACCGATTCTCGCGCAACGTCACGTTACTCACGAGAGTATACGGGATTACGGAGAAAGTCGTGTAACCTCTGGACCAGGGAGACCGGCTACCTGGTGTTGGCGTCTTGAATAAATTAAAAAGCTAATTTTATATGCAGGAGACGATACCTAAACCCATTACTTCACAACGCCTTACTGCGCATTGATCATATAGTGCTAGTTCCATATTTCTGTAGGCCAATATACACTTGAAGGATTATGTATTCAATATTATATTTCCGCCTTTACTTCCCAAGACCATTTCTGGTAGCCATCTTACCTTGGGTCAACATGGAAGCCCAGTTTAAAATTCCGCCACGGGTTTGACGGTAAGACCACCAGTCCGTCAGACAAGCTTCTAGCCCAGTGGTTCTCAACCGGTGGGGAATTCGCCCCCGGGGGGGAATTTTGGGGTTTCCAGGGGGGGGGGGGATGAAGATTATTTCAAGATTGCGTTAATACAAAAACCGATTACTTGATCGTGTTTTTCCCTTCCTACTTTACGGTTCTGTACGTCTCACCCTTCTAAAATTCATTTTATAAAGTAAATAGACCCACAAATCACGTTTTATGTGGACGTCTAGACTTGTTTTAGTATGTGCTATTAAATTTAGCTTCAATTATTACGTATGCTGTGTAGGGGCAGGGGGAAATTTTTAGGGAGGAAATACGAAAGGGGGAGAATGACGTTCTAAAAATATGGTGAGGGGGGGGGGGGAATGACGTCCTAAAATTATGGTGAAGGGGGGAACGGGCCAAATAAGGTTGAGAACCACTGTTCTAGCCATTACAGCGGTATAACTATACAAGGTCTGCCGTATTTGACTCGTAAACGATAAAGAAATGACCCAAATGGTACATCCATCTCAGTCTTGCTCACCGATTGTTTGAATGTCTTACCAATGGAGCAATGATCATGTTACTAAGACGTGTCTTGGCTACCCCTTGTATTTTAAAGAGGTCCCGCATTATTGTTGACCTTCCGCAGCCTCTTCTTGGGTCCAAGGGCCTTCGTTTTGCCTAAGGTTGAAGCGACGCCACGGAATTCTCAAGGTGGTTCATGGACATATTCAAATTGTCATCCACAACGCTGTATAAGAACTTTCTGAAGATTCTCTTCATCTTCTTCTCTGTGAGATCTTTTCCTGTAACTCATGGTATTTCTACCATGTTCGATTTAATCCTTATACACTTTATCTAACTTACATTGATTAGCATTATGGTTGACAGAAGTCGGAGCCCAGTTTACGTGTGAATTAGAATATGTTATCTACAGCGAATAGCTCTTTGCTCACTTCTGCATTGCAGCATGAGTACCTCGGTGTCGTGTTCCAATTTTGGATGGATCATTATCTACGTGGCTTTTAGATTAAGGGGTTGACATTGGGGGACAATGCATTCATCGCTTCGTTGATGTTAGCGTGTAGAGCAGGGGTGGCCAACACGAGGCCCGCGGGCCTCATGTGGCCCGTCGGGAGTCATGTTGCGGCCCTTGGAGTGGGAAGCGACGATGTGGTCGAAACTGTAGCACGCTTGCTTGTTTACTTTAATTTTTTTTTTTAATTAGGTGCGTGGCCCGGCAGGAAATATTATTTCTGAAATTTGGCCCGCCTGCTGAAAAGGTTGGCCACCCATGGTGTAGAGTATCACTTTAAATGCACACGGACACCTCCATAAGTACTCCAGTCTCTACATATAGATCACATTATGATATTCTCTAAAGACTACATGAACTCAATTGTACCTTCGAGGTAGTATCAGAGAATTCTCTCGGAAATGTAGGTATCCAAGAAACGTGATGGTAATCGAATCTTATAGTGTAATGAATTAGTATATGCATATACTTATCTATACCCTAACTTTACTGTAACCGACAGATTTACTGTACTATTACCCCTCCCTATATTGTTGGTCATGGCCAAGAAAATAGATGGTAATCTAATCTTATAGAGTAATGAATCAGTATATGCACAGACCTATCTAAACCCTAAATTTCTTGTAACCCATAGATTTACTGTACTATAACCCCTCCCTATATTGATGGTCATGGCCAAGAAAAGAGATGGTAATCTAATCGTATAGTGTAATTAATTAGTATATCCACAGACCTACCTATTCTCTAACTTTACTGTAACCCATAGATTTAACGTACTACTATCCCTCCCAATATTGGTGTTCATGGCTTCAAATTCGCATGGAGTCGAATTGTGAAGACTGACCCTGGCTGCCAGTTTTAACCAGCCTAAAGTGGTTACTTGGTGACAAATGTCAAGAGTAAGAGGGAAAGAACTATGGGAAGACAGAGAAGTAAATACCTGGAATGACTTGACCATATGGCATGGTCGGGACAAGAACACAGAGCTGATCCACTTCTCTGGTGATCGTGTAAGATGGCGAAAAATTACCGCCCAAGCTTACCGGCATGACATACTGAGTGAATGAATGAATGCATGAATGAATGAATGAATGAATGAATGAATGAATGAAATGAAGGTGGTTACCACGAAATGCTTTGTGAAGTAAAAGCGACCAGTGTGCAAAACTGATTCCGAGACGAGAGCTGCGTGTATTATTTTTTCGAAATAAATTAATTTGAGGCGACTAATTCATCGCATGGAGGTCAGCATGGCTGAATGATGCGAGTGAACAATAAAGACAAATATGTATAATTTGATTGTGATATACTTTGAACCCACTAAAACGCATGACAGTAGACCAGGACATACTTTCATACCAGTGAAACTTACTATTTATAACGGTGGATTGTGACAAGCTAAGAATGTGCTAATACGTGTGACTGTAGACTAGGACACACTTTGAATCCACTGATACTTATAACCGTAGACTAGGCCTTATATTAAATCCCTCTCATACTTATAAACATGGACTAAGACAGATTTGTATCCCACTAATACCCATGATCTTAAACTAGAATAAATGTGGATCCTACTATTACCTATGACCTTAAACTAGGACACATTTGGAATCCACTAATACCCATGACCTTTAACTAGGACAAATTTGGATCCCACTAATACCATGACTTTAATCTAGGAAAAACTAGGGTCCCACTAATACCCATGACCTTAAACTAGGACAATTTTGGATCCCACTAATACCCATGATCTTAAACTAGGATAAATGTGGATCCTACTATTACCTATGACCTTAAACTAGGACACATTTGGAATCCACTAATACCCATGACCTTTAACTAGGACAAATTTGGATCCCACTAATACCATGACTTTAATCTAGGAAAAACTAGGGTCCCACTAATACCCATGACCTTAAACTAGGACAATTTTGGATCCCACTAATACCCATGATCTTAAACTAGGATAAATGTGGATCCTACTATTACCTATGACCTTAAACTAGGACACATTTGGAATCCACTAATACCCATGATCTTAAACTAGGACAAATTTTGATCCCGCTAATACCCATTATCTTAAACTAGGATAAATGTGGATCCTACTATTACCTATGACCTTAAACTAGGACACATTTGGAATCCACTAATACCCATGACCTTTAACTAGGACAAATTTGGATCCCACTAATACCATGACTTTAATCTAGGAAAAACTAGGGTCCCACTAATACCCATGACCTTAAACTAGGACAATTTTGGATCCCACTAATACCCATGATCTTAAACTAGGATAAATGTGGATCCTACTATTACCTATGACCTTAAACTAGGACACATTTGGAATCCACTAATACCCATGATCTTAAACTAGGACAAATTTTGATCCCGCTAATACCCATTATCTTAAACTAGGATAAATGTGGATCCTACTATTACCTATGACCTTAAACTAGGACACATTTGGAATCCACTAATACCCATGACCTTTAACTAGGACAAATTTGGATCCCACTAATACCCATGATCTTAAACTAGGATAAATGTGGATCCTACTATTACCTATGACCTTAAACTAGGACACATTTGGAATCCACTAATACCCATGACCTTTAACTAGGACAAATTTGGATCCCACTAATACTATGACTTTAATCTAGGAAAAACTAGGGTCCCACTAATACCCATGACCTTAAACTAGGACAATTTTGGATCCCACTAATACCCATGATCTTAAACCAGGACACATTTGGAATCCACTAATCCCATGACCTTAAACTAGGACACATTTGGAATCCACTAATCCCATGATCTTAAACTAGGACAAATTTGGTTCCCACTAATACCCATGATCTTAAACTAGGACAAATTTGGATCCCACCAATACCCATGACCTTAAACTAGAGCAAAATTTGGAATCCACAAATACCTATGACCCTAAACTAGAACAAACTTTGCAAGATTTATATCATCATTTGATCATGATGTTCTTCTTCCATGCTTAATCGAAGCAAACTATACTTACTCCTTCTTCTACACATATTCATTCTCGTTCTTTCATTATTTCAGTAACTCTATGTCGCTTTTTCTTTCCCCGTATGTTAAAATCTGCTCTACCATACGTTTCTCCGAAATTACATCGCACTGTGTTCTCTCATTCAATCTTAGCAAACATGTTATGTCGGGGCATATAACCAATGCGCATGCGCACACATGGAAGTGAGAGGGGGTAGATAATTGATGGAGTCAGCGGCGTATCACATAATTTCACATATTTAGACTTGCTCTCAAATAACCCGCTGACCTTGTGTTATGGTTGAAAGGGGTGCCCTTTCCCAGAGCTAGACACAATTTAAAAGTTATTTAAGGACCCAGCAAGGTATTCCGGTATGCAGGAGAGGTTTATTTGCCGCTGAACATTAAAGTGCAGTGCAGATAATGAAGTCTCCCGCTCTTTGTTACTTATCATTACAAATAGCCCATTCTGACTCTCTTCCCTCGGTTTGTGTTAACGCTTCCCACACTCTTTGTTTGTGAATTGTTTTCTGGGGGAACGCATGTTGTAGAATAGCTACGGTGGAATAAACTGCGAAATTATAAACATAGACCACAAAAGTACAGAGACAGTTGGTGTTTGGGTTTGTACGAAAAGTAGGGAAAAGTTGAGTCAGGGCTTCGTGTGTTCAGCAGCGTTCGGACGGCGGGATTTTAATAAAAATTGTGAAACGTGGTGCGAGGTCGTCGTTCAGTGCTTCTCTTGTAAGGATTAGGACATGAATTGGAAGACGTGCGTATAATGTAAAAGTTACTGTTTCTTTCACAATTGCGCTGGTTATTGATTAATTTGAAGTTGATATTTAAAAAAAAAAATTATAATTGCATTGGTTAACGTTTAACTTGAAATTACACTTCTTTTTAGTTGCATATCCTTTACAGGGCGTTGCAGTCAACACCAGCATTTTATTGCCTTTGTTGATGTCTTGGCAAGTTTTACGTACTACAGTTTGCCATTGCTTTCTAAACGACTCGTTCACATACCAACACGTTAAAACCAGCGCGACACAGTCTGCTACGAAATCGGTCATCAGTGTGTTTCGAACGCGGGTAAGCGCCATTACCAATCGCGTTCGCAACGTCATCGCCACGGAGACGGCACATTAAACTACTTAATGATTAATTTCAGAATTGCAGTGGTTAATGATTGATTAACTTTATTATTGCATTGTATTAAGTTAAGGTTAGACCATGATAGATTTAACAGGCGTCTTGCCCGAAAGGATAAGAACGCTCTAGTTCTTAAACTTACGGTGCTCTGAGGGCTGGATAGGGAGAGGGTAGGGAGTCATCGTGTGTACCTGTCAGTTGGACTTACATGACGATTTCTCGTTCAGAAAGCAATGGCAAACTGCTGTAAGTAAAATTGTATAGAAAATCAACATAGGTGCCATGACATGGTATCTTTGGTTGGTACACACATTTTCTCACTTGCCATGGCTCAACAGTCTGCTGGGAGTTCCACTCTGACCTTGGTATATAGCTGGTATAATTCGAGTGTTGCTGTGATACGACTGATTGTCTGTGGGTAATACCAGTTAACGGTTCATATAATTCGAGTGATGCTATGATACGACAGGCTGTCTGTGATTAATACCAGTTAATGATCACTGACTGCTTGTAGCTTACTCTCTCTTTGACTTTACATCAACTATCATACTAGGATCACACAGTAAGACATCACTTACAATGACTTGACAAAACGCCGAAATGTTTTCATTATCTATTCTCACATTGATATTTCACATAGTCACATTACACGTTTAAACGTTTACACAAATCACCGCATAGTGCTATCAATCATAACCACTCATATAACTATAAAATTAAATACAATCTTTACAAAGGCGACAGTGAATGGTGTCAAAGCCACAATAAATCTGCGTCTGACCCGGCCCACTCTGATCACGGTCAGTCGCTCACTGTCAAGTCCATGTGAAACCTCTATTCTCCTGGACCAGGCCGAGATCGTGCTTCTCGACTCGGCAACTGCCGGTTTGACCGTCAGCACTAAACACGTACAATTGATCCATGACGCTAGGGTTGATCGGTTGTACTCCTAACTCAAGCCTGAGTCCGGAGAATCTCAGCTCAGAACACGAACTCCGTAGCACCGGCGAGGATCCTGAAATACTTTGGGTAGATTTTTAACTCGAAATTTTTCCTGGGCAGCGCCGCTAGGCTACTCTTTTTCTATTCCAACTGCCAAGGGATTTTTTACGCGCTCAACAATACACACGGGCGTCTGATCTCACTACCCAGAGACCAGGGGAAATGTTATTACTAGAAGTCCACGTGAAAAGATCCCGGCCCTCACCGGGGTTTGAACCCGGGACCTACAGCACTCGAGGCGGACACCATACCTCGAGACCACTCAGCCCCTCCCCCTTCCTCGTGACTTTTATATATACTAGCGGTAAATGTTAAACAAGGTGTAAAAAGGCAGGAGGGTAGACTTGCATCCGAGTTTATTCATCTAGCTCAGTCTCTCTCAGCAGATCAGCTAACCTCCTGACGAAAGCGTCGCACAGAGCACGAAATCCATAGTTCCGACGAATTTCGGGTTCTCCAAAAAAGGTAAATGTAGTCCCATAGCAGATACTGCCGTCTGGGTCTTGTTAGGCTTATACCTGTTCTAGGCCACTGCATATGAAGTTTGGTGACCAGTTCTCTTCCATATCGAATTTACTTTCCAGAAAATTCCTAAACTTGCATTTTTATGAGCTTGGGCCGACCTGAAAGCTGTACTAGAGGGGCGGAAATAATTCTGCCTGTGCTGAGGATTGACCCCAAACCTCTTGTTTTCGCAGACTAAGAGCTTTTTATCGCGGTTCTTCACATGTCTATAGTATTATGAGATTAGGTGTTCAATTCTTTTTTTTTCTGTCTGTTATTTCGAAATTGCTACGTTTTCAGAACAATTACCCTGTGGTCCCTAAAGTGGACTGTTTAGATAATCTCGTAATAACCGTAGACGGGATGAAAAAGTAGCATGAATGAATAATTACTGTTAATTTGGTTACTATGGGGGAGTATGCATGTGTACTTAAGCCTTAGTGTGTTTACTAGTGCACTGTGTCAGCCCCCCCCCCCCCCCCCACCCACACACACACACGCACGCACGCACACACCGCAACTGTTACAAACTACATCACAAATTATTAAAGGACTATCTTATGGTTTCTGACAGGATGTGCTATGTGCCACGTAAGACGCAGACAACAAGGAGATCCCTGTCAACTGTAACCTGATTTGCTGAGAAAATAAGTCTGCATTTGCTCCTGTATTCTTGCTGAACTCAACAGATCTGTATGTATGTGCAGCTCAGTAATTATTTCCATAACACAAGCATGACAGCATGTAGCTGTCACTGTTTATGGACGCATCCGCTTTGGTGATAACAGAATGCGCTTCAATGAAATGCGTCAAGCATGAACTGATGTCTTGAATATGAAGGTCAATAACCGCAACAGTTGTATATCAACTGCTATGTAGTTTCACGGTGGATTTATAAACACAGTTTAATGTTTGCCTGCTCAAACTTGTAGCAAAGTGCAGAAGTGACAACTGAACATAAGCTTATAGGTAGCGAAGAAAGCTTATAACTTGGTTAAGTAAGTTGAACTACAGCTCAAAGAAATACGTCTTATGATACAGCGGAAGAAATGTATATTTCGGAACAATCACTGTGTTCTTTTCTAGACGACATGACAGATGCTTCCGAAGAATAATTAATATAAAGGCAATATTAGAAGCCAGAATAATCACTTATATGCGGCCGTTTTCAGTTGGAACTTAAGAAGAATCACATATCTAGGGAATATATCAGACGAGAAATCGGAATAGCCATCTATATACAAACACTGTCAGACGACCCATCTGAAGAAACACTTATACACATACACTGTTAGACGGCCCATCGGAATAATCACCTATATACATGCACTGTCACACGACCCATCTGAGCAAACACCTGTATACATACTGTCAGACGACCCATCAGAAGAATCACCTATATGCATACATACACTGTTAGACGGCCCATCAGAAGAATCACCTATATACATACATTGTTAGACGACCCATCAGAAGAATCACCTATATACATACACTGCTAGACGACCCATAGGTTAATCACCTATATACATACTGTCAGACGACCGATCAGAAAAATCACCAATATACTATCACTATCAAAAGACCCATCTAACGAATCACCTACATACATACACAGTTAGACGCCACATCAGAAAAATCACCTACTTATACTGTCAGACGACCCATCAGAATAATCACCTGTATACATTCACTAACAGACAACACATCAGAAGAATTACCCATATACTTATACTAACAGACGACCCATCAAAAGAATCACTTATCTACGCAAGGCAATAGCAGAAGCTTCATAGGAGTCACTCACTCATCTTAAGGTAATAGCCAACGCTTAACGGGAATCACCGTAGCAGAGTAGACGAGCATTGTTCCGTATTTTCGATATAATCAAACCTGTTTCCGTCAGCTCATCTTTTGTCATATTTCTAAATCACAGGATAGCGACAGACTCAATCCCAGCTCAAACGGGGTTCTTTGAAGTCTATATGTGCAATTATTATGATAATATCTCCCATTAAGTGTCGAACAAGAATCATATCTCTGCCATCACAATCATGAATCCAACTAGCACACTCGAAGACTTCCCAACCCCGTTTACCAGTAAACATTTTAAAGGCAGAACAAAGCATTCTTCAGCCAAGCATTCTGCTAGTGAAACGAAACCTCTGATACCTACTGAACAGTGTGAATACGACTCTGGGCATAAGCATACAGCACTAGTGCTATCGAATTCACAGCCTGATGACCTAAATCAGAAAGGAACATCTGCAAGTAGCAGTTCAGACATCCCACTGACCATCCTGCCTGCTTACACATCCTTGGCTAGTCACATTTCAAATCGGCCAGCTTTACAAACATCAGTCAGCAATTCGGACATAAAGGCAGCAGTGTCCTATCCGGACACTGGGTTTACATTAGTTCGCGATATGAGCCCTTTCAGTTATGTCCACGGCCATACTTCTCGTAGTTTACCAAGACAAGTGTCCACTGATGTAGACAGTGTACATTTTAGAACACACCCTGCAGAGTCACTTAAGGAAATTTCTAGAATGTCTACCTCACAGCCTGATTACTGCCACCATGATGCATGTCTACTACCAGTGCAGCATTTACAAGCAAACAACCCTAGTGAACATTGTTCAAGCCTTGCTGATTCATGCCTGCCTTCAGTTACCGATAACCATCAAATTGATGCTTCAAGTGATCAGAACACAGAAGTAAATTCAAATCTGAGTGATGCAATTTTCTCTAATTCTTCCCCATCGCAAGAAAATACAGTGACTTATCTTTACTCTTCAGACGGCAACAAGAATACAATGCCAGCTCCACAATCTCCTTCCAAAGACAATTGTCGTAACGCCGGCACTGTTCTAGATGTGGGAATACCTGAGGCAGCATATGGAAGTGACAAGTGCACCGTGATTTTATCATCAGAGGAGAGAGAACCTGTTCAAGTCTTTATTTCTAGAGGAGATGGTATATCTGAAGAGCCAAATCAAATTAATTTGACAGAAACTAGAAATACAAAGGGTTTGTCAGGTCACAACAAATTATGCCCTAGTAACCCCAGTTCTCCATTGCTGAATTGTCCACATTCCTCTTCATCACATTTAAGGAACACATCGCCTACTCATCAGGTTGATAAACACAACGCATCTACCTCAATGGAAGAACCGGCATTTCAGCTAAAGAACGGAGTTTCGGGTGTCTCTAATGCATATCATGTCAAGCCCAATACAGATGTCAATCATACTTCTTCAACTGGTGCGTCTCCAAACAGCATAACTCAGGCAATGAAGCCAGAATGTCATTATCCACCAATTAGTGATAAACCTGACGTATGTTTGTGTGGAAATAGTTTTAGAATTCATTGCTCTCAGCTTATGAACAACCATAGTCGTCATTCAGAGCCAGCCAGAGACAGTGATTGCCAGGAAATTCTCGGAGAGACAACACAACCTACTGGGTATGCGCATTTTAGCAGTAATGATTTCATATCAACGGCTCCATATTCAAAACGCTTTATACATTCACCTGCATGTGGATTGGGCGACGGTGTTACTTCACAACACAGTGAGCTCAGAAAACCCAACAGATGCTTGGCCCATTTAACTGACAAGGTTGATGAGACATACATAAGCGAACACGATCATCAGAATCCGCCAGGTAGTAATTCAGTTCACACACATGCACACCGAATTTATTATAATACATCTCAAGAATCTTGCGATCTTCACCCATGCGCAGTTGAAATGGATTCTTCAGCGTTATCATCATCTGCTGGTGGTTTATCTCCAGGCTACATAAAAAGTTTCGTATGTATGTCTCCAAAAACCACAAATGTCCCGCTTGGTCGCTGCGGGCCAATGTGCCATTGTGACCAACATTTGTACGGGAAAACTTTCCCGTATTGTGAGAATTGCAATAATATCCAAGTGGCTGACAGCAAAAATACTCCAGAAATCACACCTAGTGGTAATAGGGCATGTTTTGATGGAACTATCTTGGAGTCACAAGAAAATCGTGTCGGATGTAAGAGAGACAATGACAGGAACTCTGGGCTTTTAAGCATTGACAGCGGCCATCCTGTGAACAAGGAAGGATCACTTCCAAGATCAGTGAGTCCATGTCGTGTTTGTTTGTTGCATATCGGTATAATGTAATGTTTACAGTGTCTATACATGTGAGTCTTTATACCTTCATTGCCGTGTCTTGGTTGCACATATATGTATACATACCATACATAACATAATGTTAAAAAAAAGGGGGGGGGGGGGGCAAGTCGCAATTGCTTAGTGCAGTGGTTATCAAACTTTTTTGGCCCATGCACCCCTTCACAATATGTTCAGAAAGTCATAACCCCCTTTCGTATTTCCTCTTTATAACCCCCCCCCCCTCCCGTCCCTAAACTGTATACGTAAAAATGATGGAAGCTAAATTTAATAACACATACTAGAGCAAGCCTAGACGTGCACATAAAACGTGATTTGCGGGTCTACTTACGTTATAAAACGAATTTCATAAGAGCGAGACGTACAGAACCGTAAAGTATGGAGGGGAAAACAATATCAAGTAATCGGTTCTTGTATTAACGCGATCTTGAAATAATCTTAATTCACCCCCATTCCCCAGCTGTTGAGAACCACTGGCTTAGTGACTAGTATGCTCTCATGTCGACCCAGCCTAAAACCTACGTTACTATACTTCACTTATTGTTTAACTGTCGCGATTTGAAGCCTTGTGGTTATATCCACGGCCATACTTCTCGTAGAGGGTGACACCCCCCCCCCCCCCCCCCCGCCCCCCCTTAAAAAACAACAACAACAGAACCCATACAAAGTTTATTAAATCCTACGAACGAAAAGCAAATTTCTGGAAATTTGGTGAACGTTAACTTCAGTCTGTGTACAATCATTTCCAAAAGTTTCAGTTACCTCGTTTGATATGCATAAATGTTATGCTCCAAATGGTCCCCGCAGCACTGGATGCACCCTTGCGTACATTGTGCTAATTGTCGATTACTCGACCGCATTCCTCTGTGGGGATGTCCCAGATCTTTGCTGTGATTTTTATTTTAAAGTTCGCATATCCTTTTACAGGACATCGCTGTCAACAGCAGCATCTTTCAGCTGTCTGTTGATTTCTTGGCAAGATTACGCTCAGTAGTTTGCCATTGCTTTCTGAGCGGCCGGCTCAGTTATCCCGCAAGTCACCAGCGGGGGACGAACCGCTCCCAGTTCTCGCCCGCTACGAGACTCTGCGTGATAAACGGGATTACGGAGAAAGTGGTGTAACCCCTCGGCCAGAGAGATCGGCTTGCTGTGATTACTGTCTTCATTTCACCAATCTGATGTTATGACCGTTTCGCGATAACTGTACCGATTCACTTGTTTAATAATATTCCCATTTACTTGTATATTACAGTGTGGCATTTCCTTCTTCTTAGTGACGACCATAGTCTGTGTCTTCTTACAGTTTAATTCTAACTCACCTTGTTCACTGCGTGCAACAATCGCATACACTAAATGTTACAGATCCTGCTCATTGTCTGCAATCAATAATACTATCACAGAATTATGCAATTATATATATGTAAATATAATACTGGCCACATCCCCAATAATTTTAAAACATCCATTTTCATCACACTACCCAAGACACCAAGAGATGTCGATTGTGAGTATTTCAGAACCATTAGCTTATTAAGACATATAACTCAGATACTCTTCTATGTCATACAAGAAAGAATTCAAAATAAAATATATGAGAAAGTAGCTGAAGAATAAATTGGCTTCCACAACAAGGCACCAGAGAAGCAATAATCTGTTTGAGGGGGTTGATTGAAAAATATATAGCAGTTAAGAAACATATATATGTATGTTTTATAGACTACAAGCTCGTTTTTTATAGAATACAACATGAATGATTAAATGCATGCCATCAAGATATAGGAGTAGATGGAAAGGGCTTCAGACTTAATAATAGCATGCAATGGCGTCAATTACACACGAAAATAATTATTCGTCGCCCATAGATATAAAACAGGATCACGCTAGTGATGCGTAGTGTTCCCGGCCACTTAAACTTATACACAGAAAGAATTTTTGAACAAGTCGAACTTCCTGGACTTAACATCAATGGAAGAGTCATAAACAAACTATCTTAGGTTTGCTTAAGATACCTTGTTACTAGCAGAAAGATAGCAGGAATTACACAAACTAGTGAAACAAGTAGGCAGACATAGTGCAGAAAGTGACTTGGATATTAACATCCAAAAAAGCGAAAACTATGATAATTAGCAGTAGAATGGAGAGGTCATCAATGAACATCACAGTAAATGGGGAGATACTAGAACAAGTAATAAGTTTCTCTTATCTTGGACATATAATAACAGATGATGGTAGAAGTGAAACCGACATTAAAAGGGAAATATGAATGGTCACAAATGTTTTCAACAGCATGAAATAAGTATTAACGTCTAGGGAGTTTAACAATGCATTAAAAATGAGAATTGTGACATTTATGTATATTCAACACTATTGTATGAAGCCTGGACAATGAACAAGCAATTTGGCAGTTGAATAGAGGCCCTGGAGATGTGGATATACAGAAGAATATGTCGTATTTAATGGAAACAAAAACAATCAAATACAGAGGTTCTAGAAAAACTGGGAATGAAGAAAGAGTTGTTGAAAGAAATAAAAAAGAGGCAAGTGAAACAGTTCTGCCACATTAAAAGACATAACACTCGTATAAAAACCATACTGGAGGGTAAGTGTGAAGAGAAGTGAGGAAGAAGTAGACAACGATACAAGAGAGAAGATAACATCAAGAGATGGACGAACAGCAATGTGACATAATTACAGTCGGGCGAGAGACAGACAGTGTTGGAGATCCATTGCAGCCAACCTTCATTATGGAGACGACACTTAATTGATTGATTGTATAGTGTGGAAGAACAGATAAATTACCAATGTCTGGAGAGAATGGTGCGACAGGGAGTGACCAGTGGATCTGGCCGACACTCAATACTCCGAGTAACGGCCAGACAGACACATAATCAGCTTGTAAAATTAGTACTGGAAACACTTCGTTGACTGTATAATACGATGATGGCTTGGGTGTGGAACTGTCCTGAGTGCGGTAAGGTCGGTTCTTCGACTCAATTCAGAGAGACATTTCGAAAACAAGTTTATGAAGGAAATGACCTGCAGAGGACAAGCCCTTGGTTGGTGTCAATGATGATGATGACGACGATGCTGATAAGGATTTCGTAACAGGAACCGATTATTGATATTCTCAACATTATTCAACGACTTTGTCTTTTCGACTGCGTAAGGTTAATGCCACAACTATATGCGGACTGTGAGTACATAGGAACAAAAGATGAACTGCTCTCTCCTGAATAGTTTATTTTACAATACTTTTGTTTCAGTCTACATGTTCTTATTCGCATTTTAATTTAAAATTGTCTCGTATTATTTTTCACGTTCAAAAATTGTGCCAATACTACTTTGATGGAGTGTTCTTTTGTCGGACAATTCTCTCTGCAGGTTCGTTAATGGAGGTGCCGCCGTGGGCTGGCATCAAAATATCTGTGTGTATGTGTCGAAGCATTTGGCTTTACTTTCACGAAGTGTGATGGAATCTCGTAATCAGTTAGTGTGGTGCTTCTATATGGTTGTAAATGACTAAACACGTAAAGATAACCATTTGTTTTCCTACTTGCCTTTTACATTCAAGAAGTTCCCCTTGCCTGTTTCAGATTCCCATGTCCACATATAATGTAATGCAGTAATTTCAACGGTTACGAAGTAGGCAAAGGAACCTACATGTCTAGCAAACTGGTAGGGATTTTACTTGAACCTAGAAAAATTGTGCTCATGAATCATGGGGGAAATGGGAGGAAAGGTGCTAGTCACAGGCGCTCGAATTGAAAGACAACAACAACGAAGGAAGTAGTATGCTCTCTAGTTTCATGAGCAAGCCAGCCTCGGATGTGATCCTCGCAGGAACATTGGTGTATTCGCCCAGGGAAGAGGTCTTTCATGTGTCATCATCAGTTATTTTCTATTTCTTCTGTATTGCTCTGTTGGCAAAGTCAAACATACCTAGGTTTCTGCTTAGGAAAACAATCTTCATGTCGACAATGAGCCTGTTGTAAGTAACGGACCCTTTTACACGTCAAACATACCCAGGTTTCTGCTTAGGAAAACCATCTTCATGTCGACAATGAGCCAGTTGTAAGTAAGTAACCGACCCTTTTAAACGACTTAAGACGTTGGGTATATGGTGCCATACCCATATTTTATAGACCAACTTGAACTCGGCAGATGATGTGATCACACTGGCGCCTTGACTTCCCAAGACATTTCCTGGCTAGTGGACATGGAAGCACATCTCAGTTTAAAATTTCGAAATTGTCCCGATGCGGATCGAACCCACGACCACGCTACCTTAGTTCCCGAACAAATTGTGATTGCTCAGTGCTCATACATATCCACATTTCTACTACTTGTCTCACAGACACATGGGGAATTGTATATCTTTAGTTCCAAGAAGAGAATAATGCAAAGTCTTGAAGAGTTGTATACCCTTAGTTCCCAGGCGAGATATAATGCAACATTTTGAGAAGTTGTATACCCTTAGTTCTCAGGGAAGACACAATGCCAAGTCGGCACGAAGTCCCGTAAATCTGCCTGTTCCAGGAAGCTGCAACATGAGCCTATACTTTCTCATTGGTTACTTCCTCCTGTCTCAAACATTTGTTCACTTAACATAGCACACTTGTTTCTTGCAGCCGCCGTAGCCAAGTACACTCGCCTGCTGTCCCGATAGCCATGCGTTCGAATCCGCATCATTGTAAAATTGGACCTGGACTCCCAGGTCTACCCAGCCTAAAATGTATATCATAAAACAAATTGGGAAGTAAAGGTGACTGCGTGATACTGACCACATCAGCCACCTAGTGCCGATTGGTCCTTAAAATACGAGTTTAGCACCATATGCACATTCAAATTTTAGACGTGTACAAGAGACGTTTACTTCTGTAACCTTGTGTTGACAGTTTATTTCTTCTTTTTTTTTTTTTTTTGCAGAACACAAGCGAAGTGGGTTTGCTAAACATCAATGGACATGGCACTTCAGACAGGTAAATTACATTATTTTCGACAGTTTGTTTCTTTTTATCTAGCTATCTGCTGTCTACCTGTCAGTCTTTCAATGTATATTTGTCTTCCTGGCTGTTTATATTTCAGTCGAGCTGTCGGTTTTTCTGTAACTCTGTCTTCAACACTATCTAATTATCTGTCTCTCTATATCTTTAGCCGTCTGTCAATGTCTAAATATGTGTCTATCTGACGTGCCAGTGTCTGTCATGTCTGTCAGCCTGTCTGTCTTTTTACATTCACACATTTGTTTAGACCTAACAGTCTTCATAGCTTATGTAGGCCTCTGTATTTCGGTTTACAAGAACCTGACAGCCTCAGACATGTGACTTTTCTACACCTCCCACAAGTCCACCTGCAAGGGTTTGGTTTCTTACAACAGCCGCGTCCCCCACGATTATGTCAGTGCAATGACAACTTCCGTCCTAACGCCCACGAAATGGTCGAGGCTTCTTCCGACTTCGAGGCCATTTTTATAAACATATTTTGTCAACAGCTTTTCGCCGCGGCTAGTCTGTTAGACAGCTAATAAAACATTCACAATTATTGACAAGAGCTTATCGAAGTAAAAGAAAGAGGCGGAGATTAAAGGACATACAAGACAACATAAGAATTGAAAGCTATAATCACCATACCGGGATTCGAACCTGTCACTTCCGAACGGCGACAGCACCTCCCTGTAAGAATAAGTGTACTTAAATTCGACGCATTCCCGGCATTGTAACTATAGCTTTCAACGTGTACGTTATCTAGTTGAGTTGAGTTGAGCTAAGAACCGACATCACTGCACTCAAGACATTCCAATACGCGCTTCGTCCCCTCGTTCAACAGCCAGCGAAGAGTCATACTACTAATCGTTCCCACCGCTATTTGATTGAAAGTTCTCCTGGTCTTTCCTCTCAGTTTTAAGATTCTTCCAGAACCCCCGCTGAACCCCCGCAATTTCATCCTTCCACATACGGGTTCTCTGTCTGGTTACCTCTGTAGCGAGGACAGCCATTCTACACGAAACATTCCTTCTCCAACTTGCTAAGCATACGTTATCTAGTGTGTCATCAAACAACTACTTCTTTCTCCAGCTTCTATCTTTCACTTCTATAGGCCCCAATCATTGCATTTGTTATGAGCTGTCTTAGTAACCTCAAATGGTTCCCTAATTGTCATTCTAGTTTGTTAGAGGCTGCCACCTCAAAGCAGAAACAGAGGCACAACGTACTCTTCTTTATCACTCCCCTCTCCATAGCATTATTGTTAAAATATCCTCTTCTCAAATTTGCAACTTCCGTGCTTATTTCATCACGCGTGCTGTTTTCTCAGAGTGCCCTTCTCTCCTCCTTAATAGGTAAACTGATTAGATCAGTGGCATTTTAGGGTTTCCGGGGGGGGGGGGGAAGTACGATTATTTCAAGATCGCGTTAATACAAGAACCGATTACTTTATATTATTTTTCCCTTCATAATTTACGGTTCTGTATTTCTCGCCCTTCTGAAATTCGTTTTATAACGTAAGTAGACCGCAAATCAAGTTTTATGCAGACGTTTAGACTTGTTCTAGTATGTTTTATTAAAGTTAGCTTCCAGTTTTGTGTAGGGGCGGGGGAGGGGGATTTATAGGGAGGAAATACGAAATGGGGTGGGGGAGGGATGACGTTCTGAGAATATGGTGAAAGGGTGCATGGGCCCAAAAAAGTTGAGAACCACTGGATTAGATCGTAATCTCAAGGACATGCTAGTCAAGAGTAGATTACATCAACGTTCTGAGTCCCATTTAGATACTTGGACATGTCTTAGATCTCGGTATAAGGACCTCTCCCTACGTTTTTCAGACTATTAGAGTGGCATCCCTCAATGCTACTTTCTACATCCGTGAGGGGTTCTCCGCAGACGGTAGAGCATGAAATACATCAGCGTAACTATTATATGCGTAGCACGCAGATTTAGACATCTCTTAGGCCCTAGGCCGGCTCAGTGGTGAAGAGGTTAGGAATAAAATTCGTAATCCTGCACACCGCATTCGAAACACACCCACGGGCGATTTGGATTCAGGTCGCCTTTCGTTTGTCTCCGTTCAAAGGTATGAGTGCCAGTCGTTCTGAAAGCAATGACAATCTACTGAACGTAAACTTGTCAAGAAATCACAAACAGCCCAAAAATGATGTGGCTGACTGCGACGTCCTGTAAATTATATGCAACTAACCAGGCCCGAAAGCAGTATCAGAAAACCGGCATCTACACATTTCAACAGTGTAGATCACTGTAGCGTATCTAATATCCAGGTAACGGAGTCTCCATGATTATATGTTTACGCCGCCTGCCTCGCGTTCCGAAGATTGTGGGTTCGATTCCGGGATAGGACTTTAGATTCACGAGTTGAATTTTCTCGGAGACTACTGGGGGACGTCGCTGGAGCTAAGGAGTTTGTGCTCTGTACGACGCTTTCCGCAGGCTTTTAAAACACTTTTAATATTGAGATCACTGCTTGTAAATCTTGTGCATACCAAGAAAGAGATCGCAAGACTGGAAAACCATCTGATTTTTATTCATGTGAGGTCTCTTTCGTCGTACGGCCTCAGTATCCAACGCAATACTATTTCAACATGTTTTGTAAAATCTTCGCCTCTCACTCCTCAATCGTCTGCCGTCGTCTCTATTCGTGTAAGTCTTCCCTTTCTTTCCCATGTGCATACCCCAGTCATCCTTTTTTATAGACTAGCTTTTTATAAGCTGAATTGAAGAGACCATGTGTTGCTCATGCAGCATGTTCCCTCTCTGGGCCTACCTAGATTACACCAGAGGAAAAGTAACACTAATACATCTGGAACAAGACAAGATGCAGAAGCTGTCGGATCAGCAAAGCTGTGGAAGTTTCGATCCTGGACCAGTTGCCGACCAACGCTTAGGGTCTGGTCTGCCTTGCCATGATATTTAATCTTCATGTAGCATTTCACTACAGGCAAACTGTGGCTCAGTCATATCTGATTAAGGCCAGACCGAAAGACTTCATGAATCCAAAAAAGCTTACCTGCACTAAGCTATATATATATATATATATATATATCCACATGTATTTTTATATGTAGTTGTATATGCGTGTGTGCCCTCCCCCCCCCCCTCCCTCCCCACCCCCCTTTTGCTGACGAAGGCATCTACCCGCAAAGTACGTTCCTTAACACGAGATTGTGTTCTATGTAAGTTGATTACTTCCACATTCCGTGATTTTGATTTACACCTTGTGTTAACATTGCATCACCTGTTGATAGATGTTAGGAACAATGTTACATTTAAAATAACTGCTAAGGCAATGTTACAAGGCTGTAATCCTGCAATGTCTTTCAGCTCCCATCAATCACCATGCTCACCCGGATCTTTCACTGAGATTCTGAGGAAAAAAAAAAGAAAAAGAAAAAAAAAAAAAAAAACACACACACACACACACACACACACACACACACACACACACACGTGCTTCAGAAAGGCATAATAACTATTACCCATGGCGGTAGCGAATGTGACTGATAAGGCCAATTCGCGCTGTAAATGTTTGTCCACTGTGGGTGCGTGTGAACACGTTGTCATTTCCACCATCATGCACAATCTTACGTCTCACACGCTAGGTAGGTGACTATTGTGCAATAATTTCTCCTTTGTCTTTATTCCATTTCTGATGTTTGCCCACCATGCAACACGTTCAGCGGCGACTTGCTCCCAATGTGCATTATCAATACCTGTATCAATCATGTCCCGCTTACACACATCTTTGTATCGTAGTAGAGGCCGACCCTGATTTCTCTTACCCATCTGTAATTCACCAAAAAAGATGTCCTTTGGTATTCTACCCTCATCCATCCTCCTAAGATGTCCTATCCATCTAAGTCTACGAAGACTGAGCATGGAATAAACCGTCACACAACCTGATCTTTCCAATACTTCAGTATTTGTGATTTTGTCTTGCCACTTAATACCAAGAATTCTTCGCAGACACCGCATATGAAAGCTGTTTAAACGTTTCTCTTGGTGTGAGTAAGTTGTCAACGCTTCACTGCCATAAAGAAGAGTACTAAGGACACAGGCTTAATAGACAAGGACTTTTGTTTTGGCAGTAAGCTTCCTGTTCTCCCAGAAATTTTTCTTAACCTGTTCGTTGTTGTTGCTGCCTTATCAATCCGGATGTTGATTTCCTGATCTAGGGATAATTTGCTATTTACCACTGATCCTAGATATTAAAATGGTCTACCATCTCTAGTTCGGCGTCGTCAATAAAGATTGATGGTACCCCATGTGCACTTTGTGACATAATCTGTGTCTTCGTTTTGCTAATTGTTAAACCAAATTCAGAACAGGCATTGGAGAATGCAGATAGTAGACATTGTAATTATTCCTCAATATCACACACACACACATAAACACACACACTCTCATGTAGTACGCTTTTGTTTCTTAGTCACCCCTTATTATGATGCCAGCCACTTGTCTTAAGTAAACCATATTTTCACATATTGTAATGTTCCGTTCATTAACTTCGATCAACATAAACGTTGCATACTTGATGTAAAGAGTACAAATATGAACATGTTAAGGATCATTTGTCCCGTTGTCTCAGGTGAGAACTTTTCATGCTGTACTTCTTTGAATACGTTAAGAAGATATATATAAAATTAAGAAAAGTATATTCTTGGCTTATCATATAGTTATTACCAATATCAACCTTGGAAAGTCACTCGGTTTTTTGCATGTTCTCCGGCCTTGTGAATGTTCGTGCCCAAGGTACCTTTTATGCCTTTTGTCCACATTATCGTTGGTTCACCTGTTCCACTTCTTCCACGAACCCTGCCGTCGAATAATTTTTTTCTAATTCACTATGACGTTTTATCGAGTCAAAGTGTTCCAGTTTTGGAGACATGGCGTTGTTAATAAACCAGTTTACACTGATGCTCAGATCTGGTAGAATGCCATTTTACAGTATTCTAATAATTTTCTGTAACAAAATCCTCAATGTTCTTCATTGTTGATTGTGAAATTCCAATTCCAATTCCAATTTTTCAAAAACAAAAACAAAAAAGAAAACAAACAAACAAACAAAAATTCCAAATTCGGTTTCTTTAAACCTGCCTCCTCAGTTAGAGGGTTATTTTGAGATCCGTGGTTATATGGACTGTTAGTCCTAATTCATACTGGTTTTAATGGGTCCGCTCTGTTTGTCGGATAAGGTTATTTTTGTGCTGCCTGGTAATTTCCTTTCTGTCTTATGCCTACAAAAAACGCTGATAGAGACCGGTTGTGAAATGACCCATGGTTGGCATTTATATGTTGCCACTTATATGTTGCCACAGGGCGATGGAGAAGAGAAGACAATATTACCAAGAGAGATAATAGAATGACATATATAGCTTAGAAATAAAAGTATAAATAGATACAGACAAGAGAGAAATGTCGTGGCGAGTGGAAAGCACTATCACACCAGTCTTAAAAACAAGAACTAAAGATTATACGAGGGCGAGTCAATAAGTAAGTCACACAGTTCTGTGGGATGGCAGGTAAATGTAGTTGGTTTTTTCTACAGGTGTCATTAGGTGACAGCAACATCGAACTTTATATTCCCGTTCATCAGGTGGCGCTAGGTGTCTCATGCGCATGCGCAGCGCATAAACAGAATGGCGACTGTACTTACGCTGTTGCGCGCTGTTGCGCGCATTGTGTGGGCAAAAGGACTGCCTGCAAAGGACATTCATAAGAAAATGCGTCCTGTTTATGCTGACAAATGTTTGTCCCGTAAAGCGGTGCACAGCTGGGTAAACGATTTTTCTCAAGGACGCTCTACAATTGTTGATGAAATCCGATCTGGTCGTCCTGTTGAGATTGCAACAGAAGCATCCGTGCAGCGGGTGGAGGAGATGATTAGAGGTGACAAGCGAGTAATGATAGACTCTGTAGCATCTGCAATAGGGTACCCACATGGTTCAGCATACAGCATAATGCATGATCGATTGAAATTTAAGAAAGTGTGCTCAAGGTGGGTACCCAGACAAGTGTTGCTTCTTCATGACAATGCCGGACCACATACGGCTCGATTAACTCAGGAGAAAATTAACCAACTTAAGGTGGGAAGTTCTGGAACATCCACCTTACAGCCCCGACTTAGCCCCTAACGATTTCCACTTGTTTGGACCATTGAAAACCCCCCTTGGCGGGAGACATTTCGCGAAAGACGCCGAGGTTGAATTTGAAGTGAAAACGTGGTTTAGAAAAAAGAGCACGCAGTTCTATGCAGACGGTTTGGGAGGACTAATAAAACGATGGGATAAGTGCATCAATGTTGGTGGAACTTATGTTGGGTAATAAAGGGACAATGTATGTATAAAAATAAACTGGTTTCAAGTTGTTATCATAGTAAGCAATTTTTCTACAGCTATTTATGACTTACTTATTGACTTCCCCTCATATATTTCGGATGTATTTAAGTCAGAGACTGAATAGTGTCTTAAAACAATAAGGAAATCCAGATCACAAAGAAAATGTGGATAGAGACCTCAGCGCAAACAACGCCAACTAAAACTTATTGATCATAGCAAAATATAGATGGTAAATTATATATATCTTCATTTAATGTAAAACTGTAGGAATGTGTCCAATACGTTTTAGAAAAGGGCATTATGTTTTCAAAAGTTCAGACGTATTAGTGCACACTCATACACACACACACACACACACACACACACACACACACACACACACACACACACACACACACACACACACCCAACTAGACGCACTGTCACCCACCACTGGATTGAAAGTACTCTGACACACGTACACTCTTGTCGCCACAATATAGCATTATTCATTGGATACCCAAGACATCATACTATTATGCTCTTCATATACCAAAGTAAATTTCTTCTTATGTATGCAACTTCTGATGTGTTTTATATTTCCTCCTACATGCCATACACTTCCTTCATGCAGATGCATGTCTTCAATGTTCTATAATACCACCATCAAATTCACCCACTCAGTAAAGTGCTGTTTACAGCCTGCTTTGTTCAATGTTCTGTGCGACTCAGATCGCCATCAAGTTTACCCAATAAAGTGCTGTCTACAGCCTGCTCTGTTCAATGTTTTGTGCGACTCAGATCGCCTTCAAATTCACCCAATAAAGTTATGTTTACAGTCTGCTCTGTTCAATGTTCTGTGCGACTCAGATCACCATCAAATTAACCCACTATACTGCTGTCTACAACCTGCTATGTTCAATGTTCTGTGCGATTCAAATCACCATCAAATTCACCCACTATAATGCTGTTTACAGCCTGCTCCGTTCAATGTTCTGTGCGACTCAGATCGCCATCAAATTCTCCCAATAAAGTGCTATTTACAGCCTTCTCTGTTCCAGCTGGAACTCCCCATTTGATTACTTATTTCGGCCATTATTTAATATGGATTGCGATAAGTAGAGTCCATTAAAGGTTCAGGCACCTGTGTCAAGCAACTGCTCGCTGAGTAAGTGCCCAGCTCCTCACCCCTTCCTACTGCACATCACATATAAATAGTTGCTCCTCAAACACTCAACTATCCAACTACTCCTGGTGGAATTTTATTTGCTCACATCAGACTTGCCTCACATGTTAGTTATTTCAACCTGAGTCATTGTACATTTCCCCCACATGATTACTAGGCTGTTAGCCCCGTGTTATGCGCTCTTCAGCTCCACCCTCTACCCTCCCAAAATGAGTATTTTAATGCGTGTTGCACCTCAACCATTATGTACTTGATAATTCGCACTGTGCGATTCAAAATCAATTCAAAATCAAATCACTGTGTGTGAATGCATATTTATTTTTTTTTGGGTGTGTTTTAGTGCTTTTAAAATTGTATGACATCATATATTTTATCTAGTATTTTACATCTCCTACCTGACCTAGTATCACCTTTTCTTTAGTTTATATTCTTCATTTTAAATTACACCGTGTGACCTACATACCTGTAGCCTTCTTCTTATTCTTGTGTATTTTTATATATTTTACATTTACATCTGATACATCACTCTGCCCCTGATATTAGTAACAATCTTACTTTCAGTACCATACATTCGGAACAGCTTCGATTACAGCGAGCTGAATATATTGGCTGTTCTTATCAAAGCCACGTATAGATTAAATAATTAGGAACATATGGCATAACATTCAGCAAACAAGTTAGAGTAACAAATTTGATAATATGCATCCTCCCTATGGTAACATGGATTTGAGCATGGATCATTCCACAGTAGCTACAGAAGAACACTGGGGTTTTTGGACTCAAATATTGCATTAAAATTCTTAAGATATTGTGGACCAAGAAGAAGAGAAATACCGAATTTCTGTAAAATCGAAGAAAAATAGCTCATAAACTGTATCATGGTTTAGAAACTACAATTCTTTGGGCACATTAATTAAACGTCAAATACAGAGCTTGAAGAAAAACGTGGAATGAAAAGATAGTTGATTAAAGAAATTAAAAAAAGAGGCGAGTGGAATTATTGGGCCAAGTTAAAAGACATAACACTATTTATTAAAAACCATACTGGAGGACAAGGTTGTATGCAAGCGAGCAAGAGGTGTACAACTATACAAGTGGGAAGATAACATCAAGAGATGGACGAACAGCAGTCTGATATAATGTGCAATCAAGGCGAGAGATACTGTTGGAGATCCATTGCAGCCAACCTGCATTGTGGAGACGGCATCTGATTGATTAATTAAGTAAACGTCACAGTGGTTTGGAAAGAACAATGATGGAAGGTATCGTTCCCGGAGAGAGAGACTGAGGTAACCAGCGCGAAGTTGGACGCAGGGCATTGCAGAAACCTTCAGCATGAGGATGAACGAAGTGGGAGACATGGCATGAGATCCAGAGGCTTGTCGGCACACGGTGATGAAAGCGACGTTATGTAAAGGACCAACAACATCGTGATGATCTTAATCACCAGACATCACTTAGACAATTCGTTACTTTGACGGTTACTTTATCAGGTGATAATGGCGGGTTATTCACTCATACACGTATTTGTTTATTCGTGCATCTATCTATCATTTATTTAAATAAAACCCAAGGAAAATTGCATAGAGCCTGGTTAAAGATATTGTCCTTGATGGTATATATTTACAAAACCTCTGCTAAATTATGTTTGTTGTTTTTATTTCTACACACGTTGTTGGCGTAAAAAGAGTAGTGATTATAATATTAATTGGCACCTTTCCGTCTTCAGCCGGCTCCATGGCCGAGGGGTTAGCAGCTTTCTCCGCTAACCCCGAATACTCTTATCACGTGACGCGACGAGAATTAGCAGTGGTTCGAATTGCAAAAGTGACTTATGAGAGTATGGAGCCGGTCGCTCAGAAAGTCGTGGCGTGCTGATGAGCGTAATCTAGCCTAGGAATCAACATACAGCTGAAAGATGCTGGTGTTGACCGCAATATCCTGAAACAGGATGGAAACGCGGAAAAAAAAAAAAAAAACCTTTCCGTCTTGACAGACGATAGTTGATCAGGATGCCGGTATATACATTCACGTACGCTCAGATGGCGGCCTCTATAATGCTCAGAGATTGAAGGCCAAGACTAAAATTAGCAGGGTACTAATCAGAGAGTTGCTTTTTGCGGATGATGCTGCAATTACGATCGACTCTGAGGAAGAATTACAACGTCTACTATCTGCATTTTCCAATTCTTGTTCTGAATTTGATTTAACAATTAACAAAAAGAAGACACAGATTATGTCACAAGGTGCACATGGGATACCATCAATCTTTATTGACGACGCCAAACTGAAGATAATAGACCATTTTACATATCTGCGATCAGAGGTAAATATCAAATTATCCTTAGATCAGGAAATCAACATCAGGATTGGAAAGGTAGAGAGCTATTAGCTGGTGGATCTGTAGAGTGAGTGTGTCTTGCCCACTCCTGAATACCGCTATTGGAATCCCATCCTTACCTGGACCCTTGCCAGATTCAAGTTCATTTATAGCACACTTAACTTCTGTTATAGTGGGAAGTGTGTCCAGGTGGTCAAGAGTTGGCAGGGCCTCTATGGCGTTGAGAGCATCAACCGCTAGCTTGGTCTCACTTGAGTAAAGCTCTAAATAGTGCTCTACCCATCTATCCATCTGCTGTTTCTTATCCGTGATGATTTCTCCAGTCAAGGTTTTCAGCGGTGCACTTCTTTTGATCATTGGACCAAAGGCTTTCTTTATCCCTTTATACATGCTTCTGGTGTTTCCTTTATCACTTGCGATTTGAATGGACTCACATAACTTGATCCAATAGTCATTCGCACACTGCCTGGCAGCCTTTTGCACATCTTTCCTAGCTTGCTTCAGCTCGCTCAGTGTTACGCGTTGTTCTTTCCTTGTTTGTTAAGAGAGCTATCTTCGTTTTATCAATAAAGGGCTGCAGTATCTGGCTGTTTGCCGCAAACCAGTCCTGCCTCTATTGATCCACAGTGCCGTAAACCCCTACCGCTGTTTTATAAATAGTTTCCTTAAGTCTACTTTACTTTTCACATACTGTACAATTTTCTGATGTATCAGTGAAAGCGTCTTCAAGTTGCTGTTGAAACTCAAAGCACTTTCCAGGATCGTGAGTGTTAATAATATTAATCCTGGAGCTAGATTTGTGTTTAACCGTGTAGATTCTTTTTGGTCTCAGTCTAACCCTTGCGACAACCAAAGAATGATCCGTATCACAGTCAGCAATGTGGTAACTTCGAGTTAATGATGTATGGTTCAGATGTTGTCTCCGTGTGATAATGAAGTCCAGCTGATGCCAATGGCCGGATCTTGGATGTATCTCTTTAGTTTTAAAAAAGGATTTTGTAATACATAAGTCATTACTGGTGCAACGCTTCAGCAGCCTTTGCCCATTTTCATCCATGCGACCGATGTTGTATTTTCCAAAGGCACACTGGCTATGCACTCGAGTCCTTGCCCACACGAGTATTGAAATCACCGAGCATATAAATGTAGTCGGCCTTTGGAACTGCCTTGATCACAGAGTCCCGCTCTTCATAGAACATATCCTTCACATCATCAGAGGAAGCGAATTTCGGTGCATATGCAGTGATAATGGTTGCAAAACCACAAGACGTTGCCAAGCGCAGGGATAATAGTCCTTCATTACCTCCAGCTGGGATATCAATCATTCCCAGTAGCGAATTCTTCACTGCAAAGCCCACACCATGTTGCCTTTTTTCTGCCTGCCCTCTATCCTTCCAAAAGAGGTGTAATTGTTTTCCCTGAGTGACCCTTCCTCAGTGAGGCGAGTCTCCTGCAAGCCAGCAATATCAATGTTAAGACGATTGTGTTCGGCATCAATCACAGCCGGTTTTCTCACATCGTCAATATTTGTCAAGTCAGTGGAAAATCCTGGACACATGGTTCTCACGTTCCAGGTTGCAAGCCGTAGCTTGAGGTTTCCATTTTTCTTTTTATTAGTATCTGGTGCATTGGTTTTACAACCTGCGATTAAGATTTTGTCCTAACCCCAAGCACCCATTGAAGCAGGCAGGCTGTGGCGGATCAGCACCCAATTGGCCGGGGGCTGCCCAGCTTGAGGCGGGCGGTAGCTGATCAGTGACACCTGTAGGTGTCGCCCACCGTCAGAGGCAACGCGCGGCGCCCCATGTCTACGCCAATTGATAAGGACTTATAACCCGTAACAGTTACTTATGGCTTTGATTCCGAGACCAGTTAAGACCAGGGATTGAGTTATTGCCTCTCCATAGCACAAAGCCTGGGCTAAAATATAGAGACCATGTGTTGCCCATGCAGCGTGATCCCTCTTTCGGCCTGCCTAGATCACTCCAGAGAAAAGGTAACACCTATACATCTGGAACAAGACAAGCTGCAGAAGCTGCCGGATCAGCAAAGCAATGCTTTAGCTGTCCTTCTCTCGGAGCTTCGATCCTAGACCTGCTGCCAAGGCGTAGGGCCTGGTTTGCCCTGCCATACCATTTTGTCTTTAGTTTGCGTTTCCTCGCACCAAGATAAGGCTTGTAGCCTCCCAATTGCTTTCTTCCGCCCGAAGCCATTGGCACAATGTGGGGTGTCGAGTTTGGTAAGTGCCGCCCAACATTCGGTATCTGAGTCATAATAATAATATGAATACTGAAATACTAAAACAGTTAATGATCACTTACGGGCGGCAGTAATTTTCAGTTAACTTTTAATGATCTCTCTTCTGGCTTCGCTCCATCCTTTGGTTGTTGCGGTTTCCAACATGAAAAGATTATTTTTTGATTGAATTTTACTGCCGCCATTGTTTCCGGTGACTGCCAGATTTTTTCAACATTTACAAGCCTAATCGTTAAATCTTCATTCAGCGTGTTACACTACAAAATAGCAGCATGTTCAAGCATGTTTTACTGTTATTTGTTTGCTGATGTGCTATAGGCCATTGACGCTGTTTAACTCTGTATTCCTATAACGACTATAACCAGTCTCCTTATGACTTATTCAGTATATGGAACAACTAATAACACTGAACTTTACCACAACCAGATGAATATAAAACCAAAATGAAAAACTACAGTTTATGTATTTATCGGGAAAGACTATATGCTTGCCTGCTAATTTGTACAATGAAGTAAAAGACGGTAAACTATCAGTTTAACGGAACATTTCACAGAAATTATGTTTGTAGTTGGCCGTTGCTCGCAGTTTCCAAGAGACGTCGACATAATATTCTTAATTATGTTGTTACTTAATGAGAAATGAAGAACACAAGCGTCAGGCATAATTAGTAATTTACGTAACAATCCCAAAGACAGATGGGCTCGGAGAATAAAATAATTTCTTAATCACACTAAAAACATACAAGTGTGTATGTTAATGATGACCACGCATTGTGTATGTGACTTGAAATATTAACATAAAAGTAACCTGTAACATTTGTATCACCTTTGTCATTGTTGGCGAGGAAAAATATTTAAAGCCCAGTATTGATATAGCACATTGCAATTAATTATGGATTTTCCAGCTTTGTTGTTCGTTGTTTCGAATATATGTTAACTCTCTCCCTACTAGGCGATGTAATGTCGTAGTTCCTCCTCCTCCACCTCCTCCTACTCCTGTTCTTCTTCCTTCTTCTTCTTCTTCTTCTTCTTCATCTTCTTCTTCTTCTTCTTCTTCTTCTTCTTCTTCTTCTTCTTCTTCTTCTTCTTCTTCTTCTTCTTCTTCTTCTTCTTCTTCTTCTTCTTCTTCTTCTTCTTCTTCTTCTTCTTCTTCTTCTTCTTCTTCTTCTTCTTCTTCTTCTTCTTCTTCTTCTTCTTCTTCTTCTTCTTCTTCGTCTCTTCCTGTTTTCTATTCTTCGCTTTATCTTCTTCAGGTTTCATGTACGCAGCATTATCTTTCCGCACACAATTAATATCTCTATTCTCTTCTGTTGATGTTCACATACATTTGATTTCTGTTGCCATTATGGTGTAAATTATCGACCAAACAACACCTGTGGTTGTAGCGTTTAAGCTTTTCCTAAGTGCATATTAAATCCACGAGGGAAGAAATTATAATGCTTTATAAGGTTACAATGTCCCAGACAAATGAAGTCCTGCCTAGAAGTGGAGCACAGCCATCTGAACCACGCTAATTATTAATTCTTCTGTTAGATTGGTTAGTCCATCTGAATTATAGTAAATTTGATATTAACCGCCTTCTTAGATGTCGCCACAAATGCGTAGATATAATAATATCCGATATTCTGCCCATTGTCGGCATCCATTGTGATTGTTAGACGTGGAATTGTGAGGAATGATACAAGAGAAACATGTAACTCATAATGTGGGATGGATACGTACAGAGCGTGTGCCATGTGAACTCTGCATCTATACCTATACAGTTGTGTCCGGATCTTTAGTCTGGCTCTTCAGAAGGGAACCATGGGCCTTGATGTAACCGTGCCAGTAGTGTAACTCCCGTCGGAATAGTGCCTCCGTTCACTAGAACGCTCGAGCTCATAACTAAGGTGAAGGTATTCTTACATCCGGAAATAGTAAAAGCACATAATACGCACTCCAGGTGTGTGATTATAACGTAGTTGTGATAAGTTCAGACTAAAACGTACCACGTGTGTAGTGCATCTACACATATAAAGTTTCAGCTACATCTCGCGTTTTTAGTCTAGTAGTTCACCAGCTAACAATCTGGCTTGAGCTGACCTTGTAAATAGTCTTAACTCCAACCGGCATAGTTTCTTCATTCATTGGAACACTCAAGCTCTTTAACTAAGGTCAAGGAAGGAATCTGAAATATTAAAAGAGCATAGTACATTCTTCTTCGGTATGATTAGAACCTTGTGGGGATGATGAAATGGTTTTGTTGGAACTCCTTCGATTCGAGACTTTACGTCGTATACGCTTGCTCCTTGTTACTTCCGCGAAGAGTTGTCATCATTTGGCCACTATAGTTTTCATTTTTATATTGTATGGTGTTTATCGATTTCAGAAGTTGACGCGGAGATTCGAATCTGAAACTAATCGTAATTACTGCAGGTTCCAACATGTGGCTTAACAGCTTACAACAGCATTGCACTTCCGCTGGGAGTTACTGCGTACACAACGGCTTCTTCTGAGTGCAGTGACGAGAAATCTTTATCATTATTATACGCCCCAAAACACAACCATCTCACGCATGCTTGTGAGTTCCCCATGCGAAGATTGCTAAATGTCTGTTAATACAGTTGAGAATGACTGAGAATCTCTTGCAGTCTCGCACGTTGATGCGTTGGTAGCAATCGGTAGGCTTCGTTACAGCCAAGCTATTCTCTGACCCGGATGCATGGTCCGCTTGGAGATGTGGAGAGATCCTGGTCAGCCAGAACCCCGAGCTGGCACATCCTTATTGATATGTTGTTGCAGCCGTTGGTTTATATACTATGTCATGTTCACGTTATTCAGTTCCTAAAATCCTATAAAGACTGTTATTGCTTTTTAATAACCCACCGTAGCATCAATCTAGCATGTGGATATGCCACTCCATGATCAATCTAGCTCGCGAATATGCCACTCCAGCATCAATCTAGCTTGCCAATATGCCACTCCAGCATCAATCTAGCTTGTGAATGTGCCACTACAATACACATCTAGCTTTTGAAAATGACTCTCCAATAAAAATCTTGCTTTCGAATATGACTTTTGGAGTGCAATGGACTTACTACACGATGATAAATGAGGCATTGCTGTGCTGTCTTGAGCCTCAAAGTCCTAGATAAACATCATCACACCAGCACTCATTGTTGAGATATGTTTATTTCCACGGTGCTTCATGGTGTGGGAAAAGGATGCCTTCGTTATAATAACACCTTATCCCGTGTAAACTGGAATAATAGAAAATTGCAGTAACGCTTTAAAATGCAATCAATGAATCACCAAATAACGAGTAGTAGACGGTAAGCTTTACCAGAAGACGATCAAAAGTAGCAAAATGGACGTTACAGCCAATGCTTACGTTAGCATATAAAAACAAACACAAACTGACACAACTACATGAATAACACAACATGAAAATGTGAATATAAAAATTACTTATCTGTATACTTGTTTTGGGCTGGACACGTGTTTCATTGGATCCGATGTAGGATTCCAATTAAGTAAAGTCTATGCAATACATATAAGTAACATTTATATATACATTTTCATGTAGTATTTGTGAAGTAGTATTGTCGGTTTGTGTTTGTTTTGTCTGTGTTGACGAAGGTTTTGGCCTCAACGTCTACTTTGTTACTTGTGGTCGTCTTCTAGTAAAGCTTACTTATCGTATTTGGTGATTCATTTATTGACCTGTTTAAAGAGCGTCTCCTATAGATGATAAATATACGTAATCCGCGTACCAGATGTAAAGATCATTACCCTAACTATCCGCGACCTGCTCATCGTCGGGAATAATTATATAATTAAATAACCACATCAATAAATTAATAATGCATGTTAATGTGCAGGTAATTTGACAGAGAGCTTCGTCTTTTACTGCTTCATATGCCGGTCGCGCTCAATGACAACCACTCTACTGTACGGAGGAAGATCATCTAGGATTTAGCCTGTCCTTCTTTCTAGAATGTCCAATTCAAATTACTTTTCGATGATACAAAAATACTAAACAGATGTTTCTGGAGAAAACAGGGAGACAAACTAATAACAAATTCTGTATTAATAATACAGAAGCTTTGACCAAGCTGGGCAAATCTATGCTTGCATGTTTACGAAGCTATAAAGGCTTTAATGTGACTAGAAAGAAATGCGGCGTTATTTGGGATGCTTTGGTAAATTAATACTTGAATTCAGGAAATGCAAATTTGCTGTAGAGGCAGGCCACGAATAAGTTCGTATTTAACTGAATGCTGCCATTTATTTCGGTTAGAAGAGATTGGCACCATCAAGCAGGTCTCTTGTCCTTGGAATGCTAAGATTGTTAGCTCACAATGGGTGTTGATGCTTTCTTCCTGATCCCCTACATGAAATACTATGATGGTTAGCTTGCAATGAGTGATAATGCTTCCATCATCTTAACCCTACATGAAATACTAAGATTGTTAGCTTAAAAAAAGTGTTGATGCTTTCTTCATAGTACCTCGCACAAAAAATACTCGCAATAAGTCTTGACGCGCTCATAATGATGCTAGTACAAGAAATACTATCGCGGTTAGCTTGCAATACTTGTCGATGCTTCCTTTATAGGACCTCGCACAAGAAATTATATGATGATTACTTTAAAATAAGTCTTGATGCGTCCATCATGAAATACTATGATGGTTAGATTACAACAAGTGTTGATGCTTCCGTCACAATACGCCTTAATGTAGTCACAGTAGTATCTTCTCCGTAATATATGTTGTGTTTTGTGTATGTATTTGTCTGCCGATAAACGCTTGTCGCCACAACGTCCTGTGTTTTCCATAATTGTGTTCTGTAAAGCAGCATTAGTTAGTGTTATTGTATATTGTTTACATGTCCACAGCTTGACCTCAGTTCCACCAATGTTATTTATTCTTTAACTATATAGTCAGCAAGAGGAACAATAACGCAAGACAAGGCCAGGTCATTCATTTAGTGGTTGGCGGCCTGAGTTGTATTATTATAAATGTATGTGCCGCAGTGGACTCTGCTGTCACTAAGGAGTGCTGAAACTAGCTCAAATGGCTGGAGGAGATCCCAAGTGGCAGGATTCTCATCTGTGGGGATTGTAACGCTCGGTGCAGAGAGTGGGACTATACCGGGAAAACCCATCAGGGTACCCCTGATGCGAATGCCACAGTCAAGACAGATGTAGTCTGCACTAATGATGGAACGCCAACTAGAATGGCAATGAGATCAAGAGACGTTGATACTGCTATTAACTTGTCACCGAGTCGGCGGTATCGGAAACGAAATGGACTGTTTATGGGGCATCTTGAAAGTGCCCACATGCCATGCTTCGTGATCCTGTAAGTTCAAGGCTACGTGAGCACGCAGGACCTTCAAATACCAACACCTTTTCGGATACATCCAACAGAAGGCATGGATTAGACAGAAAAATCCCTTTTGTGCACTCCATGGCGGACTCCCGACGATGAACTTGTGCGGAAGACCAAGAAATTGGCAACTAAGCAGCTACAAAAATTACGAAAGACACTGTAAAACAAACAAGAGGAAATGGAGATGGCGGAAAGGGTGGAATAAAAAAAGAAAGTTGAAGAGTTCAAGCTCCGTGCATCAAAGACCAAAAAAAAGCTCAATGGGACGACCTCATGTGTGAACTGGGGGTGATTCAAGTTTTGGTGGATTCTGGAAACTACACAGACAAATGCTTTGAAAAGACTAGCCTGCCACAACACAAACAGGATTTAGGGATAACGACATGCCCATGACTAAAGACAAGGAGAAAGGAGAAGCTTTCCTGGAGAGGTTTATAGCATAGACAGATCACTAAGATGGAGACAGCAGGGAGGCTGTTAGACTGCAACTGTTTCCATCAAGGACGTCGGCTATGAAGATGTCTTATAAGTAGTAGGCATAAAGTATGTATTGAACACAACAAAGTACACTGTGTCAGGACCTGACAAGGTACTCCCATATGAAAGACATGAGCGATGAAGATAAAGGAGAAGATGAAGATAAAGATGTAGTGGATAGCCTCAAGAGCTGAGCAACTAATAATGCAAATGTAGTAACGCTAACGTCAGCAAACTAACACATAACAGAGCATCGGGGATTTAATTATCGCCCTTGGTTGGGCCACACCAGGCACCTCAAAATGCAGAAGATATCCGGTAGTCTGACGTCTCCCTGGTAGAATTGGGGGGGGGGGGGGGGGGTGTGGCCCCGATGGCCCCTTCTGTCACACTGGACAAGTTAAAAGATCCCCGTGCCATTGGGAATTGTGAATATGAAACAATATTTTGCCGCAGATCGCTAATGAGGAGCTTAGGCAGAGGACTAGACACACTTCAGAGAATCATGAGGTGACGGGTGACAACTTGAACATAGATTGTTTAAACAGATTGAAGGCCACAGAGTCATCTTCATTACATTGTATTTTACCACATCTGGTTCAGTCTCTGTCTGTCTCTCTCCCTCTCTCTGTGTTTCCCTCTGTCTCTTTCTATTTCTCAGTCTCTGTTTGTCTCTCCCTCTCTGTGTGTCTCTCTGTCTTTCTGTATCCCTCTCTGTCTCTGTCTGTCTCTCTCCCTATCTGTGTGTTTCCCTGTCTCTCTCTATTTCTCTCTATTTCTGCTACTGAGTAAGTGCGTGGCGCGACACTGAGAGCTGTGAGTTTCGCGTGGAATGCTTTTGCATCTGTCGGCGGTTGTTTTTCGCGTGAACTGCATGTTCGGAACGATGACGACCGGCTGTTGCTGGATTGACTGGTTTGCCTTTTCGGTTCACGAGTTCATTTTTCAGGAGACTCCTGGGAGTCGTCGCTGTAGCTACGGAGTTCGTGCTTTGTGCAGCGTTTTCGGTGGGTCGCCCTGCAGAAAGAGACCGAGCCATATGGGATAAAACCCCGGTCAATGAAGTCTTTCTGGTGACTGCCGTTTTCATCGACGATGAACTGTATTTTTCGTGGAGGACTTTTGTGTTGGCATTCTGGCGGCAGCATTATACACAGTGTACCTGTGCGGGCTGTTGGCTTGCCGACACTCCTGTCTATTCCATTGTTCACATGGGGCAGTGAGGAGCATTTTGTGATATTCACTGGCACAGGAACGGAGCAATATGGGGACGACCCGTTGCCGTGAAGTTGGAACCGCGACTAACTAACTAACTAACTAACTAACTAACTAACTAACTAACTAACTCTATTTCTCAATTTCAGTTTGTCTCTCCTTCTCTGTGTGCCTCTCAGTCTCTGTCTGTCTCTATTTCTCAATCTCCGTTTGTCTCTCCCTCTCTGTGTGTCTCTCTGTCTTTCTGTATCCCTCTCTGTTTCTGTCTGTCTCTCTCCCTCACTCCGTGTTTCCCTCTGTCTGTCTCTATTTCTCAATCTCCGTTTGTCTCTCCCTCTCTGTGTGTCTCTCTGTCTTTCTGTATCCCTCTCTGTTTCTGTCTGTCTCTCTCCCTCTCTCTGTGTTTCCCTCTGTCTGTCTCTATTTCTCAATCTCTGTCTCTCCTTCTCTGTGCGTCTCTCTATGCCTTTCTGTGTCCCTCTCTGTCTCTGTCTGTCTTTCACTCTCTGTATCTCTTTTTATCTCTCTCTCTATTTCTCTCTCACCCTCTCTTTGTCTGTCTCTGTCTTTCTGTTTCTCTCCTTCTGTCTTTGTCTTTGTCTCCCTCTCTCTGTGTCTCTCTCAGTCTCTGTCTCTCCCTCTCTGTCTCGTCCTGTCTGTCTCTCCTGTCTGTCTTTCTCGTTTTCTCTATTTCTCTCTCTGTCTATCTCAGTCTCTATCTCTGTCTCTTTCTATCTCTCTCTCTTTCTCTCTCTGTCTGTCTGTCTGTCTCTCTCTCTCTCTCTCTCTCTCTCTCTATATATATATATATATATATATATATATATATATATATATATATATATATATAAATATGCAGAACTCCTAGCCGCCTGCGGAGAGGGTCGAGTCAAGCATACATCCCATAGTTGCAGCAATAAGCCGAGGTCTAAGGAACGAGTACACTCGTGGTCTGAGCACAACCCCACGACCTTCAGAGCACGAGGCACGGAGACCTCCAACTGAAAATAATATAACTGGAAAGTCCTTTCACTGGAACCCGCCAGGCAAACAAAATAGAGGACGACCTAAACACACACTAAGAAGGGAAGTAGAGACGAATGATACAGGGAGGACATGGAGCCTAATGCAAAAGATATAACGAATTAGTATGCAGTTTGAGGGCCTTTGCTTCAATAGGCAATAAAGGACAGAAGAAACATAATTGTACACATACATTCATGACACGCAATGAACTATTTATACTATGAGCACTTTACAACACAATCTTCCTACCAACTCTACGCTACCAATGCCAAACCTGGACAATGACAGAAAAAGTGAAAAGAAAATCACAGCAATAGAAGTGAGATTCGTGAGAAGAATACTCAATGTATCAAGAAGAGAGAAGATCAGAAATGAAGAAATCAGGACTAAAGTGGGGGTTATAGCTGCACTAGATTTTATTAGAAAGCAGCAAGTCAAATTGTTTGGCCATGCAAGTAGGTAACCAACTAACAGTATACCACGACAAGCAATGATGTGCAGAGCAGAAGGAAGCAGAGGAAGAGGCCGACCACGTAAACGATGGACGCAGGGAATAACAGAGTCCATGGGAATATCGATACATGAAACCCATAAGCGGGCACTCTCCTCGACACCGCAAGATACAAGAGGAACATGATGAGATGAGCTGAGACGGTGTTTCTAAAAGTACTGGTGAGTTTTGCGAAAACCCATCATAGCATCATAACTCTGGGAAGGAAACATCTCAGCTGCACGTCCTAGTGATGGAGGAGGACACACAACACGGTGTGGCAAACGCAACCGTGGGTACCGAGTGTCCACCGGGATAAGTGGACACTTCTGCAGCTGAGCAGAGCAAGATCACCTCACTTATCCTGACAGTCGCAAATGGCTGTCAAAAGCGGAGGTAGAATACCCCCGTGTGGATGTCGAAGGAAAAGGATAACTATCACATTACCTTCCCATGAGTTCATGCGTTTCCACAAATGAGAGTCAGAGAACGATGTTATCCAGAACACCAATGATCGAGATCTGTGCAGAAACATGAACGGCCACGCCAGTTTTCAGGGCACATGATGATGACAACGATGATGTTTTGGACAGTGACAAAGCTAAATGTACGGTGGTAAAGTGATATAATTCAAAACAGTTGATTGCCAACTTCGGACTGAACAACCTGTCACCACATAGTACAGAGATGACCCATTAGCATTCTAATATGGAAACCAATGGTCTATTTTCATTTGAGAGATCAGGTTACCTGGTTGCGGTAATTTATTATAGTGTATGTGCGTGCGTGTATATGTGTATATGTGATAGTACCAAAATTAAATGAGACCTATAGTATGTAATATCTGCCAACTAACAGACAAGACACATATTTTGGCCGTATTATAAGACATTGGCCGGCTTCGTGGCTTAGAGGTTATGACTTTTCTCCGTAATCTCGTATACTCTCGTCGGTAACGTGATGACGGTTTGAATCAGTAGTGGTTCGAATCGCATCGGTAACTTACGGGGTATGTGAGCCGGCCGCTCAGAAAGCAATGGCAAACTACTGAGCGTAATCTTGCCAAGAAATCAACATACAGCTGAAAGATGCTGGTGTTGACAGCGATGTCCTGTAAAGGATATGCAAAAAAAAAAAAAAGACATTGAGCAAGCGAGTTGGTGTAGAAGTTAGCACGTGGCGGTAACAATGACATGAGCTCTGTGGGACTAAGGTTCGATGCCAGCGCTCGACGTTCGCTGCGGAGTGGAAAGACTGACCACTTATTCCCCTGTGCACTATGGTATACTAAATGTGATGGTCCTAACACATCAATACCCACATCAGTTTCCTGCTACGGGACTTGTATTTTTTGTTTGTCTTTATGAAATTCATATCGGGGGGACACTTCGAAGGCAGGCGAACAAGAATTAGGCAACGAAAGAAATATAAATATAGCAGCAAGAGATGCGCAAACAGCAGATAGTCCATGTGCACAACAAAAGCACGAGAGAGAATGAGAGAGAGAGAGAGAGAGAGAGAGAGAGAGAGAGAGAGAGAGAGAGAGAGAGAGCCATTACTGGAGATCCCTTGCAGTCAGTCTTCATGGCGGAGGTGACACCTGGTTTAATATCCTCCTTATGGGGTCGGCATGGTCGAATGGATAAGGGCGTTCACAGTTAAACTTCCGGTGTGCTCATGCTGAGGTAGCGAGGCCAACCCCTACACCGGTAACATGGACTAAAAAGTTGACGTCTCTTCCTTGACCTGGGGACGTAAATTACAAGTACCTCAGAAGTCAGATGACGAGATATGCTGGTAATAGGGCAAGCTAAGCTACACGAAAATATCTGTAAAGTGCAAAAGTAGTATGGGCTACGCTTGAGCTCAAAGCAAGCGACGCAAAACAAAAATCGTCCTTATATCCCAAATTGTAAAAACTATTTATGTTTGCTGGATGAATGCAACTGGAGATTAATTAAACATAAAACATTTCACGAAGCACGAACCCTGTTATGAATCTGCGATGTGATGGGGCTGCCAGATGTTGTAGGCCCAATTGCACGAAGATATAGGTATAGTATGTCCACATTTGGTTGCCTTCATTCACGATCAATTATTTTGAAAACTGTCTGTTGCATCGTTATGATATTTTTCCAGCCGTCTTATATTTACCCCCACCCAAGGAATATGTCTTTGATAGGTCCGAAAGCAACTTAAATCATTGAAAGCGGCGACATTCCTTTGATGTTTTGCTTAACAACTAGTGATTTCTCGCTAACAAAGTTATTTTTACGGTAATGTGAGACCTGCCAATTCTGATGATACACAAAGGCGTATCCGGATTCGTATGGGAGTGGGTGCAATGAAAGAACTAGCTTAAAATCGACAGGGTCGACTGCATTGCACCTGGTTTTTATCCCATATGGCTCAGTTTCTTTCCGCAGCGCGGAAAGCATCGCACAAAGCACGAACTCCGTAGCTCCAGCGTCGACCCTCGGCAGTCTCCGAAAAATGCACTCGTGAAATGAAGGACGCGGCCCGGAATCGAACATACAACCTTCGGAGCCCGAGTCAGACGGCTTGACCACTTCACCACGGAGAATCCCGAGAGGGGTGCAATGTGTAATATTAGTAAAGACAGAGAATTTACAGAGGTACAGGGTAAATAATTTGTAAATTAACAGGAAAGTAGAAGGAATATATTTCTTACCTTATTTTTCATTTCTTCTTGTTTCTTCAGCTGATGCTGATGCTGTAATGTTTAGGGCCTGCAATTCGTCTGAATAGTTGGAGCAAAATATCCCAGTAAGTGTGTACGTAGATTAAGGTCTGCGATCTGCTCAGACCTTAATCTGTGTCGGACGATTCCAGTAGGTTGATGATTGCTCTCGGTTGCATAACATTCAATCCATCCTTTCTCCAATAGTCCTCTTCCTCTTTCAACACATGGTCCTGACGTTTTTTCCAGTAACTTTTATCAATATTTAATAGCGCGGACAGACAGACAGACAGACAGACAGACAGACAGAAAGATAGGTAGGTAGATAAGTAGGTAGGTAGGCAGAAAGGTAGGTGGGTGGGTGGATGGCTGGGTGGGTGGGTCGGTCGGTGGGTGGGTGGGCCGGCAGGCAGGCAGGCAGACATACAGATAGATAGATAGATAGATAGATAGGTAGATAGATAGATAGATAGATAGATAGATAGATAGATAGATAGATAGATCCCCGCCAGGAACCGGGCCGAGCCAGCTAGTTTATTTATATAATCACGTTTCATGAAAGAATCCACAGTTTGACGACACCTCTGAACTACCCCATATAAATTCCCTCAGTCTGCCAAAAGCGAAAACCGCGCAGACAAATTTCAAAAACAGCGGGGGTGTGTCTTGTTGAAGCGGTAATACTCTTAAAATGATGGAATGAATGCGGGGGCAATAAAATATACCGCATATAAACAAGCATTGAAATCTGCTGTACAATCTCCAGAACAAAAAATTTTTTGTTGGGTGGACATAATTATAAGGTTATATGCTAAATCTTATCATTTTCCCTCAAGTGGTTACTGAGATATTGAATTTTATATTGAGGCAGCAAAAAAAAAAACAAAAAAACTATAGCTAGTGTTGTCTTCTGTTGGCGGACGATGAACACAGACTCGAACCATCGCCCAATTGTGCTCCTGAAATCATCAGCGTTGCCCTCTATCGATTATATTAACGCACCAGCCCTATCGTTAATTACAATACAAGCATTGTGTGCCCTATCATATTGTGTATTAGCGATTCAAGTAAATATACTTTCTAGTGTAGGGCATGACTTAGTCACGTGGTATGGTCGTGACAAGAACGCTGAGCTCTGGTGATCGAGTGAAATGGCCAAACATGACCGCCCACGCATATCGGCATGGCACATGATGATGATGAGTGTAGGGGGGCGATAAAATACTGGCTAGAGCACTCCATTGTCATCGCTGTGGTCCTCGGTTCAAATTCCACTTATAGTGGAATACGTCGTGGCTAAATAGGTCAGGGTGGACCCAGCCTCGTTAAAAAATAGGCAGGACATCTTCTGGGAGTTAAGTTGACCAGCACGATACTGGTCGTATCTCCCCCCCCCCCCCTCCCCCACTTGGTTAATACAATATGCGATTATCACGATGTTCCATATGTGTTACGATGGTGTGGCAGTGAATGTCTTCATCTGTGAACGATTTACTCCATAGCTTGTCTCTTATTTCAAAACAATATATTTTCTTACAGAATTTAAACACAAACGCCAAAAATAAAATACTACACGATTTCTTGCCTGATAGATTTCGCTGCATCTCGTCAGGTGCATACTGCATAGGTATGTATCCCATTAGTTGCATATCCTTTTCACGACGTTGCAGTCAACACCAGCATTTTTTGCTGTTGTGATTTCTTGGCAAGTTTAAGTTCAGTAGTTTGCCATTGATTTCTGAACGACCGGCACCCATACCATTTCGTAAAGAAAAACAACACGACGGTCTGCTGCCAAATCGCCCGCAACAGTGTTTTGAATGTGGGTATGCGGGATCACGAGCTGCGTCCGTAACACCTTCGCCACGGAGCAGACATGTATCAAGTAATGTGAAGAAATGAATTACTTTGGCTATTAAATAAAAACAAAAAACATAACCGATAAAAAAAGTTTATTAAATTCTACAAAGGTCAAGCAAATTTCTTGAAATTTGGTGAATGTAAACTTCAGTCTGTGTACAATCATTTCCAGCAGTTTCCGTTACCTCGAACGCTTTGCATAAAAGTTATCTTCTTTCCAAAATATTCTCCAAATGGCCTCCGCAGTTGGATACACACTTGCATACGTTGCTCTAAATTGTCAGTTACTCGACCGCATCATGCCACAGCGGGGATTTCCCTGATCTTTGCTGTGATTACTGTTCACCAATCGTTTGAGGGTTGTTCTGGTACTCATTATCCTTGAGATATGAGCATTGATAGAAATCTAAGGGGTTCAAGTCAGGTGAATGCTGTGCCCACTCCAAGTCACACCACATGCTGATCAGTCCCCCCTGAAATCGCTCTCTCAGCCAGGATAGAGAATCATTTGATGTGTGAGGGGGGGGGGGGGGGGGGGGGTCCCCTCTTGCTGGAACCACTGCTGATCTCGATCCAATCCTCTGTGTCGTCCCACTGATGCCCCAAACTTTCTCAATTATTCAAAGATTTGGTGGTTGCGTGTTTTTTTTATTTTTTATTTTTGGGTCACCCTGTACATCGTCGCTGACATTTACTTTCTCGTCGCGTGTTCATGCGACCCTTTTTATATTTCTTTGTCATTAATTGCCAATACGATACGAAATCACAAAGCCATTCCGTGATGCTTCTTAATCACATGATGTATACGGACACAACTTTCGAACGAGTTATTGTTGGAGTAAGCAGAAGGGCAAGGAAGATAAACACAATACTAAGGAGAAATAGAGATCTGTTTCTTACGAAAGCAGACGAGCATTTCATTGGGTAATATTTCTCATTTAGGATAGACGTAATACTGATCGTATTTAATCACCGTATTTCGAGCATTTATTACCCAAACATCTTAAGTGGGTGATATTGTTGTTGTGATTTGTTATTAGACGATGAAAAGAAAAAGCAATAACAACAGAAGCAGCTGCATAAAACTGCGATCTTTTCTCGATATCTGTTCTTTAATTTATAAAGGACTAGACGAACCGACCCGGCTTCGCCCAGGCCCTGGCGGGGAGCATCTCATTTAATTCATATTCAGCCCCTGCTCCCGTTCTCGTTCCCAAAGCGGGGAGCATCTCATTTAATTCATATTCGGCCCCTGCTCCCGTTCCCGTTCCCCAAAAAGACGGCATGGCTCGGCTTCGCCCAGCTCCTGGCGGAGAGCGTCTCATTTAATTAATATTTGGCCCCTGCTCCCGTTCCCGTTCCCAAAGCGGGGAGCATCTCATTTAATCATATTCGGCCCCTGCTCCCGTTCCCAAAAAAAGACGACACGGCCCGGCTTCGCCCAGCTCCTGGCGGGGAGCGTCTAATTTAATTCACATTCGGCCCCTGCTCCCGTTCCCAACAAAGACGACCCGGCCCGGCTTCGCCTAGCTCCTGGCGGGGAGCGTCTTATTTAATTCATATTCGGCCCCTGCTCCCGTTCCCGTTCCCAAAGCGGGGAGTATCACATTTAATTCATATTTATTGGTTGCAGTTAGAACAACCTTAGATAAACGAAGACCAACATACATACATACATACATACATACATACATACATACATACATACATACATACATACATACATACATACATACATACATACATACATACATACATACATACATACATACATACATACATGCATGCATGCATGCAGGCAGACAGACAGACAGACAGACAGACAGACAGACAGACAGACAGACAGACAGACAGACTCTTTTATATATATAGATTAATCGAAGTCCCGTGTTTTTAATTGTTGGTCTGGTAATGTTCTATAATATGACATCACTAGTACATTCTTAAATGTGTGTATTAACAATGATATTTTGGGTATGATAAATATTTTTTACAGATTTAATGTACTAAATAAGAACCACACTTGCTACATATTAAATCTATGTATCATCACTATCATTTCCCTTTCCAAATGTTGTAGGCGCTCATTTCTCTCCACAGAAATCGATCCTTGGCGATCTGACTCAACGCTAATGATGATATTCCTCCATCACTCCATCTAGCATAATTTATCTTGGTCTGTTTCAGCGTGTTTTCCCACTTAACTTTCCAGTCGTCACGATGTTCTCTAATGCCTCTCTTCTTAGAGCATGACCAAAGACCATGGCGTTTAATAACAAGTTAAAACAACTATAGCCGGGATGGTTAAGATGGTTGAGTAATGTACATGATGTAACCAGGGCGGACACAATTGTCGGGTAACATCGCCCTTTTACAGGCAAGGGGACTAATTGAAGAGCTGCTGATTTCTAATAAAAGATCTAGAAACACGTGCACGAACTTTAGTGCACGTATCTTTCTTATAGTTCTAAATAATGTTCTTTGTAACATAACATGGGGAAATCCTTAAAAAAGAACGATTATAAATAATATTTTAAAACATTTAGTTGCATGTCCTTCGCATGACGTAACAGGGAACACCAGCATTGTGGCTGTTGGTGATTGGTATTTTACTTTCAGTAGTTTGTCATTGCTTTCTGAACGATCGGCACTTATAACTTTTTCGAAAACAACAGCACCGCTGTATTACGGGGAATGTGTATTTCGCTGTGTATACGGGAATACTAATCGCGCCCGAAACCCCTTAGTAATCCCTAGCGTTTTACTTTTTTCTTGGCTTGGCTTTGAAGAAAAAACATATTCCGTCTCCTTAAATCTGTGAAATTGTTAACGTGTTATAATTGGGGCCCTTATGGTGCTTCCAAAAATAGAGCTGCGTTTTTCGCTTCCTGGATTCTATCTACTTTTTTTTTAATATCATATAACCCCGAGGTAGACCAAGAAGACGGTGGAGAGATAATACATATACAGACCTACAAGCACTTGGAATCAACGACTAGCAAGAGAAGGTCCACCAGAAAGACGAATGGAGACGGATTGTATCGGCAACAAAGAACCTCAATGGCTCGGAACGCTGAAGAAGAAGAAGAAGATATAACATGTATTTAACAGTGTAATGTTTATTATATTGTGCCAAATCAACCCACTTCACCGTCAGAAACGTCAATATCTAAACACTAGTAGGCCGAATTTTTATCATTCTATTCCATTCACTGAAAATCTCAGGAACTGAGTATTGTTCTAGAAAATACCGTCTTAATCCTTTTAATTCCTGCCTTTGCTTCCAGAAAATGCTTTTTTTTTTGCGTTATAATTGAATGGAAATTCCAAAAAATCAAGCGCACTGATGGGCACGACAATCAACGTCAAACTGGCACAGCTTGATGCTGACAACTTTATTATTCCTGGGATTAGAGTATCCACAGACATACCAGGGATGCAATGAAAATCGCACCCAACTGACTTTCTGGAGAAGGTCCGCTAAACAATCAAGGAGTATCGAAGCATAAGTTCTCGTGGAATATATTACATATTACGATGATTGTGAAGTTAGTTGCATGTCCTTTACATGACCTTGCAGTCAACTCCAGCTGTTGCCCTCTGTTGGAGATTAACTAGCCAATTTTAGCTCCGTAATTTGCCATTGCCGGTCTCTCTGGCCAAGGGGTTACACCACTTTCTCCGTAATCCCGTTTATCACGCAGAGTCTCGTAGCGGGCGAGAGCTGGGAGCGGTTCGACCCCCGCTGGTGACTTGCGGGATAACTGAGCCGGCCGCTCAGAAAGCAATGGAAAACTACTGAGCGTAACCTTGCCAAGAAATCAACAGACAGCTGACAGATATTGCTGTTGACAGCGATGTCCTGTAAAGGATATGCGAATTTAAAAAAAAAAAAAAAAAAAATTTGCCATTGCTTTTTTTAATGGCCGAAGCCTGACACTATCGAAATCAATACAAACTGGTCTACTCCCAAATGACCACAACTGATTTCGAACCCATGAAGCGGTAACTCAAAGAATTGTGAAGTCCAGTTTAACAATTCCATAAGCACGGGCCAAATTTTTAGGTAGGAAATACGAAAGGATGGGGGGGGGGGGGGGGAGAGATGATGTTCTAAAAATATGGTGAAGGGTGGCACGGGCCAAAAAAGGTTGAGAACCACTGGGATAGATGATGATATTTTAAAAAGAAATTGTAAAATAAAAATCGGCGTTTTCGATTATAATAATCTTCCCTATAGGAACAACACAAGCAGATCTAAAGAAAAATATGAAATTAGACAATTTAATAACATTCAAACATAGAAAAGTCTAGGTATGACAAATTGCTAGACTTGTTCCGTTTATGTGTTAGTTTATGTTTTCCGTTTATGTTTGAGTAGGAATCAGTGCCTGTGCATTAATGTCTCGTGCTGCTTCGATGACATCATGGCTTCTCCAATACTTCATCATGGAAGTCGACGTGGCCGATGGGTTGAACGCGCTCGTGTGTATACTTTCTCTTGTGACCGCGGTAGGGTGTTCGCTCCCCACGGCGGTCAGTTGAACTTAAACGTTGACATCTCGTCCGCGACTTGAAGATGTAAATTACAATTTCCTCAGAAGCAGAAGTCGGAGTGGGTTCCGCTTATGGCGGGAAAGACTAGTAATAAGGAAAACTATAAAACAACTCAGAACTCATCAAGTGCACTAACTAGTACTAGCAAAAGCTAGTAGTTGTAGTAGTTCTAGTAGCAGTATAGGGCGTATTTTAATGACTCTGGCGTTTTTGAAAATATTGCCGTTCCAAGTTTTGTAATCACCCTCTGTGGAGTTCACGCAACATAAAAGATAAATGGTGTGTGTCCGTCAAGAATGATGATGACCATTCATTTTATCCAGTGGGGTTGAAAGTTTGCAGCCGTGAGTTCTAAGATGGCTAGTAAGGCCTATTTTGGCTCGAAATGTTCTTTGACAATGTGGATTGTCAACCCAATAGTGTTGATGCCAAGACACAGCCTTACTTAACTCCATTGGTAACAGGAAAGGGCTCAGAAAATTCGCCATTTTCCTGTACCCTTGCCTGCATACCATCATGAAATAGCCGCACTATTTGGACAAACTTTCGTGGACTATATCTATCTATTATCTAATATCTATATATTCTACTATATATGTGGAATATTTCGCCATAATCTTCCACAGTCCCTCGATGCTGACTGTATCAAACGCCTTGGTAAGGTAAGTGTAAGTGGAGTAGTAGTAGTAGTAGTAGTAGTAGTAGTAGTAGTAGTAGTAGTAGTAGTAGTAGTAGTAGTAGTAGTAGTAGTAGTAGAAATAGTAGTAGTTGTTGTCATAGTAGTAGTAGTAGTAGTAGTAGTAGTAGTAGTAGTAGTAGTAGTAGTAGTAGTAGTAGTAGTAGTAGTAGTAGTGGTTCTAGTAGTAGAAGTAGAGGTAACAGTAGTAGTAGAGGTAGCACCAGTAGTACTGGTGGTAGTAGTAGTAGTAGTAGTAGTAGTATTTGTAGTGGTGGTGATGGTAGTAGTAGTAGTAGTAGTAGTAGTAGTAGTAGTAGTAGTAGTAGTAGTAGTAGTAGTAGAAGTAGTAGTAGTTGTTGTCATAGTAGTAGTAGTAGTAGTAGTAGTAGTAGTAGTAGTAGTAGTAGTAGTAGTAGTAGTAGTAGTAGTAGTAGTAGTGGTTCTAGTAGTAGAAGTAGAGGTAACAGTAGTAGTAGAGGTAGCACCAGTAGTACTGGTGGTAGTAGTAGTAGTAGTAGTAGTAGTAGTAGTAGTAGTAGTAGTAGTAGTAGTAGTAGTAGTAGTAGTAGTAGTAGTAGTAGAAGTGATTGTGGTGGTGTTAGGTGTAGTAGTGGTAGTGGTAGTGGTTGTGTTAATGGTGGTTGGGGTAGCAGTAGCAGTAGTAGTTGTTGTCGTTGTTGTGGTGGTGGTGATGGTGGTATTAATAGTAGTATCACGTGTGTTTGGACTACATTCGAGTTCACAGCGAGAAAGCGAAAAAAAAAAAAAAATCGTCTGGAATGGACGACAATACTTTCCTTTTACAATTAAAGAATCATTTCCCTCAGTGGCTTGTTTCAAGGTTGAATATTTGCTCTCTTATGTGTTTCTTTCCACAAGCCGCAAGTCGGATCGCTAGACGTCAGGTGGGGGTGTGGGGGGGGGGGGGGAGACAGCTACATGTATATTACACTGAGCGATGTTTAACATGTAACTGTGAATCCAGAGCAGTTTAGTACAACATGCTGGAAGCTATAGAAATAATGTTTGACAAGAATGATAACAATAACACCCTTAACCGAAAGAAGTGATCACACTGTTTTAAAAAGGACCCGGACGTAACAGAAACCTGTCTCATACATCCAAAGCATGAAACATTATTTTGTGACGTTTAAAGAGAAGCACTCTAACTGTTCGCATCTTTACAGCAGCTGACCTATTTCTTGTGTATTCAGATAATCTGTCGAGTCCGACCAGTTTTTAGACACGACTTAAAGAAATCCCAAAAAAACAATCCGAAGCAGACATGTCAAACGATCAGACTAGTTCTGCCAGTCGCTCCAAATGCTGAGTCAGATGTACAGTCCAACTGACCACTCTAAGGTCATCATTGATTTTTTTTTTATCGCGAACACAAGTCCCCTGGTCGTTTCGTCCTTGTCCGTAAAAGATAGACTGGCATGAAAAGAAGAAGGCCGTATAAGCAGCTACCCTGGCAATATAAGAAAGTTAGTTGCATATTTTATTACAGGACGTCGCAATCAACCCCAACATTTTTAGGCTGTTCGTGATTTTATGGCAAGTTTACGTACAGTAAACCATTCCCATTGCTTTATGAACGACCGGGACTCATACCATTGAATAAAAATCAACGCCCGGCGGTCTGCTACCCATTAGCCTGCAGCTGTATGTCGAACGCTGTATGTGGGACTTTTAATTGCGCCCGTCACCCCTTTTACAGAGCCGGAAAAATTAGAAAAGCGACACATAAATCATATTTATTGCATGTGTGATTCAGATATACACACATTTAGATCCTCGCTGGTGCTAGGCTTTGTGCACTGTGCTGAAATTCTCCGTGTGTGAGTTATGAAATGAGACAATTGCACTTATCCGTGTGCAACTAAAGAAATCCGTATCTTCTTCTGCCTTAATCCGGAGTATTTTGTTTTCTCTCACTGTTGTGGTGTCGTCAAAATTACAGCTGGTCAATTTGGAACGGCCAAAGACATCATCGTCAACCCTCAAGGGAAGGCAGAGGCAGACCGTGGGCATTCCCTGCCATTCAAGGAGGCTTCCATAATTGCAGAGCCGACACATAGCGCTCAGGTACTGGGCTCACCCAAGGAATCCTCACATCCTGCGCATGGCTGCTTCACTTCCTCACTTCCGTATATTGGGCATTTAGTTCGCCATAGGCCGCTCCCACTCAAATCAGGAATGTTCAGTCTGCAGCCGACATCCACTCAGCGGGCTTTAAATCCTTATCTAAAACTAAAGAAACATGGCTGGAGTTACCAGTTATCTTTCTCACCGCCATTTCCCCTCGGACAATTCCCAGGATATGCAACAATTTGCCCGGCAAGCATTTTATGAGGCTGGGTCCATCTATAGGCGTACTGGTCGGAGGAAAATAAATATCTATTAATGCAGGAAAGTGAACCCGAAACAAGCAACTTTTGCAATATCCTATGCAGGACGTTGTGTTCAACCCAACCAACCCCATTGCTGCCAATGCTTTCTGAAAGAAAGGTCAGCTTTGAAGTTGTCACGGAACTCAGTCGGTCCCCCTCGGGATTTTTCCGGCAAGGGAAATGTCCGTTGAGACATCGGGCATTCGAATGGACATTTGCTGGTCAAAGGGAAAGAACCAGTAAATTGACACAACCCGACCAGAGCCGTTGCTCACCCTTGAAGAAGATTCCAGAACTCGGGTGGCGGAAGCGGTGGTTAGACACTACGGACTGCGCATGTCTGACGCAGCCGCAGTCGCAGTCGATCGTCCCGGACAAAGAGTTGAGTTGGTAACGAAGGTTGCTGGAAGGCAGTCGACATTTTGGCCAGTGCTAAGTGATGGAGAGCGGACGCCAAGTGTCTTGACGGGTTTTGAAGAGCCCTGACATCATGTCCCGTTGCAGTGACAACAGCTCCCCTTTTCACAGTAGTGCTGTTTTGTTGAAGGTTCTACCTTGATGAGAGCAGAGCGACGATCTGGTGACGAGTCCAGTGACGGACTATGGCGAGTGCCGGCATTAGCAGCTAGTAAGCCCACCACCACAGTGAGAGGTACTTATCACTGAGAGTTACGTCTCAGTATGGGGCCCAGCTAACCCATCGCCCACTCCACGTCTGATATGCCAGGTTGTTCGCCATGACAGCACCATATTGCCTTGATCGTTATTTCACCTGGGCAAGTTTCTTGATGTTGTGATTTTCCCAGTTGTGAACCTGACTGACTGCCTCATGCCAGCTAGCTATGATGTCTTCACTACCAAGTGCCTGGTTTCTTGTGGTGCATAATATTGAGGAAAGGACTGTTATCTGCTGTGACCTTTTCTATCTGTATCTGTGCTGTGATATCGGCGCTATGAGTCAGATGATCGACGCTGGTCGCATAGACAGTTGTGACTGCTACTATCACTGAGTGGAAGATCCACATCTCGCTAGACCAGCAATGCCATTTACACTTCTAGACTTTTCCAGAGAAAGGTCCTAGTTCCACCGCCACACGAGAGACAGTATTGTGCCCTACCCTAGTGTGGTCCAGACTTCAGTGACGTCATCCACAAGAGTCCCCCAAGTACCAGTGAGTCGACTCGCCAGCCATCCTGTCCAAGGGGAGAAGCTTATACCTGGCTGGAGGCCGGATATACCTGGTGAGCGTGTCCGACTTACCACATGGTGTGATACTTGAGGCCCTGACGATGATGACACTTTCTCCTGAAGGCTACTCGAACTTTGCCATGTCTTGTCTCGCATAGATACCGCGAGGCCTATCTCGGAATCATCATCATCATTCTCATTCATCTTGTATAATACACGATATTGTTAACATAGTTAGATACCAGAGTTGTGTATTAGGTCAATTCATCAAGAACTACTTCTAAAACTAGAAGATAGAAGTAGACAATAGAGGACACACTAGATAACATTAAAATTGAAAGCTAAAGTTACAGACCGCGATTTGAACCTGTCACTTTCACCTGAACCCACACCTATGGAATTTGGATTAAAAGTTGCCCAGTTGATATGTCTGTGACATACATGTACAACATTGAATCCTGCATATCTCTTCTTTAAAGCTTCGTTAATATACTGGGCACAGGATTACGATCATGTGTGTGTGTGTGTGTGTGCGCGTGCGTGCGTGCGTGCGTACGTGTGTGTGTGATTTGACCTATGCTGTGTAACATAAACTATGAAACCTATGGTGCCATTTCAATTTTTATAAAGGAATTCAGTTTATTACACATTTGTGGGTTCGAGTGGATGATAGCCCTAGCTAATAAAGACACCTTATTTCAGGGGTGTCTAATTGGTCATGCGTCAACGTAAACCTGTTCCTGCAGCGAGACGCTGTCGTTATTTGGATGGGACAGGTTGAAATCTCGGTCGGTAACTGTAGCTTTCAATGTTAACACTGCCTGGTATTCCTCTAGTCCCCGCATCTTTCTTGTACTTCTATTAGCGTCAGACAATACATCTGTGTTTGTCTAGAAATTACAGACACCCCATAAACCTTGGGGTTGATTGCAATATCCCATAAAGAACATGCAACTAACTAACTTACAATAAAAATATTCTCCGTGCCCCTGACATCATGATCTACTGATATATCATCACGAACTGGCATCCTTAACTATGAAATAACAGCTGCTATCGTCATTTCAACTAGCTGTGGTCCACATATATTATTCAAACTGTCTTCCTTGTTATCGCAGTGTGTTGCAACTACTGGCACTCCTGAAACCAACGGATCCGCTCATTCGTTGCCTCTTTTGCATGCGTGTCTGTTGTAACCTGAGGATGACAAATCTTCCTGCGTGATACCCAACCTTCCTCTAGTTTTTCGGCTTCCTTGGAGATAATTCATTTGAGCCTGCAGTGATCCGTGTCATTGCACACATTGCAACTATATGCTTTAAACGTCTCTCCTAAATGGCACTAGAGGATTCTCAATGTAGTGTGCTAGACATCCGATTCACTTCTCCACGACTACGGATAACATACAATCCGTTTGCTTGTTTGTAGAAATGTATACTGCCACACCGTAAGTAGTAGTACCACATCTAATCGAGCTATAAGCGGAGATCATGACCCCTAAGCCAGTCGACCGCCTTATTGGGAATATAATTAAGTTGCATATCGTATACAGGATCTACTAGCCAACTTCAGAATATTTGGCTTTTTGTGATTCCTGGAAAAGTTTACGTTTAGTAGTTTGACATTGCTTTGTGTACAACCGGCACTCATACCATTGTATGGAAACCAACGCAAGGAGGTCTGCTTTCAAATCGCCCGAAGTTGTGTTTCGGAATTACGAATTGCATGCGTAGCCCCTCCACCACAGTACCGGCGGGGGTATAGAAAGTACAGTAAACCAACCCCCGCCAACCCACCCACTCTTTGTCATGATATGAGGACCGTCCTGGGTGCATGACGCAAGCCCCACATGTTTAGACATATTGGCACAAGATGCTTGGTTACTTCCTAATTAATTTCTGGGTACCTATTTCAAGAAATGGAAATCTAAAATCCCACCCGCTAGAGATTCGAATACATATAACTACCAGACCGGCACCCGGGCGTCTAGACACTGTGTTACCGTGACTCCGCGGAAATATAGTGCTAAATTCTTGAGTATATATGGGTGATGTGTTCAATATTACGCTGGTCACTTGATCTCACAGAGTGGCCTCGAAAATAGAGATGAACGCAGTCAATCTGATGTCAAAATACCAAAAACACAAAATATAACTAAGAAGCTTCAAGAAAGGAAAGATATATATCGTTTCCACTAATGTCTTTATCAAAGGAAACAAACTAGAATTTTTATATTTTTTAAAATATTTTTTTGTTTCATATCCCTTGCAGGACGTTGCAGTCAACACCAGCATTTTTCAGCTGCTGTTGATGGACTAGGGACATTTTAGTTCAGTAGCTTGCCATTGCTTTCTGAACGACCGGCTCACTTACCAACACGTTATAACACAACGCGACACGATCTGCTAGAAAATTTAAACATCAGAATTCTTACACGGTATTGTTCAAGTCTACTCTCATCAATCTTCCCTCGTTTGTCATAGACATCACTCAGGCATTTAACATTTGTTAACGTATCCGGTTACTCCCGGTGTTTTTCTGTTATGTATGCTCTCTCTGTCTCTCTCTCTCTCTCTCTCTCTCTCTCTCTCTCCCCTCTCTCTCTCTCTCTCTCTCTCTCTCTCTCTCTCTCTCTCTCTCTCTCTGAATGTCTGTCGGTCGGTCGATCGATCGGCCCGTCCGTCTCTTACTTCCATCACCCTGAATTATTGAAGGCACTCCAGTTGTATTTAGAAAAGTGTCAAAAACTGTCGTTACTACCGTGGGTACTGTACGTCTTGTAGAACTCGTGCTCACCCTTAAAATTCTTGATTTTAATGCTTAGTACGTTGACCAGCTCAGGGGTGTCGCTATGGGCATCAAAGTGGGTCCCAGTTATGTGTGCCTTTGTATGGGTCACCTTAAATACCAAGTCTGACAGATTTCTTTAAGCAAATTTGCTGAGGTGTACATGAGGTACCTAGATGACGGTGTGGGCATCACTGAAATGTCCACAGTTGAACTTGATTCTAAAATGTATTGAGTAGTTTCAATTCGGCTACTAACTTCACCCACTAGATCACTACAATATATGTGCATTTCATGGTTATCAGAGTCGGCATGAACTTTCCTGCCATAACTACTACTACTGTCATAACTATTCACAAGTGAATCCTCCGTTGACTTTACAAGCAAGACTCAGGAGTCCTTGGTTGTCTTCCTTTCCCATCTTCATCTGAACCAATTATCAAAGATGCTCTTTAAAAATCTATATTATCACTCAGATACATTCGTTTGGAATTAATCCTATCTCACCCAGATAGAATTGCACTGAACTCTAACTTTCGTCCCAACAACTTTAGCTGCTTCCAAAATACTCAGTCTCCACCTCAGTATCATCAGTTCTGATCTGGACACCCACCAGCGATATAACGACAACCACAAAGCGGCTTACAAGCGACACCAAAACCTGAAGTACTTGTTAGAAGCAGACTCATCAAGCTGCTTCAATCACAGGCACCGACCAGCGACAATGAAAAACTGCTTGCTGAAATAAAGGGGATCCAGCAAAACATCAAGCAAGAGGTGGAACATATGACACTGATAAAGAATGAAAACGAAAAAAGTCCTACAAACCATTAAATCACAGCGAGAACTACAAAAAGCTGAAATGGAACATTTCCAAAACAAACCAACAGAAGCCATACAAGAAATCATAGAGAAACCGCAAGATGAAAACCAAGAGACCGAGCCTAAATTTCAAACGAAGGCCAGCGGCCCAACCACGACGCCCGAAACATTCAAAGGGAAGCCAATATTCCACCAGACACCCAAAGAAAACCGAGATGAGCACCCTGACGACGACATAGAGAACGCCCCGATACCGCAAGTATTTACCGATGAAGAAATCGCAGAGTTAAAGAGGATACACGAACTCAAGTGCAAGGAATACAGAATACGCATGGGAGAAAAAGAACAAAAAAGAGTACAAGAAACTCAAGGGGAAACCAGTGCCCTGCCGTACCGCTGAAGAACCAGATTTATGGCAGCATGGCGAACACCCATGGCAACACTATATAGATGACGGAGAGATCGTCCCATGGCTGACCACGGAGGAAGTAATCGAAAGACAGCAAGAACTCAAACGCGAAAGTGAAAAAAAAGGCACAAGGAGGCAAATCACATCGAAAAGCTTCTACAGGCAATACACAAAAAGGGGGCAAAAAATACCAAATAAAAAGTCATTATACAGTCAACCAGTCAAGCCAGACGAACCAGGAACCTTCACTAACAAAAGAAACCACCAGCGGAGAAACGGACAAAGGACAGCCGTCGACCATCCCCTCAGCTGACGTCACAGACAGAAACGCTTACATAACCAGTCCGAGATAGGACTTATTCGTAAGAGCGCACAAGACAAGAAACAGGCTAAAAGTACCCACAAAAACCACGGATCTCAACAATAACCAAAGCTGAAGAGGCAGGTTAAACGAGACCGAGTTTGACAATTTTTTTTTTTTTTCTCGAAAATTAGAATTGGAAGTAATGCAGCTTAAAATATCTCTTGGTCTACTAAATATACTGGTACATATTATACCCCTGAAACAAGTTGAAGACCATCAGTTACTAATACGAATGCAAAAGGACGCCCGAGAAGAAAATGGATCGACAGCATCAAAGACAGTGAGCAGTCACACAGAAAGATATTATCTAGAACCATCATCTATCGGGCACTGGAACGTCAACTATTCCTTCCCTCAACGCCTGACGGCAAAAGTGTCAAATGATGATGATATTAAAGGGCAAGCCAAAAGTCTACGGTGTGAGGAAAAATGTTTACTGTGTGTATTATAATTCTACGGAATGAGTATTGCATAATTATCACCAGACACATGAAATCTGGGGTATACGTGGCTATGCAATACTGAATTGTAGAATCGACGTGACTGCACTCGAAACATTATTAACATGCTCCGCCTCTCTCTTTAAAAGCTACTGAAGAATGCTCATACTGATTATTCCATTATCAATTTGAATAAAAGTCCGCCATACTTGTCCTCTACGCTTTGCCGATCATCAAGACTCTCTCTACTCACTCCCCTATGCGGCAATCTTTCCTGATGTTGATACTCCGTCTGTTCAGCTACACTCACCACTAGAATTCAGAAAACCTTCCCCACATTACTTTTATCGTAAAGAAGCACTCCTTCCAGAGAGGCAGCAACAGTCAGTCTACCAGCCTGTTTATTGTCCCGCAAACCTGCACGAATCGGGCTGGTGATCCATGATAGGTTCGCAATCTTCTTCCTGTCGAGCGATGCAAGCCACTCCACCCGGAACATGTCATATTCCACTTTACAAAGCGTACTCTGTGAGTCCGTTATGTGATAATTTACATTAATGAGCCATAGTTTCACACAAGTGATGGCGATAAAAAAAAAGCCTTTCTGTAGTCTTTCTATAGTCTGATGCAATGTCTTTCTTTTCCTTTGCATTAAAAATCTTTCGAAAAAAAAATATCATCCATACTTACAGCATGAAAAAACATCCTTAATTTAAGTGAAACTAAATTGTTTTTAAAACACTAATATCTTAAGGCTGAAAACATTTTAACATTTAGCAAAGATGCATTTCTTGAACTATGTACAAGTTACACACATGTGACTAACATTAAACATTTACAAATATCAACAAATTTTACACTTAAAACTGAAGGTGTTCTTTAAAACTTTGTGGAAGTTAAAGGTGAAATTAAAGCTAGTATATTTATCTTTTATGTGTGTGTTGAAAATATTTGTGTAGCTTTATTTTCGTTCATGTATAACAATATTCGTGTGTTGTGTGTTCTATATTTGTATGGTGCTGCATTTTTAACAGAGAGCACTAGGTACCTGTGATCTATAAATGCCAACAACAATTTTGTGTAATTATATTTTATGTTTCTGGGTATTCTGTTTAGGATAATTGCTTTATAGATGATTGTTTTATATAAATATCACTATGTATGTTATATTAAGATGTTTTGTTTGGCTGTGACTGAGTATTGTTTATAATATATATGTTCTTCTATTTCAGGCATGTTTTCTCTGTATAATTGACATGGTTCTGTTTGTTTTTTTTTTTTATTAATCTGCGTGCATGTCTTTCTATAGTGTGTGTAATATTATAAATCAATATGTACTTATGTTTCTGGTTTTTTTAGATGATGTGCGAATTGTGGAGGTTAGTGAAAGTACACATGTTTTCTTTGTTATTTAACTTGCTCGCTATAAACCCGGGAATAATCCCCACACGTGTTATGCAATTGCTATTGAAGTTTTTATCGTGTTGGTTAGCTTCCTTTTTCAGTAAAGTTTCTTTAGCAAAATTATGACAGAGTCAGCAACATCTTTCATACACCCACCGTATACACACTCAGCAACATCTAAAATAATTATACACACACTCGGCAATATCTAACTTAATTATATACATACTCAGCAACATCTTACATAATTGCACACACACCCAACAACATCTAATATAATTATATACACACTCAGCAACATGTAACACAATTATATACACACTTGGCAATATCTAACACAGTTATACACACTAAGCAACACCTTACATAATTACATACACACCCAGCAACATCTTACATAATTACGTACACACCCAGCAACATTTAATATAATTATATACACCCAGCAATATCTTACACAATTACATACACACAGAGCAAAATCTAATATAATTATATACACACTCGGCAAAATGTAACACAATTATATACACACTCAGCAACATCTAACATAATTATGTACACACCCAGCAACCTCTAACATAAATAATTATACACACCCAGCAACATCTAACATAATTATACACACCCAGCAATATCTAACATAATTATATACACACCCAGCAATATCTAACATAATTATATACACACCCAGCAATATCTAACATAATTATATACACACCCAGCAATATCTAACATAATTATATACACACCCAGCAATATCTAACATAATTATATACACACCCAGCAATATCTAACATAATTATATACACACCCAGCAATATCTAACATAATTATATACACACCCAGCAATATCTAACATAATTATATACACACCCAGCAATATCTAACATAATTATATACACACCCAGCAATATCTAACATAATTATATACACACCCAGCAATATCTAACATAATTATATACACACCCAGCAACATCTAACATAAATAATTATACACACCCAGCAACATCTAACATAATTATACACACCCAGCAATATCTAACATAATTATATACACACCCAGCAACATCTAACATAAATAATTATACACACCCAGCAACATCTAACATAATTATACACACCCAGCAATATCTAACATAATTATATACACACCCAGCAACCTCTAACATAAATAATTATACACACTCAGCAACATCTAACATAATTATACACACCCAGCAATATCTAACATAATTATGTACACACCCAGCAACCTCTAACATAAATAATTATACACACCCAGCAATATCTAACATAATTATATACACACCCAGCAACATCTAACATAATTATATACACACCCAGCAATATCTAACATAATTATATACACACCCAGCAATATCTAACATAATTATATACACACCCAGCAATATCTAACATAATTATATACACACCCAGCAATATCTAACATAATTATATACACACCCAGCAATATCTAACATAATTATATACACACCCAGCAATATCTAACATAATTATATACACACCCAGCAATATCTAACATAATTATATACACACCCAGCAATATCTAACATAATTATATACACACCCAGCAATATCTAACATAATTATATACACACCCAGCAATATCTAACATAATTATATACACACCCAGCAACATCTAACATAAATAATTATACACACCCAGCAACATCTAACATAATTATACACACCCAGCAATATCTAACATAATTATATACACACCCAGCAACATCTAACATAAATAATTATACACACCCAGCAACATCTAACATAATTATACACACCCAGCAATATCTAACATAATTATATACACACCCAGCAACATCTAACATAATTATACACACCCAGCAACATCTAACATAATTATACACACCCAGCAATATCTAACATAATTATACACACCCAGCAACATCTAACATAATTATACACACCCAGCAACATCTAACATAATTATACACACCCAGCAACATCTAACATAATTATACACACCCAGCAACCTCTAACATAAATAATTATACACACCCAGCAACATCTAACATAATTATGTACACACCCAGCAATATCTAACATAATTATACACACCCAGCAACATCTAACATAATTATATACACACCCAGCAACATCTAACATAATTATACACACCCAGCAACATCTAACATAATTATACACACAACCAGCAACATCTAACATAATTATATACACTCAGCAACATCTAACATAATTATATACACAACCAGCAACATCTAACATAATTATACACACCCAGCAATATCTAACATAATTATATACACACCCAGCAACATCTAACATAATTATACACACCCAGCAACATCTAACATAAATAATTATACACACCCAGCAACATCTAACATAATTATACACACCCAGCAACATCTAACATAATTATACACACCCAGCAATATCTAACATAATTATATACACACCCAGCAACATCTAACATAATTATACACACCCAGCAACATCTAACATAAATAATTATACACACCCAGCAACATCTAACATAATTATACACACCCAGCAATATCTAACATAATTATACACACCCAGCAATATCTAACATAATTATACACACCCAGCAACATCTAACATAATTATACACACCCAGCAACATCTAACATAATTATACACACCCAGCAACATCTAACATAATTATACACACCCAGCAACATCTAACATAATTATACACACCCAGCAACCTCTAACATAAATAATTATACACACCCAGCAACATCTAACATAATTATACACACAACCAGCAACATCTAACATAATTATACACACCCAGCAACATCTAACATAATTATACACACCCAGCAACATCTAACATAATTATACACACCCAGCAACATCTAACATAATTATACACACCCAGCAACCTCTAACATAAATAATTATACACACCCAGCAACATCTAACATAATTATACACACAACCAGCAACATCTAACATAATTATACACACCCAGCAACATCTAACATAATTATATACACCCAGCAACATCTAACATAATTATATACACACCCAGCAACATCTAACATAATTATATACACACCCAGCAACATCTAACATAATTATACACACCCAGCAACATCTAACATAATTATATACACACCCAGCAACATCTAACATAATTATACACACCCAGCAATATCTAACATAATTATACACACCCAGCAACATCTAACATAATTATATACACACCCAGCAACATCTAACATAATTATACACACCCAGCAACATCTAACATAATTATACACACAACCAGCAACATCTAACAAAATTATATACACTCAGCAACATCTAACATAATTATATACACAACCAGCAACATCTAACATAATTATACACACTCAGCAACATCTAACATAATTATACACACCCAGCAACATCTAACATAATTATACACAACCAGCAACATATAACATAATTATACACACCCAGCAACATCTAACATAATTATACACCACCAGCAACATCTAACATAATTATACACACCCAGCAACATCTAACATAATTATACACACCCAGCAACATCTAACATAATTATACACACCCAGCAACATCTAACATAATTATACACAACCAGCAACATCTAACATAATTATACACAACCAGCAACATCTAACATAATTATACACACCCAGCAACATCTAACATAATTATACACACCCAGCAACATCTAACATAATTATACACAATCAGCAACATCTAACATAATTATACACAACCAACAACATATAACATAATTATACACACCCAGCAACATCTAACATAATTATACACGACCAGCAACATCTAACATAATTATACACACCCAGCAACATCTAACATAATTATACACACCCAGCAACATCTAACATAATTATACACAACCAGCAACATCTAACATTATTATACACAACCAGCAACATCTAACATAATTATATACACCCAGCAACATCTAACATAATTATACACACCCAGCAACATCTAACATAATTATACACACCCAGCAACATCTAACATAATTATACACACCCAGCAACATCTAACATAATTATACACACTCAGCAACATCTAACATAATTATACACACCCAGCAACATCTAACATAATTATACACACCCAGCAACATCTAACATAATTATACACAACCAGCAACATCTAACATTATTATACACAACCAGCAACATCTAACATAATTATACACACCCAGCAACATCTAACATAATTATACACAACCAGCAACATCTAACATAATTATACACAACCAGCAACATCTAACATAATTATACACACCCAGCAACATCTAACATAATTATTGAGGGGAGGGGGATGGGGCGTCAGGCATTGGTAGAACCTTTGGTAAGGATGACTGTCGCTCCCTTTTCAAGGGACCATCCCCCCCTGGTCCAAGCCTGACATCCAACTCATGCCTGTGGCTCCTAGTAGCTGTCAGCATGCGGCAGCGGCCACCCCCGGGCAACAGCTGTGACAGGCTGGCTAAACCTGGCATGGGTATCCGATTTGGTGTCAAACTAATCGGTGAATTAGGGTATGCCTATCCAGCATGGGAAGACAGGATTTGGCAGACTGTGCGGAAAAAAATAATTCCTGATTCAACGGGCAAGACGGCGTTTACCTGCAAAGCGTTGTTGAACGTAATGAGCACGGCAAGGCACGTAGAGCGCCCTGGTCATCCACTGCACCTGTATTCGTCTCCAGTCGTGTTGACTTGTCTTGCCACTGGACTCAGATGGACTCAGGCGAGAGAGTGAGGTCGAAGAATTGCGCAACTCTTCCTCACTTTAATCCAATTCATCGCGCAAGTCATTCTTCACCCAATGTTTATGTGTCCTGGCATTAAACTGTTCAGCCTCATGTTTTCAGCTATGTTGACGAATGCCTTCGAGAACAACGACATTGGAATAGACATCAACTACCGTATGGATGGAAAGTTATTCAACCTCAGAAGGCTGAAAGCTAAAACAAAAATTAACAGCGACACCGTCAGAGAGCTCCTGTTTGCTGATGATTGCGCTCTATATGTCAACTCAGAGGCAGACATGCAACACAATGTTTCAGCTTTCTCACATGCCTGTGCCAACTTTGGGCTCAATATCAACTTGGAGAAGACTGTAGTTATGTACCAGCCGCTCCAGGGAATAATCACACTGTTGATTATTTGGTTGTTTCGGGATTTGAAATTTAAATATTGAGCACAACCCACTACTGGCAACGCTGATCGTATTCTGGTATGAACCTAAGGCCTATCCACGACAATATGGAAGCACTATACTCGCTCGAGTTTCGCTCTCGTTTGAGCTCGTCAGCAGTGCATATCCCTGACCGGATCCGGAAACAAGCCCCTGATCAATGGCGTGTGAAGCGGGTGTGTAACCACGCGGCACACGCTGGACACGCCAAATTATCATAGCAGAATACCACAACGTTACCCATCGTAGGCCATGCTCTGGATTGCCCAATCGCCGCGACTGACGTCCGTAAATTGATGTGGGCCCGAACGATCAGGACTTCTCACTGGCAAGGAACACCAGGCCTCCTATAATCCAGTGAGCAATAATCAAATTGATTATTTGGTTATTTCGGGATTGAGCATGGCCTACGATTGGTAACGTTGTGGTATTCTGCAATGATAATTTGGCGTGTCGAGCGTGTGCCGCTTGGTTACCCACCCGCTTCACACGCCAGAGATCCGGGGCTTGTTTCCGGATCCGGTTAGGGATATGCACTGCTGACGAGCTCAAACGAGAGAGAAACTCGAGTATAGTGCTTCCATATTGACGTGGATAGGCCTTAGGTTCATTCCAGAATACGATCAGCGTTGCCAGTAGTGGGTTGTGCTCAATATTTAATCACACTGTGCCGAATATCAAAGTGAATGGTCATAGACTAAGTGTTGTGGACAAATTCACCTATCTTGGCAGCACTGTGTCCCAAGCTGCCACAATTGATGACGAAGTGAATGCAAGAATCTCCAAGGCCAGCGTGGCCTTTGGCAGACTGTACAAGAATGTATGGGACAGAAATGGAATAAGCCTGCAAACAAAGCTGAAAGTCTACAAAGCAGTTGTATTATCCACACTGCTATATGCTTGTGAAACCTGGATTGTTTATCAGCGACACGCTAGGAAATTTAACCACTTCCACACAGTCTGCCTTAGGAAGCTACTGAAGATTAAATGGCAAGACAAGGTCCCAGAAACTGAAGTCCTAGAGAGAGCATCCATTCCCAGTAACCACACTCTACTAATAAAGAGTCAGATTCGTTGGGCTGGTCACTTAACTCGTATGCCAGATCACAGGTTCCCTAAATGAATTTTTTACGACGAGCTGCGTTGTAGTAAATTCTCCCAAGGCGGCCAGAGGAAACGCTTTAAAGACATTCTGAAAATCTCACTGAAAGCTTTTGGAATTCATCTTGACAACTGGGAGACTGCTGCTAAAGACCGTAATTTGTGGCGTGCATCATTACATAAGGGTGCAGTCACTTGTGAAGCAACCAGGACTGCAAGAGCTGTGAAGAAAAGGCTGGACAGAAAAGCCACTGCAGGAGATCCTCCTCCTGGAACGTCAAGCATTCTTTTCCCACATTGTCAAAGAACATTTCGAGCCAAAATAGGCCTTATCAGCCATCTTAGAACTCACGGCTCCATACTTTATACTCCACTGGATGAAATGAATGGTCATCATCATTTTTAATGGACAAACAACAGATTTATGTAGTTTTGTGTTGGTTTGTGTTTGTTTATTCTGTGCTGACGAAGGCTGTGACCACAACGCCCAGTTTGTTTCATGTAATCGTGTTTCAGTAAAGCTCACAATCTACTTCTCGTTTGTTGTTTTTTTTGGTTATTCATTCTTAAATCTATGACGTGGTAATAATTGCCGTCCTGACTAATTTTGGGTATTTTTTTTACCGCCAACGTCGTCAGTGACACCGCATAACGTCATTATTTGCCATTACGAGGCTATACTTAGATGATAATTTAGTCTGTAAATTAGCTACCGTAGTTAGCATGATTTTTCAATAGCGACCTAGGCGTCATCTCGTCACAGAGTTAACCAGTAAGTTCGAAGCATTGACGTTCAGTCCTTGTGAGTTCATAAAATGCCTGAGGTAGTTGTAGAGACTTTTCTCCCCCGAACTGGTACGGAAGTATTTTGCCTATGAGAATTATGTTTTGGATCTCTCGTACCCCACTGCAAGCTGAGAAACCAGGGGTGTACACTTGATTGATTGATTTAGGAACCGACATCACAGTATTCGGGACATTCCCATGTGCACATGATCGGTACTGGAACTTCACATAAACTGATAGTTAAGGCGATCTTTGAAAAATTGGCCAGACTCTCAGTCTAATGAAATAACAGCCTCCTCAGACAGGAGGCTGAATGTCTTAGACGTACGGTGTCCGCCTCTGTACTGCAGTAGATCAGATACGAATCACGCTTTGGATCTTTTACAGTTAAAGGAAGACGAGATTGTTATACTCCCTCTTAATCCTGGAGCAGTGGATTGGATGATAAGCTTCCTCCATTAAGGACTAAAAAGACCATGTGCACGTTTTTAAAAAAATACCCCGGTGGTGATTGAAATTCGTAAAACGTAAGTCAAAGTGCTGCTGCCCAGCAAAAACATCAACATTATCAAATCTGCCCCCCCCCCCCCCCCCCCCCAAAAAAAAAAAAAATTATTTATAGCATTACGATTATGATACACACACATTTCAAAGAGCAAAAAGACTTCTATGTCTCCTTGGGAAGACCTGATGTATCTGTTTGGTACCATGAGTCCGTCTATTCACAGACAGCAAATTCGGAATATATCATAAATAACAGTATAAACTGCTGCTGGTGTAATGGTTCCCACTATATCTTGAAATGTCCCCAGGGAAAGATATATTTTATCTGAGAGGTTTCAAGATTGTACAGTTTGCCGTAGACTTGATCCTGGGACAGATTCTCGTATTTGTGTGTTATTTATATATATATGTTATAGCTCGTAGCAGTCAGGGGGGAAAAGCTGTAACCTGCTATTGTACTTCAATGCACACATGTTTTTTTGTTTTTTTTTAAACACAATGTACGTCAATGCACACAGGTTTTCGACATCAACATCATGTGTCTTGCCGGCCGGGGTAGGTGATCACGCTTCTCCACAAATAGCTATCTCCGACGACATTGATCAATTCGTGTGTTCACTCCCATTCGTGCTATGACACTAGACTGTCCAGAATTGTCTCACACTGTCTTCCTCTATCTCTCTTCCCACAAATATTTCCGATTGTCACTACATGTTCCAATTGTTGTCTTGTTATAAGGTGGCCAACAATGATGTCTGCTTCTTTCTGATGTTTGTGATAAGTTGTTGTTACGACATTGCTTCACTCAAAATATCCAGATTGCTCATTTTAGCTGTCCAATTAATTTTCAACATTCTTTTATAAAACCACATCTCCAAAGCTTTCATGGATTCTTTCTTATGTTTACTAATTGCCCAGGATTCGCGGTCGTATGTTATAATTGGTTCTATATAACATGCAAAACCTCTGTTTCTAACTTTCAAGGAGAAGGACTTATTGCGCAGAGTGTTTTCATTTGATAGCTATACGGTTATTACCGAAAACAGAAACTTAATTTTGAATGGAAAATATAAAAATCGGTGTCTTTTTTAAATGAAATAATAAAGGTCTGTGCAGTTTCCAAGAACCAGCATTTCAGTAGGAAATGTCAAATATGTTTCTGTCTTAACAATGCAAAATCGCAGCGATTCTTTATCAAAAGTCATCCCCCAAGGTTGCTTGATTGGTTGGTGGGTTGTTGTGGCATGTTAGGAGAAGACAGAGGACCCAATTAGAAGTGGTCACTGTATATATATCTTGTATAATAGATAGACAAGATAAAGGGTATCATTTGGCAAGTTTTTGTCTAGAGGCATCTCAAATGAGATAGATAAATCATTCCCGTTTAGCCCTTTAGAGGACCAGTTTTCCTGGCTCAGAACCCCCACTGTGAGATTCCTAGATCTAAGCCCAAGTATCTACACAGAAAATTTATAAAAGAAGGAAAATGTCCCCTCAAGGCCATAAGGAGATCTGGACTATTTGCCCCTGTACAACCGAGGAATTTGTTCCCTCACCATAATGTTGTCAGTGTGCTTTCAGTCCGCCACATTAGATCTCCCCTTATTTTATTGTGTCAAAGTGTCATATGTCAGTTGTACAATTAGACATTAGGACTCAACCATAGTGAACATGAACATCAACAATTAACTGTACTTAACACTTGTTGAACAAGACATCTACATGACAGGTTCTTGATAAAAGTTGGACATACATTCACATGGAAATGTTTACACCAACAAATGAACAAGACATACATCATGAGATATACTGGACAACATTTCTACAGAACATTCACATATCACTGACACCAACAACAGTTGAACAAGACATGCACCAGGAATTGTACTTGACAACAGCTGGACAGGATATTTACATAATAATGTACTTCACACCAGCTGACCAGGACATTACAGGGACATGTACTTCAAAACTGTTCTCAAGACAATCAGGTTTTTATTAATGAACTGTAGGGGTCGAGGGAGGACCCAGGCTCCATCTTGATTACATTAGCACTTCAAATACAAAGGATCATGCATTTTAAATCATTTGATGAGAAGCTACTAGATACTACACCTACAAAACCCAGCAACAGACCACCAATCTAAACAAAACAACTGTCCTCCCTCACACATCTAATCAACTCCTCCTACAAACAACAGAGGTACATCATGCATTATCCTTTCAATTGTCACTGAGAGTAAGGCACTGGTAGACCCTCTAGTATTGGGCAGACATAGGGATACACTGCCATTCTGGTCCGTAAACATCCTGTTATCACCTGAAGTGGTGTTGGGAAGGTCCCAGGTTGCAGCTTCCCCATGAAGGTTCCCATATAAGTCTAATCTCTCCTGTGAACAGTCTATGAACAGATAATCATGGCCTCTCAGTGTTGAGTAGACTGGCCGAGAAGCTGGCGACTGGGGTTAAACAATACATAAGTCTGCATACCATCCAGTCAGTAGAAAGATAACTCCACTATACTGCATTATTCTACGACGCTTGTCTCTCTCAAAACGTTTTTCTAAATGAGGATAAAATACATGATTCTGGTTCCTGCTTGTAAGTTTGAATTTAATCCAAGTACAATGGAATGAACAAGTAAGTTGGGATTATATTCTCCTTGTTACACCACAACTAGTAATGAGTTGAGGTAAATATTTCCTGGATAGTACTGCTGCTACAGTCCCAGGGTAAATAATGGTAAGTCTCAGGTTCACAGCTGTCATCTTGATCATGTCCTATCTGAGGCAACTGAGTCCAGGAGGTTAATCCGTTTGAAAAAGGATATTCACTTCTCATCTAGAAGGTAATTCCTGCAACATTGATAACAGAGTCCGTCCAATGGTTGGGTTTAAATTGAGACCCTTTCAGTGCCTTTCAGCTTTGACAAATCTTGATGCAGATTTATACTGGTATTTTCCTGAAGACATTGTGGTTACTGATACATTATAGTTTCCACATTTTCAAAGGTGTTGTAATCCTGAAGTAGGGATTTTCATTTGTATGTCCCCATGAAGAAGAGGGCCTCTCCACCATCCCTGTTCTCTGTTGAGATATAAAAGGTACAACATTCGCTTTACATTTGTTCAAAGACAATGTTATATCAAACATCAACATACACAGATGGAAATGGGGAGTAAGGGGGAGGGTGTTACTCAGACACCAAAACCCCAATATTGGTGATGGAGTGGATTCCACTCTGATGGACTGTGGGTGATACCTTTTCATTATTCACCCCTATTTGTGGTAGTCACAAGCCCATATGCTGAGACAGGGGTAGCCCTACACAATGACAAGCATTTTATGTCTAAGTTCTCACATATTTTAACCACAGTAGACCTGGGCACAATGAGGAACAGACACAGTAAAGCAGGCACTGTGAAGCAGGCATTGTAAGACAAGCATCATAAGCAAGCCCTGTGAAATAGCAACATGAGCAATCATTGTGAAATAGCAACATGAGCAAGCATTGTGAGGCAGATGGAAGCTAGGCATCATTTACAACTGCAATATGCAATATGTAATATAATGTGACTGATGCAAATACACAGTGACCAGATCAATGGGTGGTACTCTGTTACATGGATGTCCTATTCCATACACACTCACACGGCAATGCCAGACCTCACCCATTTCTTACTAGACTCGGCTCACAAGTACATCATATCATCACCATAATCACGTGCACTTTCCCCACTGGGTAATGGCCATATCCACTACAGTAGGTAAAAGAAGCAAAAATGCATAAGCAATTGTTCTCATATAGTTAGTTAGTTAGTCGACAGATCATCCTCATTGCACATCGAACCATTCAGTCCATAAGTACTCGGATCCCCTCCTCAGCAAATCCCGCAACGTGTAGCGGCTAACGACGCCAGTTCTGTATTGGTTTATAAATCTTCTTTGGCTTCCTGCGTAGTGTTCTTGTTTGGCCACCCCTCTTTTAATTTGCTCCTCTCGCAGTCTGGCCATGGTTGTAGATTCACAGTCATCACTTGGTTTTCGCAAAAGTCTTACTTCTCGTAGAGCATTCAGAGTGTCAGCCTGGTCCATGGCGCGTCCGCCCTCCACAGTAGCCTCACCTGCGAGCTTGTCAGCCCGCTCGTTTCCTTGTACTCCCGCATGCCCTGGCACGAAGATGAAACTAATCTTTGCCAGTCGAGACCGCTCCAAAGGCAGCAACCATTCTCTTCGGATCAACCCCTCCTCTATCCTCTTGATCATGTTCATTGAGTCGCTAAGGAAACAAGCACTAGTGAATGTCTGTGTCTCGAGCCATGTTATTGCTTTACTTACTGCCATAACTTCCATGGTCAGGCTACTTGTGGTTTCAGTGAAAGCACCAGAGTCCTCCTTCACAATTCTCCCTCCGGCCCGAGCTGTAAAGGCCCATGAGCTTCTCACATGTCGGACGACCGACCCATCTGTGTAGATGACCGCGTCACCGTCTAGCGAATTCTCGAAAATCAACGCTTGTACTTCAGCCTCAACAGCAGCCGGATTTTCATGTTTGCATTTTCTATCTAGTCGGATGCAAACTGAAAAGGATGTGCAGAAGTCTGTTGGCACTTGCACCCACTCCTCGCCAGGTTCTAAGTCCTCAAGCGAACACACCTGTTGAAGAATGTCTTCGGCTTGACCCATCCACGACCGTCCTCTTTTTAACCTGCTGCCCTTCACCTTCCTAATTTCACTATGCAGTGGATGTTGTGTGTTTGCGTTAATTCTGAGGTAGGCGCGTGCCCTGCAACCTTGTATTCTCTCTTCAATGGTTGGAAAACCAAGAAGGTAGCGCATCGCCCTGCATGCTGTATCTCTTGTACATCCAAGAATAATGCGCATAGCTTCATTCTGTATCCTTTCCATCCTTTCTATCTGCTTATGGCTGAGAGTCAGGATTGCCATTGCATACTCCAAAACAGACATGACCAACCCCTCGTACAGAAGACATAGATGGCGCTGCTCACAGTTTGCTGCCGACATCACCCGCATCGCTGCCAAACCCCGCTTGGCCTTTGTTATCACCTGGTCTATGTGCACATTATAAGCAAGGTTTCGATCAAACCGTATCCCCAGGTAATTCATTGCCTGCGTTCTTTCCACCGTCTCTGAACACAGCATTACAGTTGGTGTTGGAGTGTTGACAATATGATTATTCAACGAGAACCAAGTCACTGTTGCCTTTGTTGGGTTGACCATTGCCCCAGCTTCATCACACCAAGTACTTATGCGATTGAGTTCGGTTTGTAGTTCCACAGCAACCTCCTCTCTATCCTTCCCCTGACGATACACTAAAACATCATCGGCATATGACAATGTCCTGCCAGGTCCAGTGATCTGCTCACTGGTGATTCTCACTGTGTAGGCGTTGAACAGTACCGGAGATAATGGTGATCCCTGTGGTAGGCCAGGATATATTGTTGTTGGTTCCGAAGTCCAACTGCCACATCTAAAAACTACTTTCCGTTGGAAGAGGGCTGCAGCGATCCAACTAAGGAGGAATGGACTTACGTTTAGTTCGAGAAGCTGAAACATTAAAAAATCCAGTGGTACTCTGTTGTATGCGTCCTCAAGATCAATCGCTGCAGCAACGGTTTCAGTGCCTGAGTGGAAACCTTCATAGACATCCTGGGCAAAGACTGCTGCATTGGTCCAGGTTTCTCTCTTTGGACGGTACCCACCCAGGGTGGGTGGGAAAACACCTTGCCTCTCTAGTTGGCTTGATATTTTCCTGGCAATTACCTTCTCCAGCAGCTTGCCTATTGTATTCTGCATGGTTATAATTCGATATCCCTGAATTTTTTTGTGGTCTTTGTCAGGCTTTGGCAAGGGAATCAGATAGCTGTGTAACCATTCCTCCTTGATGCTAGCACTCCCTATACTGTTGTTGTACATGTCTGCTAGTTTCTCTAGCTCATTGTCGGTACACCTATTTATGTCGTCGTATCTTATGCCATCAGGACCTGGAGCACTGTTTTTTGATCGTCGAAGCACAGCCTTGATTTCTTTCACTGTCACTGTGTCTTCATCCGAAGTGTTCTGGGCCTTGCATCTGTCTGAGGTGACCTCCTTGGCCAGATTTCGGCCTCCCATGTCTGTCTGGTTGCTTTGCTCAAGGTAGCATTCAAAGAGGGCTTTGCCCTTGTCCTCGTCAGTCCTCTGCCAGATGAGGTCAGCACCTTGGAAGTCAGAAATGCTCTTATTCTTGACTACAGTCGCCAGAACAATTTCAGTGACTTGTCTGTGCTTACTCTTTGACACACCTCTGCCCATTTTTCGCTTTTAACAACCATGACCAGTTTTTTTAAGTAGCTTACTTTTGTGTGCATCTCTCTTTCTAAGTGCAAGCAGGGACTAGGATGACCAGCTCTGTTCTTCTTGGCATTTTGCCATCTCCTTACAGCACTACGCTTATCTACCCAAGCCTTCTCCACCTCGAAACTCCACCACGGTGGCTGCTCCCATCTTTTTTTCCTGCCCTGAAACGTTCTGCGCTTGTCACGTCTTATTTTACTCACCACATCTTGCCCTGTACTGTCATACTGGAACGTCTTTACCTTTAGCTTGTGCTGCCTGGTTCTGCCTTTCTCCACCAGTATGCTGCACGGGTGGTGGTCGCTGCCATGGTGTCCTAGGACACCCCATCTACACACTGTAGTGAGTGAAGGTGAAACTAGCGCCAGATCAATAGCACTGTCCTCATCGCCCGGACGGCTTGCTGTCCTGGTGACACAGCCACTGTTGATACAAACCAGGTCGATGGTTTCCAGTGCAGTCTCGAGCTCCTCCCCTTGTGTATTGGAGGAAGTGTTTCCCCATGATCTGCCTTTAACGTTGAAGTCACCACAGAAAATAACATTTCTCTCGTGGCCTAATATGCCACTTAAGCACTGCCACTTCTGGGCGTCCACACTGGCATTGCGGGCATAAACATTAACCACCACGAATGGTATACTGGAATGAACTCTCAACGCCTGTATTTGTATATCGTCACTGTCCCAGCTGGACATGTCTAGCTCTGACGCCACCATGCTGTCGCGAACGAGAATCGCCATTCCCAGATGTCGTCTGTTGTAGAATCATTTGAACCCGGCAATTTGGAGTAGCTGATCGCCCAGTCTCGTCTCCTGGAGTGCTACAATGTCGTTCCTGTAAACTAGGGTTTCTAAAATAGAGCCCCGTTGTTTTACACTGGCACAGTTCCAATATAGAATACGGATATTCCTGAGTCCTAGTCGGTGACACTTGAGTCTAAAACGCCTCAAACCTCCACGCTTACCTTGCTTCTTTTTCCCTGCGCGGCTACCACGGCGCTTCGGTATGTTGACTGCTGACCGCACGAAGAAAACACGTTGTTCCGCCATGTTGAAAAAAACGTAAACACAGACTGAGAACACCACACACGCTGCTGAAAATTAACTCAAGGATGGCTTCGCTCGATGCACGAACTCCGTAGCACACGCGCAGATCTTGAGTAGAAACTCCTGGTTTTACATCCTGGCACACCAATTACACGCAAGAGATGAATAAATCCATCCCCTACGCGAAAACGTTAACGAACACAAAACAACACGACCGTCCGTCGCCATCTTGAAACCGGAAGGATTTTTGTTCTCATATGTAACAAAGCACATATGGAAAAACATGTTTTCCCTGTAAATTTGCATGAGCCATACAATATATTCCGCCAACAAAGACACGGGTTCGAACACACCAAACGTCTTTGCTTCTACTAATTAGAGAGGTTACTTATAAATGGGAAATGTTACATGTTACACCACACATTCTGATCACAGACGTAGATTCACAAGAGCATTACTACCATTTGATCAAGAGTGGTCGATGATAGGCATTCATATGAGAATCCAGAATGCACAAATGTTTGCGAATATGCATTGAGTGTGATTTACAGTTATCAAGCACACGCAAACAGTCACAGCAGGTGAATAATAGATAATTGGAATATACAGCGCGGGAGACCTGACAGGCTGAAGAAACAACATTCAGAATACTTTCACAATGAAGTTCTGATTTCACTTTCACATTTTCTCATAAAAATTCTCCTATATTCTTCTCTTTCGCTCACTAGTCATAATCACAACATTTAAATATGTTTTAAAGTGGTACCTGTTGTCCAGAGAACAATATTATATTATCTTAGGGCGCACCAAATCACAGATAGCGACTGCTCCGGGTGGAATCCTATCTTCAACTACCAGATTTTGAATTTGGCCAAGTAGATAGCGTTAACCCCCATGTGTTAGCCAATCAAAAGACGGGCATGCGCCTTTTCCCTTCCCTTCCAGGTTCTCGAAGGTTCGATTCTATTAATATCTCCGATATCAGGATGGTCTCCGTTCAAGATTAAAAGCATTGTTAAAGATGTGGTGGACTGGGAATGTGGATGACTGATTCACCATGTCACAGTTGTGCTTCCTCTGAAACTTTAGATATTAACTGTCAATTACGGCACTTTGGCACTCTGGTAGTCTGAACACTGAACATGCCTTATTTTTATTGAAGAGGAAGTTGGTGTAAACACTGTTATCCCGACTTGCAAAAGTAGCATTTCCATGACTAAATGAAATGTATAGAGGAAGGACAGAGACAATGAGAATAACTCAAGCAAACGGTAATTTGATCCCCTTGGTGAAACCTCACTTCAAGACTTATGAGACAGAATCATAAGCCTACTTAGGTAGCAATGTAGACAAAGCGGGTAGAACAGATAAAGATATCAGAATAAGAATACAGGTAGAACAGATAAAGATATCAGAATAAGAATACAGGTTGAACCGATAAAGATATCAGAATAAGATTATAGGTAGAACAGATAAAGATATCAGAGTAAGAGTACAGGTGGAACAGATAAAGATATCAGAATAAGAATACAGGTAGAACAGATAAATATACCAGAGTAAGAGTACACATGGAACAGATAAAGATAGTGTAAGAATACAGGTAGAACAGATAAGGATATCAGAGTAAGAATACAGGTAGAACAGATAAAGATATCAGAATAAGAATACAGGTAGAACAGATAAAGATATCAGAATATGAATACACGTAGAACATACAAAGATATCAGAGTAAGAGTACAATAAGCTAGAGGAGCTTTTATAACATGAGGAAATTTGTGGAAGTGAAAAGAAATTAAACTTTTGCGCTACACTTAGAATTAAAATCAAAAGAAGTCGCTTAAAACTCAACAGGGTCGATTTTATTACACCGGGTTTTTATCCCATATGGCTCAGTCTCTTTCCGCAACGCGGAAAACGTCGCACAAAGCACTAACTGGTCGTAGCTCCAGCGACGACTCCCAGAAGTCTCCGAAACAAAAATGCACGCGTGAACCGAAGAATGCGGCCCGTAATCGAACCCACAACTTTCGGAGCCCTAATCAGACGGCTTGACACTTCGCCATGGAGACTCCCAACAAAACTTAGAATATTCAATTCTAACGTAAATGCAGTACTCCAGTACTGCTGTATGGACCAGAAACATGGAGATCAACGAAAACAATTTCAAATGAGCATCAAACATTTACTAACTGGTTAGTTAGTTAGTTAGTTAGTTAGTTAGTTAGTCGACAGATCATCCTCATTGCACATCGAACCATTCAGTCCATAAGTGCTCGGATCCCCTCCTCAGCAAATCCCGCAGCGTGTAGCGGCTAACGACGCCAGTTCTGTGTTGGTTTATCAGTCTTCTTTGGCTTCCTGCGTAGTGTTCTTGTTTGGCCACCCCTCTTTTAATTTGCTGCTCTAGCAGTCTGGCCATGGTTGTAGATTCACAGTCATCACTTGGTTCTCGCAAAAGTCTTACTTCTCGTAGAGCATTCAGAATGTCAGCCTGGTCCATGGCGCGTCCGCCCTCCACAGTAGCCTCACCTGCGAGCTTGTCAGCCCGCTCATTTCCTTGTACACCCTTGTACGCCATGTTATTGCTTTACTTACTGCCATGACTTCCATGGTCAGGCTACTTGTAGTTTCAGTGAAAGCAAAAGAGTCCTCCTTCACAATTCTCCCTCCGGCCCGAGCTGTAAAGGCCCATGAGCTTCTCACATGTCGGAGGACCGACCCATCTGTGTAGATGACCGCGTCACTGTCTAGCGAATTCTCGAAAATCAACGCTTGTACTTCCGCATCCACAGCAACCGGATTTTCTTGTCTGCATTTTCTGTCTAGTTGGATGCAAACTGAAAAGGATGTGCAGAAATATGTTGGCACTTGTACCCACTCCTCGCCAGGCTCCAAGTCCTCAAGTGAACACACCTGTTGAAGAATATCTTCGGCTTGACCCATCCACGACCGTCCTCACTAACTGGTGCCTGCGCAAAATAGAAGGAATGAAATGGTATGACAAAATCACAAATGTCGAGCTCAGGGAGAGAACTAGACACATACCAATGAACTAAGATATGAAGAAAGGTTGCTGGCTCTGGATAGGCCATACACTGAGAAAAACCGAGAGTAACACAGTTAGAAAAGCCTAAATCTGGAACCAACAAAAGAAAAGAAATACAAGAATACCTAAAGCACACGGAGAAGAGACGTAGAAACTTAAATGTACTATGTGGGAAGGGCATAATCATAGCTGAATTTGGTAGGTATGGATATGGGATATATGGGTGCCTGGGGTGAGTTGGTTATGGTCCTTGAACCCAATGCCGGATAAAGGGCAAAAGAGGAAGATTTCCAATTCCAATTTTGAAAAAAAAAAAAAAATCCAAATTCGGTCTCGTTTAACCTGCCTCCTCAGCTTTGGTTATTGTTGAGATCCGTGGTTGTGTGGACTGTTAGTCCTAGTTCATACTGGTTTTATTGTCTCCGCTCTGTTTGTCGGATGAAAATAACTTCATCATGAAGTTATTTTGTGCTGTCTGGTTATTTTCTGTCTGTCTTATGCTGGTCCTGATAAAGACCGGTCCTTGATCGGGCTAATTAGGTTCCGCAGTCTTCCGTTTGTTGGTTTCTTTCTCTGTTAGCACTTCTAAGTGCTTGTTGTTTCTTGTGTTGTCCTCACCGGGCCTGGTCCCGGTCACGGCAAGTCCTCATAAGGATTCGATGTTGGCAAAGGCAGAGAATTTAAGTGCAGTCTCAAGTAGTCCCCCCGGTCAGCTGCCCGTATTCCTCTACGTTCGCTTTCTTGTTTTCGTCAACGGTGTATGTGTTGGTGCAACAACAAGACGACCCGGTCTCCCTGTCATCCCCGTTCAGAACGCAGAGGTTGTGATATTGTTACTCTTACTCATGATACAGGTGATACGAAGTAGTAGAAAACTGGCTTTACACCCATCCATTGTGACACACCGACGTCTCAAAGATAGAGTGATGAGATATAAGAAGAAAGGTGCTTGCAATGTTTTGTGAACATCTTGAGTTGAGTGTATTCTTGTATGTATCTGTCATTTTGATCCGTTAATATACCGGATACTGTATGATCGTTATTCCAGTAGATTTATGGTATTCGTATGACATTTTCCACCACTTTAAAATTACATTCTGATGTAAAGATGATTTATGCTTTTATATTTATTTGCTTCGCTCGTTTTGAACTCAAACGTAGTCCATACACTTTCTACTACTTCTAGTCCACTGTGCTGATTTGTGCATATCCCCTAAGATCAGTGCCCCCTAGTCATCAGGAAAGCGCATTCCGACTTCTGAGATACTTGTAATTTTCGTCCCCTAGTCAAGGACGAGAAGTCAACATTTTAGTCCAGCGACCAGTGTGGGGGATGAATCCGCTACCTCGGCATCAGCACACCGGAAGTTTAAGAGCATGCACTCTTATCCATTCGACCATGCTGACCTCTGCGTGGATCTTTGAGCTGATATGTTCTGGTTTCAATTCAATAGCTGACTACAGAGTAAGAAATGTAAATGATAGTAACAGTATAAGTAATTCGAGGACACCCTATGTTTTAAGGCACATTGGGCAAATGGGGCTAGACCCACACTGGTATAGATGGACCAGTCGGCACTCAGTGTTGTAGTCAGCATGACACCGGTAACCTGTAGATTCAACGATATTTCCTGTTACCGATTTTAGGCTGAGTCAGCCCAGGTCATTTTAAAAAATTCTGCTCTGTTCCAAAGCGGATCGAACCCATGGTCACCACACCGGTAGGCGAGCGTCTAGCCACCAAACTATCGTGGCGCCGAAACGCATCAGTGCCGACATTCAAAGAACGTTTTTTTTTTGTTTGCGCTCGTTCGCTTTGAACTCAAACGTAGTCCGTACACCCTACTTCTAGTAGTGCTGGACTGAATTTTGCGTATGGATTAACTTTACCTATTAACAGTGTCCCTCGCCATCAGGCGTACCCAGTCTGACTTCAGAGGTACTTGTAATTAACGTTCTTAAGTCAAGGACGATAGGTCAACATTTTAGTCCAACTGTCCGATGTAGATCACACCGAATAACTTAACTAGTCAATACTTTATACATCATGCAAGACACACAGGGACTTACCTAATCTTAGCGGACATAGAAAGTCTTCCAAAGATAATTCACATAGAAACGGTTCACATAACGAAATGGTGCCTATTCAAAAACGTTTTATAATATACTCCGCTACTGAAAATGAAAAAAGTAACTTATGAAATAAGTCACGATCAATGAAAGTTAAAAAGAGACTTATGAAATGTTATAACAATCTGTTTTGCTGGACGGCAGTGAATAATATCATGGGGTGGGAATGAAGACATTTGAAAGAAATTGGAAGCAATAGAGATATGATTCATGAAACGACGAATGTTGCGAATACTCGGACTGTCCGAGTAACTAAGGACAATCGCATGGGAGAGACTAATGAAAGTAGAACACAATATACAGTTAAAAGAAAGAGTGTTCTTTGGTCGAGTGATGAGAAGAGAGGCATTGGAAAACATCGGACAACTGGAAAGATTAGTGAGAAAAGATGCAGAGGCGAACCGATAGAAATGATGATGGATGGACTGAGACGGTGTCATGGAGGAATATCATCAGCAGAGTTGATCCAGAACACCAAAGACACGAGATCTGAGCAGAGACGTTAACGCATATGCCAGATTACAGGGCACATGATGATGATGATGATGATGATGATGATAGAAACGTGAAATAATATTATAATAGCCCATTCATGTCATTGACGACTTTTCTATTTCATAAATTGATCTCTAACGCTTCTTAGTTTTTTACAGTTTCGGGGATCTTCACATGGTCTGTAACAGCTGCGTATGGTATAATAGAATTATTGTCATTAATAATATACACAGCGAGCAACAATGGTTAGAATTAAATTGTAAGAAAACAGAGACTACGGTCGTCTCCAAGAAGAAAGAAATTGTCTATGGACAATAAGCCCACAAGCTTAGAAATGCCTAATGGCAATGGACATGTGGTTTCTGATACAAGAATCCCACGGACGACAGAAAACGAATGAGGTAGTTCTACAAGAAACAAATGGACAACGAAAAATGATTAGAGAAATTAGGCGTAGGCAGTCAATTTTTTTTAGGGGGAGGGGGTGTTATGGGATACAAACACACTAGATAAAATAGTGACAGCTGGAAAAATTGATGGGAAAAGAGAGATAAATACCTGGATTACCAGGCCACATGGTATAATGAGGTCAAAAACACTGACCTCATCCAGGACTGGTGATCGTGTGAGAAGGTGAACCACGGCAGCCTTCGCCTATCGGCAATGCACATAATGACGATGGCAGGGATTGATTGATTGATTTAGGAACCGACATCACAGGATTCGGGGCATTCCCATAAGCGCTCCATCCCCATCCTCAGCAGCCAGCGAAGAGTTCCACCACTAATAGTACCAGTAGCAATCTGATTGTATGTCCGTCTCGCCTTTCCTCTGAGCGTCGATCGTCGGCCAGATCCCCTCGTCACCCCTCGCTGTCGCATTTTTGCCAGACCATGGTGATCCATTTGCTCCTCCGAGGTGTACACGTGTTCCCACAAGGCCGCAACCACGTCTTCCTTATCATGCATCAATACTCCACCAAGTTTTGCAGAGCCAGCCAATCTGTCCGCCTGTTCATTCCCCAGCCCACCAGCATGCCCCGGAGAAAAGATCCAGACGATGCTTGTCACCCGTTATTTCCGTAGCGAAGCAAGCCACTCTGCACGAAGCTTGCCTGTCCTCACCCTACTCAGCATGCTTTCTGAGTCAGTTACAATCACGATGTGTTGTGTGTATCGTATTCTCCATCCAGCGGAAAGCTGCACTGACCGCTTCCACCTCCATTCTTAAGACAGATGTTGTGGTATCATATGCCAGGCTCTCCTGCACCAAACGGCGACCATTAGCTTTTGCTAAGAACCCCCAGGCACTTCTCCTGCCTCTCAACACCGAACCATCTGTGTATATAATCACATCACCCGGGCGAGCGTTATCCTGAATTAGTTGCTGGATTTCCACTTCCGTGGCCCCTGCTGGCCACTCCCTGCACTCCCGGCTCAATATGATTATAACTTTGCACAAGTCTGACTGCTCCGCTGGCACTCTGACCCATTCCTCTCCTCGCCTAATGTTCTCCAAGATGCACACCTATCTGATCGTATCCTCCGCTGAGCCATCCATGATTTCCCTCTTATCAGTCGCTGACCCTTAACTAAGTCCAGCGCCTCATGCAACGGGTGATCTGTGTCAGCAACTACTCTGAGGTATGCCTTCGCCTGCATCACATTGAGCCTACCAGCAACAGTCGGCAAACCAAGGTTGTAACGCATACACACGACTGGGGTGTCTCTGGTGCATCCCAGAATGACCCGCATCGCTTCGTTCTGTATGCGCTCTAATTTCACCAGTTGACACTTTGAGACAGTGAGCAGTCCTAGTCCATAATCAATCACTGAGAGAATCAAGTGCTGGTAAAGTGTGAAAAGCATTCTCTGCTCTATGTCCATTGCAGCCATAGTTTTAAGTGCATTGAGTCCCTTTTGAGATCTTGTCACAACCGACTCCACATGGTCCTTAAAGGACAGGCTACTGTCAAATGTGATTCCCAGACACTTCAGTTTGTTCTCTCTGTTGACGCTTCTACCATCTATCTTGAGGCTTGAGACATTAGTTCTCACAATCCTGTTGTCCAGAGAGCACTATAAAACAGCTGCCTTTTCCGGGTGGATGACAGCACTCATTTCAGTGCAACTCTCAATCACATTGTCTACTGTTGCCTGTAGCTCCTGGGCTGTTTGCTCCCTATCTCTCCCCTGCCTAAATGCAAGAATGTCATCTGCAAATGTATCCTTCCAACCCCTGGTGCTTCTAGGTTTGCAATCTTGCTCGTATACACGTTAAAGAGCACCGGTGAGATTGCAGAGATTAAATCAAATGATGTTTTAGTCTTTTAGTCACAGATTTACAGTTTTCTTAGTACGTGATTTTGTCGTCTCCGTGCTTCATTCTATACCATTTCGTTATGCGAACCATTTCTCTATACAGTTGCACTTCTCTACGCCTCTCACCCACACCGAGGCGATTGTTTCTAGTGTCTGACCTAACAGCAGTACTGGTGTGACGTTAGAGTTAAACATTCTAACCGAGACTAACCCGCCTGCACTTTGCGTCTGGTAACTGTACTTTCTGTTTATCGATTTGATGTCATTATTTCTTTACTATTTTCTGGCTTAAATCTCCAACATAACTCCCACAACACGCACAGGCATTAGTGGCGACCGGCGTACGCTTTCGTAACTTCCCAATTTATGCGGCCGAACATGTGTTCAACATTATAATCATAGAGCAAGTTGTCTCTTAAGGTAATATTTCTTCTCATCATCTCGTCTCATCTCGTCTTGTTCCTCTTGTACCTTTCTGTGTCGAAGTGAAGTATAAACAGCGGCAGAGTGTCTGTGTACGAGCTTCATATACCGAGATTCCCATGCACTCAATTATTCCCTCTGTCCATCGTTTATATGGTCTGTCTCTTCCTCTGGTTCCAATATTTCTTTGCTCAAGCATATTTATTATTTGTCTTACGGCAATATTTGCTTGCTCAAGCATATTTATTTGTTGATTACCGGTTTAAATAGTAAGACATGGTCTCTACAATACAGCCAAGGCTTTGTGTTGTGGAGAGTGATAACTCCATCGTGACGACTGGAAAGATCAGTGGGTAAAGATGTAGAGGCTGATATCCATTGAAGTCAACCTATTTTGTGGAGACGGCAACTAAGCGATTGATTATGTTGACAAATTTACGATTCATTTAATTAAATGGTACTAGTAACTATAGTTTCTCGTGTGACCTTACCACCATGAGTTGTTATTATGATTTTTTCTGTTCTTTTTGTAGCACTATCGTCTGTGAAGGCGGCAATGTGCCAGTGAGGTTTAAATGATAGTAGCTCTCATTTCATTGAAACCTGCTCATACACGCCTAGTTTTCTTGACTAGTCAAAACAAATGAAATAATCAAATAGTTTAGAGTGTCATCATCGTTTTCATCATGTCACATGCCGATAAACCTGGTAGGTCACTGTTCGCCATCTGACACGATCACTTGAGTCTAGGGCATAGAGGGCGTCCTTGTAGCGAAGAAGCGCATATTTATACTGGCACTTTGTGGGTGATTAGGTCAGTATCACGCCAGCCTCCTTTCCTTCCCAACACATTCCCTGGTACCCATTTTAGGCTGAGTCAACCTGGCAGTCCAGGTCAATGATTTTTTAGAATTTCCAATTGTACCCGATGTCAATCGAACCCATGACTACCGGGCCGGCATGCCAGCGTCTAGCCACCACGCTACCGCGGCTCCCATAGAACTGTATATGTCTCATAACATGAACCTGCTATGGGGTTATATGTGATAGAGCCATCCCATCTCGTAGGTGTCAATGCACGGAGAAATATGTTGTAGGTTTCAATGCATGGAAAAATAGGTTGCAAGCCTAATTGCATGGAGAAATAGGTTGTAGGCCTGAATGCACCGAGACATCGGGTGTAAGCCTGTATGCACGGAGACATAGGTTGTAATCCTGTATGCACGGAGAAATAGGGTGTAGGCCTGAATCCACAGAGACATAGGTTGTAAGCCTGTATGCGCGGAGAAATAGTTCATAGGCCTCAATGCACGGAAAAAGGGTTGCAGGCCTGAATGCACGAAGAAATAGGTGGACAGTCTTTTCCTGTTAACTGACAACGAATGCAAACTTCAAACTCTCTTCCGACCGCATTTATGACATTATCAGTGTATCCTCCAACACCACAACCGCTACCCTAACCATAACAGCTCATGATAATATCAAAACGTTACAATAAATGATATACTATAGTATGTCCAGAAATGAATGCCGTCATTCACGATCAATTATTTTGAAAACTGTCTGTTGCATCGTTATGAAATTTTACCCCCACCCAAGGAATATGTCTTTGATAGGTCCAAAAGCAACTAAATCATCGAAAGCGGCGACATTTCTTTGATCTTTTGCTGAAAAACTAGTGATTTCTCGCTGATAAACTTGTTTTTACAGTAACGAATGCCCCGCCAATTCAGATGGCGACAAAGGCGTATCCGGATTCGTGTGGGGGTGGGTGCAATAAAAGAAGTAGCTTACAATCGACAGGGAGGGCTGCATTGCACCGGGTTTTTATCCCATATGACTATGTTTCTTTCCGCAGCACGGAAAGCGTCGCACAAAGCACGAACTCCGTAGCTCCAGCGACGACCCGCGGGAGTCTCCGAGAAAATGCACTTGTGAAATGAAGGACGCGGCCCGGAATCGAACATACAACTTTCGGAGCCCGAGTCAGACGGCTTGACCACTTCACCACGGAGAATCCCGAGAGGGGTACAATGTGTGATATTAGTAAAGACAGAGAATTTACAGAGGCATGGGGTAAATAATTTGTAAATTGACAGGAAAGTAGAAGGAATATATTTCTTACCTTATTTTTCATTTCCTTCTTGTTTCTTCAGCTGCTGGTTAATAATGTGTACACAAGTATTCATGTTATCTTTTTATATTGAGTTCGTGAAAGCTTCCAAATAGCTGTGCGTTAATGTGCGTATGGAGTGACCAGAAATGATACCGCAATTTAGTCATCATGTTTCCATTTTTAAGGATCTGTTCAGCTGTCTGTGTAGTTTGTTCACACGTACACATGGGTGACAGACCCGCTTTGAGTCTTCGTGAAAGATTGTCTACTCTGCTGTTTACCGTTCAGAGACGGAACATGATTACCTGTTTAGCACTATGAAAATAGTTGTCAGTGTCTCTGTAGTGGGCTTTCTTCTTAACGACCAAGATGTTGGTCTTCTTTTCATTGAAGTTTATAGATTGATTCGTATGCACGTGTGTTGTCCCCTAATTTGACAACGTGTTTGCTCTCACGTTTCTTTTTATGCCACAATATGTCAGTTTCCACCGCAATATTACTCTTCTGTTGGTATTCAATGCGTTTAGTGTGTGTGTGTGTGTGTGTGTTTTTCAATACAGTTGTTTGTCACCGCTGAGGGCTTGCGGAATTGAAAATTCATCACCGTGGAATACAAATTGTTGCCATTGACATTATGCTGATGCTGTAATGTTTAGGGCCTGCAATTTGTCTGAATTGTTGGAACAAAATATCCGAGTAAGTGTGTACGTAGATTAAGGTCTGCGATCTGCTCAGAACTTAGTTTGTGTCGGACGATTCCAGTAGGTTGATGATTGCTCTCGGTTGCATAAAATTCAATCTATCCTTTCTCCAATAGTCCTCTTCCTCTTTCAACACATGGTCCTCACATTTTTTCCCCAGTAACTTTTATCAATATTTAATAGCGCGGACTGGGTTAGTATCTTGACGTCAGACAATTTCAATGTAGTATTGGCAGCTGCCACCTGTCGTTTAATTTTAGCCCACACAAGGTCTATAGGGTTTAAATGAGAATGATACGGCGGAAGTCTCAAGCACCTATGGCCATGCTCTTCTATCAACTTGTCGATTTGATATTTCTTGCTTTTTTGCGCCTGTTTTACAAGGGACAACAACTGTAGCTTGAAATACGTTTCTGGAAATGGTATATTTTCCCTTCGGAGGCATATATTTATTGCTTCCTTTGTGCTCGATGCCGTAGGTATTTTGTCTTCTTGGGCAAAAACATTGTGATATGATGCATTGTCCATGATTAGACAAGACGGTCTATCAAGGGATGGAAGTACTGTATTCTCGAGCCAATCTCTAAATACATTACCATTCATCTCATTATGATAATCCCTATAGTCTGCATGCTTTGATACGAACGCGAGCCCAGCTTTCTGTAGTAAGCCATTATGAGTACTACCAGCATAGGCTATGACGAAACGCTGTCCTATACTACTGGGCACATATCGCGTTATCTGTCAATCCACTGATTGCCATTCCTTATCACTTATGTGGTGCGCATTTATCCAAATTTCATCCAAATACACTATGTCATAATTTTCTTTGCGCATTTTCCTTATTTCACGTAGGTATCTGCTTCTCATGGCTCCTAAATGCGGTTGCTCGCAAAGGATATTTCTACCTCCCTTGTACTTTCTAAATGTGAAGCCTAATGTCCTTATAATTTTCACAAAGTTGTTTTGGGTAGCTCTGTGTTATTTTCTTTCTCAACAAAACCTTCAGTTTTCTTACAGTCACTGTTTCTGTGGCATCCATCATTTTTATAATAACTCGCCCAATGACATCCTTGTCAAAGCTGTCTACAATTGCCTTTCTACCTACCGTTGGCTTATCACGTGTTGGTTTCATTCCAGATTCTTGCACCCATCGACGAAGAAATGACCGTTTACTCAAACTCAATGTATGCACAGTTCTTTTTTCGGGATTTGTAACAGTATGAAACAGTTTACTGCGATCAGCTTCTTGACAAAAATATGTGTACAACTTCATAGCGTTGCTTTGAAGTGTACACAATTTCACTTTTAATCCCATTGAACAATATTCACACATTCAAATATTAGCTGTTAATATTATATTAATGGTAAGATTTATTTATATATGTATTTATATAATCACGTTTCATGAAAGAACCCACATCAGAGACACTTCTGAACAATCCCATATAAATGCGCGCAGTTTGTGCCAAAACGAAAACCGCGAGACAATTTCAAAAAAAGCTCGGATGTGTCTTGGTGAAGCTGTAATACTTTTAAAATGATGGACTTAGTCTCTGAGCCGTAAATTATATACTACATATAAGCAAAGATTGAAATCTGCTGTACAATCTTCAGAAAAAAAAAATTTTTGTTGGGTGGACATAATGATAAGGTTATATGCTAAATCTCATCATTTTCCCTCAGTTGGTTACTGGGATACGGAATTTATATTGGGGCAGAAAAAAGTAAACACACTATAATACTTGTTTTATGTTTGTTCTCTTCCACAGAGAGGTGCCAAACTATTCCATCCTATGCATCGTTGCCACAGTTCTCAACCCAGTCTTCGGCCTGGCAGCGTTCCTGTGTAATCATTACGCCCAAATAAACTTCCGCCTCCACAGACGTGCGAAAGCCAACAACTTATATTTTGCCACTATCACCATCAGCACGGTGGCCATATTTCTCACCTTGGTCGGTGCTGTACTGTTGGTCAGCCATATTGCAGTTGGGCGCTCGGAAGCTAAATGGACCGCAACAACTCCTTCAACAGCCGAGTGTCAGGGTAGGCTGTTTGGTTATGACGAGTCTTTACCGAAGTTCTTTAACATTGACTTTCAACTATACTGTGAGATTACCAAGAATGAGAAAATAATGGATGCTCTAAAACGATTCTGGTTGGAAGATAGACATAATAAGAAGAAATTCGTGAATATTGAAGTCAAGGATAAGGTTTGCAACGAAACTCAGGATGGGCAGCCTGATGATGTCAGTTCTGTAAATGACACTGTCATGGGAGAATCTTCTTCACATGTAAATCATCCTTTCAGGAACCTTCACCCTTCAGAGGAACACATTGATTCAGACAGTGTAACTGTATATACGCCTCAGCTGTCTAAACCATTTGAAGACAGTGGATCGTCACATAATACCGTTCTCAGTTCCAAGGATGGACCCGTAGTACCACCAGAACTTGAAGAGGAATACAGGCAGTATTTAGAGGGCCACACGCGAATTAAAATCGGTAGCGGGTATCCTTTTCTGCATGGATCCACTGCAGATAGAAACCAACCTGCGCAAACTACAGCGTCCATGGAGGATAGACCGACGACTAATTTGAATATAACGTCAGGTAGCAACGCTACGGAAACTTAGTCATTGTATTTACTCCGCTGGGTTTATAAACAGTATGCTTGCTGCAGCATAGAATGGCATGTACAATTGGCAGCAACTGTCAAATACCATGTTTTCATGCACCACCATTCGCTGCACCCTCTTTCATCGTATACAAGGGCAGTATATATACTTTCACATACGCTGAAGGGAATTGACCGTCTAAGCGAATATATGGAGACAAATTGATTTCGTTTAAATTTACATTGCCCTGTTATATACATATAAAGCATATAACGTCATAAAGCTCAAGTCACGTGTGTTCATACTGTCTTGTCATACACAGTGTAAAGCATATAGCTAAAGTCAAATTTGTTGCCGAGTTCGTTATTTGCGGCTACTCATTTTAAACGCTATCACTACCCTGTGCGCTTGTGATTGAAACAACAAGTGTTTGAACATTGTATTCCTCAACAAAACGGAGCTTGGTAAGATTGGAGACAAAAGTGGAAGGCGTCAGCAGTCGTTATACGAACATTCAGCACATGCTTCATAGTGCATCTCCTGAAGACGGCGGGTTACATAAGGCTCTACATGGTGCATTTAATTAAATCAATTCTGGACGACATGCGAGAAGTGAATCGATATGCTGTATGTTATTTGCAGAACTCAGTGCGGCTGGTCTCCTAGCCACCAACAAGAATGTTGTTGTTACTACGACTGGAGATGTTTGCTCTTTCATTAGTGTCCTGCCATACATGACATAACAGCCATGTCGGCAAAAGATTATTCCTCGTTTAACGTATGGTATTAAATATGTTTACCTGATCAGTCATACTGTTTAAGTGTCACAAATTATGATAAACAGAGAAATAATAACATGTCTACATTAATAATGTGTGTAAATGTCACAAATTATAACAGATAAAGAAACAATCACATGTCGACATTAATTATATGTGGAACTGTCAGATCACAAATTCATTAGCATAGATTCATCACCAGTGGTGCTTCCAGCCATCACCCGAATTATCACCACATCCATAATGCCTGAGATATAACGTCAGCACAATTGTACACAGCATTGACTGATTCTGTATATCGATATACTGCTGCAAGATCAGGAACAATCCATATTGTAAGATCAATAAATAGACTGTTATTTTACTTCCATATGATACTGCGTTTGTATGCATGTGTTCGCTACAGTTAATTTAGCGTGAACTAACAAAGACAATCATTCAGAACGATAGGGTGATATATGATATATGAACTTGCCATTGTTATTGCTCAACGTTTTTATCAGTTTACTATTAGGTAAAGGGCATTTTCTACATCATGACACATATTGGTCATGACGGTTTTAAAGGGGTTTAAAGGTAAGAGGGTCAACTCAATTGTACCAGATTATATACCATATACCTGTCTCCGTGAACGCGATTCGTAATCCCGCTTACCCGCGATCGAAACACAACTGCGCACGATTTGGCAGCAGACCGCGTAGCGCTGGGTTTTAACGAATTAGTAGGGCTCCGGTTGTTCAGAAAGCAATGGCAATCTACTGAACATAAACTTGCCAAGACATCAACAACAGCAGCAAAATGCTGGTGTCTACAGCGATGTCCTGTAAAAAGGGATACGCCCCCCCCCCCCCTCGCCACCCACACACACACAAAAATCCCAAATGATTCGGTCTATTTCCTAATAGCGGTCCGCGGAAAGCGTCGCAAAGAGCATGAATTCCGTAGCTCCAAAATCCCCGCTAGGAGTCTCCGAAAAATTGTACCGTGAAGTGAATCACGGAGTCGCAAAGCGAATCCACAACTTCTGGAGCGCAAGGCAGACAGTTTTATTGACTTGGCCATGGAGATGGTGCCAGTCTCGTATCTTTATTGACAGCACTGGATTGGTGATGTGGTCAATGTCACGCCAGTGGCGTTTACTTTTCACGACATTTCCTGGTGTCAATTTTAGACTGGGTCGAAATGGGAGCCAAGGCCAGTCATCAAACAACAACAAAATGTCCACCTCGGTGGAGATTTGCACACACTACCACTAACCCGGCAAGCAAGTATGCTAGCCTTGCGCTGCCACCGATATCCCGTTTTCTAATACTTGCATTTTTTGTATACTATTGCTAAACTGTAATTTGATTTTGTATTTGAGCTGAAGTAATTACATTGGTGTAGCATATTTTGTGAATGCACACATCACATTCTTCTGTGAACATGTCGTAAACTTAGAATGTGTAACTACATACAATGATATGATGGACTTAGCCACTTCTTAATGTTTTTTCTTTCTTTCTATGTTTGCCTTTTTGCCTTACTGGATTTTAAAAGAGTTCTAGAAGGGACTCTTTATTATGTGCCTCATACATTTTGCAGTTGATTACTAAACTGTACAATTTGTTCTTTACTTTCAGAGGCGGCCCTTTGCTTTCTGCGTGTTGCATTGTATTTAAGTGATATTGTTTGCCATGGAGTACTGTTGTAATAATGGAGCATGACCGAAGTGGTTTACTTGCTTTTAATTGTGTGCTGCCAAAACTGAAATTCGTATACAATATAATATAAAAACACGGTCTCGAATTAGAAATAACCCCATATCTGCGCAGACAAAATCAACTCGGCAGCCATCATATAGTATGATAATAGGAACGTGACTTCTTCATGTTCTTCTTAGATGCATATTACCTTGTATTTATAGGACGCCACAATCAACCCCAGCATGTTGCGCGGTGTTTGTGATTTTTCAGACAATGTTACATGCTGTAGTGTGCCATGGCTTTCTGAATGGCCGACGCTCCTAACATTGCTAAAATCAACGCGAAGCGGTCTACTTCCAAATTGCCAGACTTCGGACCCTGGTTGTCGGGATTGTCAAACTATCCCTAGGCCATAGGCGAGAACGGAATCAACATACAATGCGATAACAGGCAACCACGCAGCCTCACATCTTGTGTTCACACACCTTGTGTTCACATATATTATATGGTGTTTGTCCATCAAGAATGATGATGGTCATTCATTTCATCCAGTAGGGTTGAAAGTTTGGAGCCGTGAGTTTTAAGATGGCTAATAAGGTCTATTGTCTGACAATGTGGACAAAGAATGCTTCTTGACGTTCCAGGAGGAGGCTCTCTTGCGGTGGTTCTGTTTTTGTCCAGTCTTTGTTTTTTCACAGCTCATATATATATGAGAAGTGAATCGATATGCTATATGCTTCTATGTATATATATATATATATGCATGTATATATGCATCATCAAGTACAGCCCAAAAGCTACAAATTACTTCATCAATACAGTCCAAGAGCTGCAAGTACATCGTCAAGTACAGTCCAGCAGATACCTTTAATTCATCAAGTAGTCCAACTGCTACAAGTACATCATTAAAACTTCCCAGCGGCACTGTGCTGATGGACAATTTGGCAGTCACATTTTGTGTAAGGAAACTACCGTAGGACAGTGGCTAGACGCTCGCCTGGGAGACCGGTGTTTATGAGTTTGAATTCTTATGGAGACCTACTTTTTTATATATACCTGGGCGACCCAGTCTAAAATGTGTACCCGGAAATGTCTTGGGAAGAAAAGGCATAACATTGACAACATCATCTCTTCAGTGTTGATTGGTGTATATAAATAGCAACATATACCTAATAGACACTATGGCGTGTATAAATTACCCTATGCGTTTTATTCTTATATTGTGTGATCATGGGTAGAGCAGAGGCCATATATTATGTGATCATTGATAACAAAGCAACCACACATTGTTTAATCAGGAAGAATCCGCAGCCATACATCGCTGATAACCCGGCAGCCATTAATGTGCAATCATTGATAATCTAGCAGCCACGCGATGTGTAAACATGGAGAATCCATCAGCCACTCATTATGTAATAAGAGAAAATCCAGCAGCCACACATTGTGTAATCAGGGAGAATTTAGCAACCACACATTGTGTAATCATTGATAACCCAGCAGCTATATATTGTGTAATTGTTGATAACCCAGCAGCCACACATTGTGTAATCATTGATAATCCAGCAGCCATATATTGTGTAATCAGGTGTTATCCAGCAATTACATATTGTATAATCATAGATTAAAAAAACAGCCTGATATTGTGTAGTCAGGAATAATCAAGCAGCCACACATTGTGTAATCTGGTTTTACCCAGCAGCCACATATTGTGTAATCAAGTATCAGATAGTAGCCTAATACTAAGTAGTCATGGATAATTTAAATAGCCACATATTCTATAATCAGAAATAAATCACTAGCTAATTATTATGTAATCATGAATAGAACAGTGGTTACATATTATGTAATTATTGATAACAAAGCAGTCGCACATAGTGTAATTAGGGATGATCGTGCAGTCATATATTGTGTAATTAGTGATGATCGTGCATTCACACATTTCCTAATCAGCGATAAATAAACAGCCACATATTGTCTAATCAGGGATAACTCTCAACAGCCACATATTGTCTAATCAGGGATAATTCACATATTGCTTAATCAGGGTTAACTCAATAGCCACATATTGTCTAATCAGGATTAACTCGCAAATTGTCTAATCAAGGATAAGTCAACAGCCTAATACTGCTTAATCAGGGATAACTCACATATTGCTTAATCGAGGATATAACTCAACAGCCACATATTGCCCAATCAGGGATAACTCAACAGCCACATGTCGTCTACCCAGGGATAACTCAACAGTCACATATTGTCTAATCAGGGATAATTCACATATTGCTTAATCAGGGTTAACTCAACAGCCACATATTGTCTAATCAGGGTTAACTCGCAAATTTTCTAATCAAGGATAAGTCAACAGCCTAATACTGCCTAATCAGGGATAACTCACATATTGCTTAATCGGGGATATAACTCAACAGCCACATATTGCCTAATCAGAGATAACTCAACAGCCACATATTGTCTGCTCAGGAATAACTCAACAGCCACTTATTGTACAATCAGAGATATCCTACCAATCCATAATTTGCTTAATTAAGAGACGTGACCTTTTATAAAAACATCATGAAAGAGCATCAGTATGGTTGTTGACATATATACTTGTCAAAAATGTATTTGCTCAGGGAATATATGCACAGAAGCCATAAACAACAGGTTGCACGATTTAATGCCAGGCATATTTCGCTGCATCTCCTCAGTTGCATACTGAAGAGTTGTATTATAAAATGTGAATACATTAATTTTACTGTGTATAACATACATAAAACACATGATATCGTTCAAACAGGGAGCATTTGTTATCCCCACGCCAATCGGAAATTTAAAACGAAGTCATTCTGCCTGGACAAAATTTGTTGGAACCAATTGGTTGAAAAATGTAATTTCTAATATTATTAATACGACTAGAAATTTGAGCCAAGCGAGCACCAATTTAGCGTAATTTGTATAAAATAGGACACCTTAATGTGCCATCAATCACACAATTTGAGGAAAACATTCACAGATATTGATCGACACTCATAGAAGTGAAAGAACCAAGCAAAGATAAAAGGATACACTAGCAATGTTAAAAATGTAAAGTTTTTAGCGCACTGTAAAATTAGAAGCTGCCGTCTCTTGAGCTTTCAATGCGTATGTGTTCTAGTGTATTTTTAACATGCATCCGTTACTTCTATATTCTGTAGAGCAGTGGTTCTCAACCTTTTTTGGCCCGTGCCCCCCTTCACCATATTTTCAGAACGTCATTCCCCCCTATCGTATTTCCTACCTAAAAATTCCCCCCTCCCGCCCCTACACAGTATACGTAATAATGGAAGCACATACTAAAACAAGTCTAGACGTCCACATAAAACGTGATTCGTGGGTCTACTTATTTTATAAAATGAAGTTTAGAAGGTTGAGAACCGTAAAGTATGAAGGGAAACACAAGATCAAGTAATCGGTTCTTGTATTAACACGATCTTGAAATAATCTTCACTCCCCCCCCCCCCTGGAAACCCCAAAATTCCCCCGGGGGGGGGGGGGAATTCCCCACCGGTTGAGAACCACTGCTGTAGAGCATCCTGAGCTCTTTATGCCACTCCTTTACTTCTATAATCGCTAGAGCATCATGGGATCTCTACCTCTTTTCTTCACTTTTATAATCTCTAGTTCGTACCGGGATCGCTACGTCATAATTTTACTTCTAGAATCTCTAGTGTGTCATGGGATCGAAACGTTTATCTTTACTTCTATAATCTCTAATTGGTCATGAAAGTGCTACATCATAACTTTGCTTATATAATCTCTAGAGCGTTATGGGATATCTACCTCTTCCCTTTACTTCTATAATCTCCAGAGCAACACGGGATCGCCACGTCATACCTTTACTTCTATCATCTCTAGGACGTCATTGGATTGCTGCGTCATACCTTTACTTCCATATATTTAGGGCATCATGGGCTCTCTACGCATTTCCTCTATTTCTGTATTCCCTGGAGCGTCGTGGGATCTCTTTCCTTTATTTCTGTATTCTCTAGAGCAGTGGTTCTCAACCTTTTTTGGCACATACACCCCTCACCATATGTTCAGAACGTCATTCCCCCTTTCGTATTTTCTCCCTATAAATTCCCTAAGCTAAATTTAATAACTCATACTAGAACAAGTCTACACGTCTACATAAAACGTGATTTGAGGGCGACTTACTTTATAAAACGAATTTCAGAAGGGCGGAAGTACAGAACCATGAAGTATGGAGGGAAATATAATATCAAGTAATCGGTTCTCGTATTAACGCGATTTTGAAATAATCTTAATCCCCCCCCCCCCCCATGGAAACCCTAAATACCCCCTAAGGGGGGGGGGGGAGTTTCCCAGCTGTTGAGAACCACTGCTCTAGAGCGTCGTGGGATTTCTACCTCTGTCCTGTACTTTTATACGTTCTAGTGTAATTCTCTCATTTCTGTCATTCCTGTACTTTTATATTCTATAAAACATCCTGACACTACAATTGTTCTTTACATCTATAGTCTCTACTGTACATACTGATCTCTACATCTGTTCTTTCTTCTTTATTCTCTAGTACAGTGGTTCTCAACCTTTTTTGGCCCATTCCCCCCTTCACCATATTTTCAGAACGCCATTCCCCCCCCCCCTTCCTATCAAAAATTTGGCCCGTTCCCCCCTTCACCGTATTTTCAGAACGTCATTTCCCCCCCCCCCCCTTTCATATTTCCTATCTAAAAATCCCCTCACCCCTACACAGTATAAGTAAAAGTGGAAGGCAAATGTAATAGCATATACTAAAACAAGTCTAGATATCCACATAAAACATGATTTGTGGGTCTACTTACTTTATGAAATGAATTTTAGAAGGACGAAACATACATAACTGTAAAGTATGAAGGGAAAAACTATGTCAAGTAATCGGTTCTTGTATTAACACGATCTTGAAATGGTCTTCATTCCCCCCCTGGAAACCATGAAATTCCCCCCTGGGGGGGGGGGGAATTCCCCACCGGTTGAGAACCACTGCTCTAGTATATCCTCTGATCTGTCTTTTAGTTCTTCATTCTCAAGTGTATCTTCGGATCTTTATGTCTCTCCTTTAGTTCTGTATTAGCTAGTGTATCATTAGATCTCCACGACTGCCTTTTACATCCACGAATATCGATCCGTGTGAATGTATTTCCCGTGCCATTTCAGTGGTATCAAGGATTGTCCAGCTAATGATATTTAGTCGTATTAGCTATTTGGCAATACGAACCAAAAGGGCTGTTAGAAATAGAGAAATTAAGTTTCTGCAACTGCGTGTTGATGTTTTCCATACGTAAGTGGAGCTAGTCAACTAACGGTAGTATTTGAGAGCTAACAACAAAAACATGAATATTAAATGTCTGCAGATGTTATTGACATTTGCCCTACTTAAATGGGGCTACTACACTGATTGTAGTTGTGGGGAGATGTTGACGGAACTATGGAAATTAAGTGTCTCCAGCTGTTACCTGACACTTGTCATACGTTTGTCTCGGAAATAAGTTTTGCAAGTTGTAATTGGCGTAGGGACTCTCCTTGAATATCAAGAAAACAGTAACAATGGTGATATCAAAGGAAAATGTAACATCAAAATGTAAAATGGAAATAGAAAGGAACATTATTAACCAAGTGGATAATTTTAAATACCTAGGGATATTTATAACATTAGACGGAATGTGCACAACAGAGATTAAGAGCAGAATATGGCAAGCAAAAGCTGCATTTCATAAAGTGAAAAGTATCTTATGCAACAAGTCACTATCATTGAATGTAAGAAAGAGAGTGCTGAAGTGCTATATAGAACCCCTTTTGCTGTATGGCAGTAATCTTGGAATATAAATGAACAAATTAGGAAGAACTTGGATCAATAGAGATGTGGTTCCTAAGATGAATTCCTTGGACTGCCGAAGTAACTAACAACGACTGCCTGAAAGAAGCTAATGACACTAGAACATTATATGCAACAATAAGAAAGAGACAAACAGCTTTCTTTGGTCATGTGATGAGAAGAGAGACGTTGAGAAACATCGTGACGACAGGAAAGATCGAGGGGAAGATAGGTAGAGACCGACCAAGAGAAATGATACTGGATGGATTGAGACGGTGGCATGGAGGAATATCAGCAGCAGAGTTGATTCAGAACACCAAAGACTGAGATATGTGGAGAGTCAGCTGGCATGGCTCTTAATGATGATGAATTGGCGTACTTCAATCGAGCTACTCAATTGACTATAGTGTTTGAGGCGACAATGGCTAATCTTCACAGGTTACAGTTATAATATACCCTATATTTAGTTACAGGTCAACATGGACAAATGGATTAGAACGCTTGCTCTTAAACTTCCGGTGTAACGGAATCTTTCTGTACACCCGTCATTTGGACTTGAACGTTGACATCTCGTTCAATAAGCAATGGCAAACTACTGAACGTAAAGTTGCCCAGTAAATTAAACTCAGTCTGGCTTGATCGCAACATCCTGCGAAGGACACGCAACATATTTCAACTTTCATATTTAATTACCATCCTCACTTCGATGAATTGCCACTACAAACAGTGCTGAACTTGCAGCTATCAAACAATAGTGCTTCAGAAGTTATTCTCCATAGATTTCCATTTTGTTGAGTTTGCTCTGTTTAACATTTTAGTCTCATACATTTATTACCTCAGCACTTTATTTTTCACAGTGTGTGTATTTTTTGTTCTTTGGTGAATACGTGAAATGTAAATCATATGATGCTTTTACACGCCTTGAGACGTTTTTGGTACATATGGCGCAAGCCCCATATTTTATAGACCACTCGGTACTCAATTTGTGATGTGGTCAATATCACTCCTGTCACCTTTATTTCCCATGATATTTTCTGGTACTCATTTTAGGCTGATGGACCTAGAAGTCAAAGTCTATGTCAGACGTCCACCTCGGTGGGAGTTTGAACGAATTACCACCGGCCGGCAGGCAAATGTACTTACCACTGCGTTACCGTGGCTCCCTCTTTGAGTCGTAATGAGTTACAGTAATATAACCATGGGGCAGAATGAGTTACAATAACAACTGTCATAGACTGGATTAAAGTAATAGAAGAATGCGACATAAGAAGTGGAGAAATGTATACTATGTATAGATAACGATTAAATGGATGACAAATTACTTGGTCTTCTTGAAGCGTTTAACTATTGTCCCTCAGTTGTTCAAATGGTTGCCCATTTGTTCGGCTATGTTTATTATGTTTCCTCTTTGTGTCACTGTTTGTCCTGTGGTGAAAAGCTTGGTTGAGTATTGGTTGATAGGGTGGATGAGTAATTGGTTGACTGGTTCATTAAATGGTTAGATGGTTGGTTGATTGATTGGCTGGTTGTCTGGTTAGTTGCTTAATTGTATGACTGGCTTGGTTGATTGCTTAGTTGGTTGGCTTGTTGGTTGGTGGATTGGATGGCTGGTTGAGCTGGTTTGGTGGGTGAACGATTGGGTTTTTGCAGTGCTGAAAAGTTTGGCTGGGTTGTTAGTTGATAGACTGGGTGGGTAATTGGTTGATTAGTTGATTTAGTGGCTGCCAGGAAGTTTAAACGCAAGTGTGATGACGCACAGCAAATTCCAGAAATTTGATATGCAGATGACACAGTTCTTCTCTGACATAATGCTAAATGAGTAGAACAACTGATGCCGTCTGTTAAGAGAAACAGTGAAAATCCAAATTTTTTACAGAACTTAAGCAAAATAAAAATAAGTTGTTAGTCAGTTAGTCGAGGTTCCAACTTCACGACAACGGGTCGTCCCCATTATGCTCCGTTCCTGTGCCAGTGAATATCACACAAAATGCTTCCCACTGCCCAATGTGAAAAGTGGAACAGACAAGAGTCTCGGCAATCCAACAGCCCGCACAGATACACTGTGCATAATGCCGCCGCCAGAATGCCAACACAAAAGTCCTCCACGAAAACCACAGTTCATCGTCGATGGAATCGGCAGTCATCAGAAAGACCTCATTGACCTGGGTTTTCTCACATGGCTCTGTCTCTATCCGCAGGGCGACCCGCCGAAACCGTCGCATTATGCACGAACTCAGTAGCTCCAGCGCCGACTCCCAGGAGTCTCCTGAAAAATGCGCTCGTGAACCGAAAAGGCAAATCAGCAAATTCAGCAACAGTCGGTAGCCATTGTTCCTAACATGTAGGTCACTGTACAAACAAAAGCGGGATGTAGAAGCATTCCACGTGAATATCACAGCTCACAGAGTCGCGCCACACACTCACTCAGTAGCAGGGCGACGGAACCATATACTAACAGTCCAACATGAGGAAAATTCGAAATGCAAACCGCAGCCACAAAGATAAATACTTTCAGAGGCCGTAGCGGTTCAATACCTAACCGCCATGCTGGGGACCGGAACCCCCCCCCCCCCCCCCCCCCCCCGTCCCAAAACAATGCCCACGGGCAAAGCCGCATACTACAGATCAAAATCAACAATGAAGAAGCTGCAACTGTCACAAACTGTGGATATCGTGGCTCATAATCAGCAACAGTGAGCATTGTTCAAACGAAATTAAACGCAGATTGATAATAGCAAAGCAGAAATAATAAAGTATTACGAACCTATGGCACACCACCAGCAATTAGGATAAAGAAGTATTTTTGAGACCATGCATTTTTCTTGAGGGCTACATATGGATGTGAGTCATTGACAATTTGGCAACCAATAAAGAAGAAAATTCGAGTATTTGAACACATATATATGCTAAAGAAAAATTCTTAGCACATCCTGGACCAAGAATTTGTTTTAAAATGCTGAAATTCTATACTTTCTCAACATCAGATCAGGCTGGCTGATAACAGTATCATGTCTCTGAAACTAACATACTGAGGCCATATTAAACGTCACAGTAGCTTGAAGAGAACGATGATGTACAGTTTAGTTCCTGGAGAGGACGGCAGGGGTCGACCACAAAGAAAAAATAAACAGGATATTGCAAACACTGTGTATGGGGATGCACGAGGCATGAGAACTGGCAAGAGGTTGAGAATCTTTACGGCGCGCCTTGACATTGACATTCGGCGCGACATTTTACTAAGGACCTGCATGATAATGATGATGTTCACTCTTAAATACTTAATTGTAATTTGTGACTTAGAGTTTCAAATATAGGCTTCAAGCCCATTACATTTTCAATGACTTAGGGGGCTGAGTGGTCTCGAGGTATGGTGTCCGCCTCGAATGCTGGAGGTCCCGGGTTCAAGCCCCGGTGAGGGCCGGGATATTTTCACGTGGATTTTAAATAACAAAATTTCCCCTGGTCTCTGGGTGGTGAGATCTGACGCCCGTGTGTATTGTTGCGCATGTAAAAAAATCCCTTGGCAGTTGGAAATCGAAAAAGAGTAACCTAACGGTGCTGCCCGGGCAAACTTTTGAGTTAAAATCTACCCAAAGTATTTCAGGATCCTCGCCGGTGCTACGGAGTTCGTGCACTGAGCTGAGATTCTCCGGACTCAGGCTTGAGTTAGGAGTAGAACGGAGCACTTATGGGTTACACCCGTGTGCCGTGATGTTGATCCATCGACTAAACTAAACTAAATTAAACTAAACCCATTACATTCGGTATAATCTTTAAACAACTTGTAAATGTGGTTCCAAATACGAACCATTTTAACTAGAGTGAAGTTGTTATGTTTACATCAAGCTATGTGTGGGATATGGTGGTTCACTACAGTCAGTTGCCATCTTCAAAATACAGGCCGGCTATAGCAGATTTCCAGAGTAATGGTTATGACCTTACACTGACAATAGCAGGAATGCGGCCGCACAAGCGTATGATGTCAGCTCTCGTCGTCGGCTGCGGGAAGGATAGACTGGTCATCGATTCCTCGTGAAGACAGACCTTCAAAAATGTCATGTGCCTAACACTTCATATACCCACGGTAGGTTACTGCTACGGGACTTGTTATATAATATCCTTGACAGTTGGAAATCGTAACACATAGGCCATAGTGCCGCCGACATGGCAAAGTACCAACAATTAGAAAATTAAACATACTATAATAATTATAACAAGTACTTTTCTTATGGCCGGCTTCCTGGCCTAGAGGTTAGCGACTTTTCTCCATAATCTCGTATACTCTCGTAAATAACGTGACGACGGTGAGAATCAGCAGTGGTTCGAATCGGGTCGGTAACTTACGGGGTATGTGAGCCGGCCGCTCAGAAAGCAATAGCAAACTACTGAGCGTAATCTTGCCAAGAAATCAACAATCAGCTTAAAGATGCTGATGTTGACAGCAATGTCCTGTAAAGGATATGCAAACAAACTTTTCTTATGCGACTGTGGGGAAATAATAGGGATCCATCACAAAAAATAAACACACTTGCAAATTTCTTGTGTGACTGTGGAAAACAATAGGGAACCTGCATATTGAATTCTCCAAAAATAAGTTTACGGGCAGTCATAACACTAGATTTGTGCCTGAGTGACACAGTCAAACAACTTTATACAAGTGCTAAGTTGGTTGTATATCTGTTACATGACGTCGCAGTCAACCCCAGCAATTGTTGGCTGTTTGTGATTTCTTGGCAAGTTCACGTTAAGTAGTATGTCATTGCTTTCAGAGCGGTCGGCACTCATACCTTTGCATGGAAACCAATTCGAGGTGGTCTGCTTCCAAATCGCCCGCTGATGTGTTTCGATTGCGGTATGCAAAATTACGAATTTTATTTGTAACACCTTCGGCACAGAGCCGACTATATACAAGTGTACGGAATGGATGATCTGACAGACTCTTTCCAAAAACAATTTGACATGACCTTTTTTCGTGTTTTTGTTTGCATATCCTTTTACAGGACATCGCTGTTAACATCAGCATCTTTCAACCGATTGTTGATTTCTTGGCTAGATTACGCTAAGTAGTTTGCCATTGCTTAATGAGCGGCCAGCTCACATACCCCGTAAGTTACCGACGCGGCGAGAACCGCTACCAATTCTCGCGCAAGTCACGTTCCTAACGCTATAACCAAGGCAGTTCGCCTGATATTAACGACACACAATTACCCCGTATATTCATGTGGGTGACGCAGCTGCGCGAGATTCGTTAGCGGATCGCGTCGCGTTGGTTACTTAGGTCACTCAGAAGGCAATGGCAAACTACTGAGCGTAATCTTGCCAAGACATCAACAGCGGTAAAATGCTGGTGTTGACTGCAATGACCTCTAAAGGATATGCGAAAAAAAAAATTATCAACTTAGGAATTTCTTTCTTTGATAGTTTATTTCCGAAGTTTATTTAACTGAAACACGGATGCAGCAGTTGATAAATTCATTTACATAAACATGGGATATCAAGCGATCAGTCTCTGTTTCGTCTACTAACACGGAACTGCAAGAATTCTATAGCATTGGTTGTGACATAAACTCGTCAATGGTTTCCCTGTATTACGGTTTCGACTACAAATTTTTAACTAATCAACGAGTAATAACTTGCGTGTCTCTCTGGTCTGTATGTCTCCTTGCGTTCATTCTTTTATCTCTGGCTATCCGTCAGTTTGTTTTACTCGTCCCTTCGTAACTACATGTCTAGCTATCATCAGTATCTTGTTGCCACATCCCACTGTCTGATGTCATCTCCGTGTCTAGTTGTTCATCTCAGCGTCTCCTTCCCTAATGTGGTGATTGCTTTCCTCATATACTAGTCTTAGCTATTTCTGGAATGCGTTTATCCCGTTTGTTTACATTTGTAATGCGTTTTGGTCCTTTCTAGAAAGGAATCTAACTGCGTTATATCAGTTGGCCAGGTTAATTATTGAATAAAAGTGCAATTAAGAACCACAAGATATATTCTAGTGACTTCTGATTCCAGAATGCATCGTTTGAATTGCGTCATACTTGTGTAAGATAATTTTCCTAATATGGTTGATTACCACAAGAGTGATTTTTGACTTTCTAGAAGTTACACACTTATGACATATTTTCTTAATACACAAGTTGAAAAATATATATATATATGTGTGTGTGTGTGTGTGTGTGTGTGTGTGTGTGTGTGTGTGTGTGTGTGTGTGTGTGTGTGTGTGTGTGTGTGTGTGTGTGTGTGTGTGTGTGTGTGTGTGTGTGTGTGTGTGTGTGTGTGTGTGTGTGTGTGTGTGTGTGTGTGTGTGTGTGTGTGTGTGGTGTGTGTGTGTGTGTGTGTGTGTGTGTGTGTGTGTGTGTGTGTGTGTGTGTGTGTGTGTGTGTGTGTGTGTGTGTGTGTGTGTGTGTGTGTGTGTGTGTGTGTGTGTGTGTGTGTGTGTGTGTGTGTGTCTTTGTCTTTGTAACTGGAATAAGGGGAACTGCAGTAAAGCTGACAAAGCAATGAATGAATCACCGAAAGACGAGAAGTAGATTGGATTGTGATCTTTACTAGAGCACGACTACAAGAAACAAAATGTACGTTGCGGCCAAAGCCTTCGTCAGCACAGAACAAACAAACAATAATAGGCAAACAAACACACGAAAGACACTACATGAAAGTATTAAGGTACCTATCTGTATCCTTGCTTGAGCGGCTATCCGTGGATGGAATAAACCGGATGTAGTGGTTAACAGGGTCAACTGACTAAAGCTCAATAAAGTCAGACGCTCAGGGGATTGGATAAGACACCCGGTGAGGGAATCCACGCTGAGGGATGGGGGTGCGCCCATGAGATCGAAAAGGAAAAATATGGATAGGTAGAGCACTGTAGCCGACTCTGTGGCGATGTAACGGATGCAGTTCGCAATTCCACACGCCAAGCTCGAAATCCTGCTGCGGGCGATTTGGATGCAGACCGCCCCGCGTTTGCCATCATAAAATAGCACAAATGCCGTTTGTTCAGAAAGCAATGAGAAGCGACTGAACACAAGCTACTCGGGAAGTCACAGAAGGCAAAGATAATGCTGGCGTTGACTACGACGTCCTGTGAAGTACATGCAACTGGCTTATTAGTGAACTATACGACTACGGGGATGGGAGGGGGCAGGGGGCGTTAGGGACTTAAATAAAACTGTGTTGGATATTAAGGCCGTGAGGGGAGAGTGAATCCAACTGGAAGATGTTCTGAAATGCAGCTTTTGATT